>CM044441.1:117004984-117165366 GCA_024363595.1 Xenopus borealis | reverse complement strand
AGATTTCCAGTCACTCCAGCCTTTATACATTACATTTTTGGCTAACTAACTATATTAGAATATTTTTTATTTTGCACAGCCTTTTTATTTACCCAGTTTTTATTTTTACACTGAAATTTACCTAAACTGTTCCATACACAGTCCTCCCTCCATACCTAGGGTTGCCACCTGGCTGGTATTTTACTGGCCTGGCAAGTACTTTTGATGGCTGAGCCCAATGTATTTTTTCAAGAAAAGGTGGCAACCCTATCCATATCGTTGACTGCCCCATTTATTTTTGCCCCATTAAATTCCGACACCCTGCCAAGTGAACCTAAAATTGAAGAGATTTGGGAGGACTGGGTCGGGAACCTAATTGAGTGGGCTAGATAGCCTTACAAGCTTCCAGGTGTCACTACCAGTTGTTTCTTGGACATGGTGCAATTAGCAGCTTTGTCTATGCAGCACTGTAGTCTATAATGGTTCCCTCAACACCACTGCCTGTCTGGACATACTCATTTTAAAGTAACAATAAAAGCTAAGTTATAATGGCTCTATAGAGGAACATGAACAATTTGGGTGGATGACGCAGCCAATATGGGTCATTCTTTTCTTTTCACTGATTATTCCTTTAACCCTGCACACCACCTTTGTTTCTTAGTGAGGTGGCAGGTGCTTCCATTGCTTCATTATTTCTACTTTCTGACTGTAGTGCTATATCGATGATATATTTAACCAATGGAAGGATAGAAACTGCAAACTTAATCACTACAATGGAACCTTGCCATGGACTTGTAGAACTAAGAACGTATTTGACCAAACTGTATAGAAAGAAGATGTGAATACTATTTTAAGTGTGGACAGTGGACAAAAATCCAAGTACAGATCATAAGATTCACTGACAACAAAAAAAGGTATAATATCTTGCCTTGTGCAATTAGGAACATTTTAATCCTAACTGGAGAATTAAATGGACAAATGAAGATTTGTATCTGAAAGCTAAACACACACTTTGTTAGAATATAATAAGGAGGAGAGATGTCTTGCTAACAGCGGATCCACAACAGAAATATAAAGAAAAGTCAACTTGCAAGAAGAGAAAGGGAAGTTATAAGTGCTGGGCCGCCAGGCGTGTTCTTTTATACATCAAAGTGATTTTTTTTGCAGTGTTCCTTCTCATTAATGTATGTTTCCAAAACTCTTATGACTTATAAAGAGAGCAGTGCAACCCATATAAAATCAGCAAAAAAGGAAATAGGGAAATAATCCATGTAAAAACACTCAATATGAACTCTTGTAAGCTATAGATATAAAGCTATAGAGCAAGTAATTGCTGAGACCTTTTTTGTAGGGAGGCTTTTTAGAGTCACATGCTATTGGTTCACCTTATAGAATAGCTTATTTGTAGCAATTTTTCAAAAGCTTTTCATTATTTCTTTTTCGGTAACTTTATTATTATTTGCCTTTTTCTTCTGACTCTTTTCAACTTTCCAATGGGGGTCACTGACCCCATCTAAAAACAATGCTTTGTAAGGCTACAAATGTCTTGTTATTGCTACTTTTTATTACTCTTCTTTATTACTCTATATCTTCCCTATTCCTATTATACAGTGGTTTCCACTTGAAAACTTGATCAATATGAGGTATTCAAGGTTTTTTCGCCAATAACTCGTTCAATTTTAATATTTGAGTTTTCACCCCGGTAGCATTCAACTGAGTTTTATTACATTCAGTTTTTTTTCATAAATAAGCAAACATATTAGTTGTGAGTTTATTCAAAGTGAAAAAAACCTCACAAACTCGACCTTTGATAAATAACCCCCTAAATGTTTCCTCTGTAAAAATAAATATGATGCCATATTAAATAGGAATGTTCATTCACTAACAACTTATTGGCAGTAAGTGAAAGTTATAAGGGATATTCTTTAAGGGGGGCCTACGTACGGATTTTAGTGCCGGAGGGGTTGACGTCCCCTTTAAGTATTTACATATCCACTAGTTATTGCCCGAGGAGTGTAATGACCACTTCCTGCCACACTGCCTTATTGTGTGTGTAGGCAGTGGCCTCTTTCTCTTTGGCTGCTGTGTCCTTATCATCTGGATGTGCCCCATTGAGCCTGGGTACACCAAGGCCCAGTAAAGCCACATGCCCTAAAGGGACCTCTCACCTTTAGTGATTAAAGTCGGGGATCAGGCAAACCCATGAATGAGGACTAGCTAGTGCAGATTTGTTGGGTTATAGTCTCTCTAGGAGAGAAGGACAGATGGCATAAGCAGAATGATCAGTTGTTGTTCCAACGAGGAGTGATAGCAGGGAGTAGCTTCCCGCAAGGCTTCCCTTGTGTTGCCTTTAGTGCTGGGTCTTCATTGTGATAGGCACCTAGGTTAGCAGAGGACTGTCTGATTTCTACACTGATGTTCCCGATCCCCACACTGGCAACAGAAGAACTGATGTACCCTTGACTATCAGGAATCCTTGAGTAATAATCATATTGTATTGTTGTATTGTGTAAACTGTCCTTTGTGGTACCATCTAATGCTGTAACATCATCTGCTATTTCCTCACTTCATCATACGTGATTAAACCTGGGGATATTGTACTTGTTACAATAAAGCTACCTTTTTGTTTTAACCAAAAACCTCCTGGCGTCCATTCTATCTTTTTATGCACAGAAGCCTGGGATTTGTAGTTATACTGCCAGCTAAAGGGAAGCTACCACCTGGCGAAGGCCCAAACCCTTTTGTGTAAGTTGCAGCGTAACTATGCTCATTTCAATAGCTGGACACTTTAACTCTTTATGCTTTGCCTAACCCAAAAAAGCATTACATAAACAAAAAACTTTCTAAACATAATCAGTTACAAATTCTGCCCCCTTCTGAAAGAATCAAGTTATGCTTCAATCTCCTCTCTCTTGGTACCCATTGTCTATGAAACAGCTAATACATTGTCTAGGCAAAGAAAGCACACACCATTTGACCTAGCTGTCGATCAAAATCTGAATCTGACAACTGCAAATAGAGAGACACATTGCTGAAGGGGGAAGAATGAAGTGTAACCTGATTTTTTCAATAATGGTACCAGTTTAATTGATTATGTAGGGAACCACAGGGTTAATCTGCCCCCTATACCCTTACTAGGGATCTATAAACCTGGGGACATTGTCTATAAATAATAAACAGTTCTTTGTTGCATCATAAGAACCTCCTGGTGCCCAATCATTTTTGTACGCACAGTAGTCTGGGTGTTGCAGTTGCTCTACACCTTAGAGGGAATGCTTCCACTTAGAGAAGGCCCCTGCCTGCAGTGTGAGTCCAATGTAACAAATGCTCCTATCACTAGCTGGACATTAGCTAGTTGTGGTCTGCTTAGCCCATATGAGCGTTACAATTATATTTAGAAGTTTTCTTATTTCCATAAGACAAAGCTCTTATTAAGTTTTTAGTTTTTACAGAAATTTCCTTTCAAATATCCTACATGCAAATTTCTTCTCACCTCATAAATTATCTAAGATGTCTGTGAACTCCACCAATAGCTAAGAAGAGTGGTGTTACCACCCATTTTAGTTCCTCTACTTCCTTTGACAGACCAATTTATAAACTCAAGCAACTTTCCCCCAGTATTATTGTCCCTTTAACCTCTTGATTTGAAGCTATAAAATATTGACTGTTTTAAGAATTAAAAATTGTTGTTTTTTCCCCCACATTTTTTAGCACCAAAGGCATTGGAGTCAATGGGCATTTCTTCTCTGTGTTCTTTCTTGTGCGAAATGCAATGAGGTCACTCGACAGTGAACAAAATTCTAAATATACTTCATTAATATTGTTGTCTGTTTCAAGCTTATTTTATAATAAGAACTAAAAGTGATTTTAAAGGAATTGTTCAGTATAAAAGTAAAAACTGGGTAAATAGATAGGCTGTGCAAAATAAAACATGTTTTCAATATAGTTAGTTAGGCAAAAATGTAATGTATAATGGCTGGCGTGACTGCAAGTCTAACATAACAGAACAGAACACTACTTCTTGCTTTTCAGCTCTCTTTTGTTTACACTGACTGGTTACCCTGGTTACTAGACAGTAACCAATCAATGACTTGAGGGAGGGCCACATGGGTCATAACTGTTGCTTTTGAATCTGAGCTGAATGCTGAGGATCAATTACAAACTCACTGAACAGTTATGTCCCATGTGGCCCCCCCTCAAGTCGCTGACTAACTCAGCTTTAGAGAGCTGAAAAGCAGGATGTTGTGTTGTATTCTGTTATGTGAAACATCCACTCACTCCAGCTTTTATACATTACATTTTTGGCTAACTAACTATATTAGAAACATTTTTTATTTTACACAGCCTATCTATTTACCCAGTTTTTATTTTTACCCTGAACTGTTCCTTTAAAATATACAACATATTTATATTTCAGTCCATTGATGTAGTTGTGTTGCAACTGGCCCCAGCTTGCATACCCAGACTTTAAATCAGCATGTACAGATTATAACTAGTAGCCTTTTTAACAATTTGCAAGTGTTACAATCTATTTGTGTGTGCACATTATTTAACAAAATAATGATAAAGCACTGAATTAAATTGAGCCTTTCAACACACACTGCTTCTTTCAATTTTACAAGTCCCTCTACTTCTTGATATTTTAATCATTACCTGAAACACAGTTTTCTTTCGATTTAGTAAAATCACGCTGCTTTTAATAGGTAACATTTTATTCAGAAAGCCAGCAGACAAGCTATTTAACAATTTAGAAGCTATTGTGAGTTTCATTAACTTGTTGAAGTGAAATTCAAGGGACAAAAAGGAATATTTAAAAACAATCCCCATAGCGGCACAATTAGGAATTTTTATTAAAAGCGCAAGAATGAGGAGTTCAAGCTTTTTATTTTGGTTTAATAAAAGGCCAGCATGTAACCCTTTACCACCTACATGCATAAAGATTGTACAAATATGTGCCACAAACTATGATTTTTCCAATTACATTCAGCATGGAAAACAGCAGTGGATTTGGATTTGCTGTACCATTGTATTCATTCTTAGATTATGTTTTAAAACTTTTATATTCTCCATATATTACCCTTTTAAAACCCAGTATTTTAAAGTTACTACTACTGCATCTCACTGGTTGCTCCTTTTTCTGTATCAATATAATCTATCTAAAAATCACAAGTACAGTTTTCCTTCTTGTGTTTGAACCTTGATAACAAAAAGATAATATCCTACAATAGTACCCAGACTTGAATATAAAAAAATAATAAACTGGCCTCAAAGTCTTAAAAGATCACAAATACTAAAGTAGAGTACAGGTATGGGAGCTGTTATCCAGAATGCTAGGGACCAGGGGTTTTACGGAGAACAGATCTTTCTGTAATTTGATCTTCATACCTTAAAGGAAAAGTAAATGTTTTTCTTTTTCTTTCTGTAAATTTGCTCTAAACAACCCCCCAGATTAATGTACCATAGTCCCTGCTGCAAGTCTGCTCTGGTTTCTGTGTTATCAGCAGCTTGTTTCCCCTTCTTCCTGGTGCAGAGTGAAGCCCAGCCCCTTAGTTTACTGAGCAGTCCATTTGCTGCTGTTCCACAATAGAGAGGAAGAGGGAGCCAGTGTGTGCATTAGTAAGCTAGTTTCCCCAAGCAAAAGGTGCTAAACACACTGGTCTCTGCTATGTCATAGTATGCAAATGATCTCCAGGACTAGTCCAAGAGATAAGGTCAGCTCAGTAAGCTAAGGGGCAGGGCTTCACTCTGCACCAGGAAGAAGGGGAAACAAGCTGCTGATAACACAGAAACCAGAGCAGACTTGCAGCAGGGACTAAGGTACATTAATCTGGGGGGCTGTTTAGAGCAAATTTACAGATAGAAAAAAAAAAGGTTTACTTGTTCTTTAAGTCTACTAGATAGGCTGGGTTTGCTTCCAATAAGCAATAATTATATCTTAGTTAGGATCAAGTACAAGGTACTATTTTATTATTACTAGTGATGGGTGAATTTATTCGCCAGAGGCGAAGTCGCGGCGAATTCCCGCGATTCGCCGCTGGCGAATAAATTAGCGAAACGCCAGCGAAAATTCAGCAAAAAAAATTCGCCGAAAAAAACAAGTTGCGCGTCAACGCGTAAACGACGCGACGAATACTATGCGACTTTTCGTTTCGCGAATCTTTTTTGCCAACAAATTTTTCGGCGAAATGGGGTAGATTCGCCCATCACTAATTATTACAGTGAAAAATTTGATTATAATGGAGTACATGGGAGACAGCCTTTTCTGGAAAATAGATCCCATACCTGTACATGAAATGATTTGGCCACTAAAAAATTTCAAAATATTTTCAGTCTCTTTAAGAGGAAACCATTAGTATTTGATATAGATATTGTGTAAATTAAACTATGCCGCTGATTTATTAATTTTGGACTTGAACCTCTTCTGCTAGTATGTTTACATGAACTGGAACAACTTTATCAAGTCCCTTTAGTTGTGGAAAGAGAATTAAATAGAATCAAAATATATTAAAGGGATAGTGACACTAAAAATTTAACTTTTTTTAATACTTTCATTACATTGTCTTTGCTTTTTTTTTTTTTAAAGTTTGACATAAAATATTTGCCTGTTGCTTTTACACTACCTATCTGATCCTGCCTGTTCCAATATTGCCTTTATATTTTGAGCAGCAGGTTGATAAAGGACAGTCATTTTGGCAAAACAGTCTGGTTTGGGAACTTCAAGTAACAATTATTTGAAGTAATTGCAGATAAAAGCAGTGAAATGTCATCAATATGACCTATAGGTAAGTTTAAAGGGTTGGTTCTCCTTTACGTTAACTTTTAGTATGTTATAGAATGGCTCAGTCTAAGTAACTTTTCAATTAGTCTTCATTTTTTATAGTTTGTGAATTATCTGCCTTCTTATGACTCTCCAGCTTTCAAATGGGGGTCAGTGACCTCTAAAAACAAATGTCTGTAAAGCTACAAACGTATTGTTAACGTGAATTTTGAATATTAATAGTGATGGGCGAATCTGTGGAGTTTCACCGAAAAATTTGCGAATTTTCAGCGAAATTCGCGAAATGGCGAAAAAATTTGCGAAACGAGTCGCGCTTATGTTTTGTCGCACACCCAAGTTGACGCGCGCTTATTTTGACGTGCATCAGAATAGTTTTGACGCACAGTGCAATGTGATAAAACTGCCATGTGAAATGCATACCCCCAATGGTCCCTTTTTTTGGAGGGACATTCCCTCTTTTGACAGCGCAACCTGCAGTCCCTTATTTCATTTGTATTGGAAAGTCCCTCTTTTCTCTGCACGGAATAGCCAGAAAAAAAAAAAGTTTCTAACTTAATTGGCTTTTGGCAGAGAGCCTAGAAGAACAGCAAACAGGTGCAAAAAAGATTATTTAAAAATAAGTAATTAATTGTATTTGTAACAGTTTAGATAAGGAGAAATATTTTCAAACTTTCATAACCTGCCAAATTTGATAAAACGAACATGTTAATTAGTGGGTGTGACCACAAAAATGGGTGTGGCCAAAATGTTGCAACACTACGTATGGAAAAAAAAAAATTCTGTCCCTCTTTTTACTTCCAAAGTGTTGGGAGGTATGGAAATGTGAAAAAAAATTGTAAAAAATTGCATCTTTTGCTTTGTATGTGAATGTGCTGAATAGCATTGGAGTCAATGAGAAGAGCAATTTACACGTATTTCACTTAGTTACACACATGCCCTGCATTGTTAGTGGACTCTTATCTTTTCAAAAGAAAAAAAGGCCTCCCATTTTGCCAGCTTCTTAAAAACATCTGTGATTATTATTTAAAATAGTGAAAAATTAAAAAGGCATATTTGAATATATATTCATTTATTTTTAAAAATATTTTTCACTGCACAGATTGTGCTGTTTTGAAGTGGCGTGCGGAACTCGACGCGCGACGAAATGAGATGCGTGTGAAACGAAACACGCGGCAAATTTTTGTGAGCGTTTCGCCGAATGTCGGAAATTTGCCGCGAATTCGCCCATCACTAAATATTAATCTATCTGTTCAGGTCCTTTTCAATTCATATTCCAGTCTCTTATTTAAATCAATACGTGGTTGTTAGGGTAATTTCAATTTCTGAAATCGCAAACTGGAGAGCTGCTAAATAAAAAGTGAAATAACTCAAAATGTACAAATAATAAAAATGAAAAACAATTGCAAATTGTCCCTGGATATCAGACTTCTATAGAAGCTTGTCAGATTTTAGTTGCTGCATCATATAATTCACATTTTCAAGATTTTATAGATTTTTGGGGTGATTTACTTGCTATGAATAGAAAAAAATTAGAAAAAGTAGAAATAGAATTCTTCTATATTACCTTATGTATGTTAAGAATATATTTCAAGTTTTAGCTTTTCTATATTCAGCTCACTTTTAGGTCATCCTAATAATCTGACTAGATATGCAGTTTCACTGGTTTGTAGAAATAGCACATGCAATGAAATAGCAAAGATTTAGTATGCTAATATAACAGAGCAAACTTAATTTGTGACTTACACATTATAGTGCATATTGGCTGATTCATTCTGCTTATTATTGCTTTGCAAAATCTCAATTTATTTTTGCACAAGACAAGATAATTTATTTTTACAGGATCATCGAATGTTGGAACGCTCAGTATTTGTGCAGTTAGGCATGGAATTCATAAAGACTTGTAAAAGTAATGTATTTATTTTGATAGAAAGCTATATTGTACTTTTATTCTGTTAATATATTTTATCTGAAACCTGGAATCTGTACGAATACTTATTAAATAAGGGAAATGCCATTGTAAACAATGCCACAAATTTAATGGTTATAAGGCTGTATGTTGACTTTTTATGTTTGCAGTAAACCTGAGAAAATTGCATGTTACCCATGGAAAACAAATCATTTACATGCAAGTCTCAGCCAGTGTTGCAACAAGATTATTTAATGAGTGTGAGACTCGGATACTGTTTACTATGCATTAATTAAAAAATAATCAATAAATATTTTCAAGTATAAATGTATATAAATTACATTTACATTTAAAATGCCTTCTTCCTGCATTGCAAATGTTTAATAAATGTATATGCTGGCCCTGTCTACATTCCTTTCAGATTAGATCAGAGTAATTAAATAGTTGTACACAAAAGAACTGCACAGAAAGTAATGGCTCACTGAAAATGAAATTAGTAATGTACTAGAAATGTTCCATTGAACTAAAATTAATCTATCCGAAGAATGGACAACTGCCAGCCTTAATAACATACTAAAAAAAGATGATAATAATAATAAAAAATTACATAAAAAAGTATAGAATGTAATTCTAGAAATAAAGCATTTCCCGGTGTGTATAATAAGAAGTAAACAAGTAAGTAAGGGGTTCTTTATTTCTGCAAGTGCCAAGCAGCAGGCTGACAGCTTTTCCATGAAACAAGTCCTCTGAGGAGACTTGTATTATCCATTTTATGCACTGCGGGATGCATTCTGTTTTTTGTTATAATAAATAATCTAAAAATCACAAGTACAGTTTTCCTTCTTGTGTTTGAACCTTGATAACAAAAAGATAATATCCTACAATAGTACCCAGACTTGAATATAAAAAAATAATAAACTGGCCTCAAAGTCTTAAAAGATCACAAATACTAAAGTAGAGTACAGGTATGGGAGCTGTTATCCAGAATGCTAGGGACCAGGGGTATTCCGGAGAACAGATCTTTCTGTAATTTGATCTTCATACCTTAAGTCTACTAGATAGGCTGGGTTTGCTTCCAATAAGCAATAATTATATCTTATATATATATATATATCTATGTGTGTATATATATATATATATATAGAGAAAATGGAGGATCAGCACACACCGGATAGATGAAAAAAGTGATTTATTTCACAAAGGTCTAAGATGCACTTTTGCATTATTTTGTGAAATAAATCACTTTTTTCATCTATCCGGTGTGTGCTGATCCTCCATTTTCTCTACATACAAGATTGATCTTGCACCACCATTTTGTACTCGTTTGAGTGCAGACACTTTTGGACCATTATATATATATATATATATATATATATATATATATATACACACTTAGGGGCAGGTTTACTAAGGGTTGAATTCAACCATGTGAATAGATGGGAATAGTCAGGGAAGTAATTCAGATATTAAACTAAAACACCACAAATAGAACTAAGTGTAACAGGGTTTGCTCACTGCCAGTGAGAAAACTGGTGTTTATGCAAGTACATATCCCATACCATTATCCCATGTTTTACAATAATTAAGCAGTTTCATGGTTCTGGAGGGTGACTATGGAACTTCATGTAAGGAGACGGTTGTAGAGACGGGCCTCTACAACCTTCAGGGTGAATTGGAAGTTTCCAGGGAGTGCATCCTGGAGGTTGTGGGGTCCTACTGCACTGACCTTTACAAAGAAAGGGATTTAAATAAGGGTAAGATTCAAGCTTTCCTGGAGGCAACCCCAGTATTAAACACTGACAATTTGGACTTTTCCCCTTTGGTGTCAGAGATAACAGAGGAGGAAGCACTGCAAGTAATTGAAAAACAGCAGAAAAGGAAGGTCCCTGGGCCAGATGGTTTCAGTGGGGAGTTTTACAGCATGTTTAAAGAGGAGTTGATTCCAGTTCGAACTAAAGTTTTTAATGACTGTATGGCAAAAGGGTGCCTTATTCGATCTATGAAGTCCTCTGCTCTGGTTCTGATATCAAAAGGGAAGGATTAAAGGCACTTTGAGGCAGATTGCCCTTCTCAATTGTGATAGAAAGATTCTGGTTAGGATTCTTTCAAAGGCTGGGTGTGATGGCTGGGTCTCCTCGTTCTGATTCTCAGTTCTGTTCACTGGGATATTTTTAGTACTGCTCTTTCTCTCATGGAAGCACTGGAGAGTTGCAAGGCTTGGCAGTGGGGCAAATACTTTCTCTCTTGAGAAAGCCTTTGATAAAGTCAATCACAAATTTCTAGGGACTACTTTGCAAAGATTCTGCATTCTGGATAAATTCATTAGATGGCTTAGAATTTTGTACAGTGGTGCAAAGAGCTTCCCATTGATTAATGATTGGAAAGGTGAGGCCTTTTTGGCGAGATCTGGTTGAGGCAGCGATGTCCTCTTAGTCCACTTCTGTATGTTTTCTCATTAGATCCATTCTTGAGGAGACTGCAGGATTTTGAGCTTGGGGTGTTCTGTTTCCGTTAGGTCAATTCTTTAAGTCCATAGCCTACACAGACGTCAGTCTGATGGTAATATCAAAACCTGAGGAGGATGGAAATTTTTTGGAGTGCATTGAAAGTTAATCAGGGACATCAGGGTCTCAGATCAACCAGGAAAAGTAGGAAGCTTTTTGGACTCTAGAGGGGAAACCAAGCTTCAGTGGCCCCAGGATTAGTTAGTGTTCTGTAAATTAAATTTGGAAAGGGAGACCTCGCTAAGGCAAATTGGGAAGACAAAATGAAACTGGTCTAGCAAAGGTTCAATGGTGGAAATCATGGAAGCTGACCTATAGAGAAAGGATTGTTATTATTAGGACTTTCCTGGTTCTCATTTTTCTCTTTGTCTTTTTGTTTCCAGAATCTCTCGGATCCAAAGCCTGTTCTCCCAATCTGGTAAAAAGAGGGATCACTTTCCTGCAGATGAAAAGGGGAGGGTTGGACATGCCGTGTCCCTTGATTTTCTTCTGCACCACCTTTCTAAAGTTTAACTTTGGAGGGGTGGTGCAGGGGAGAGAGTCTCTGTGGAATATCAGTGTTAGAGACTGGGCTTCCATTTTTATTAGAGATTGGCTACTCAGCGGCAGGGTGAAAGAGGTCTGGATAAGAGGAGGCTGCAGTTATTCAAAAAATTGAATATTAGTGCAGGAGACATACAGATGCAGTCACTTGGATTTGTAAGATAAATGCGTCGTGACTCAGGGCTGATTGAAGAAACTGTGTTATCCAAAGTTATCTTAACTCATTTAATGCATTTAACCTTTTCATTAGCATACCAATGCACCATTGTTTTCAATGGTGAACTCTTTAATTGGATGGGATGCTGTGACACAATATTCTGTGCTAAGTGGGATAAATGAGATAGATGAGTTAAGTCACGACGCATTAAACACACAATCCAAATTGACTGCATCTGTACGGTCCCTTCACAGAAAAATAATTTATTGGAAAGTGCTGGTCTGGACCAATTTGTATCGAAAACTTCCCAGAGAAAATACTAGATGAAAGTATTGGCTTCCTCACAAGTAAAAGATTACCCAGAAAGTTCTGGGACATATCTTCACTGTCCTTGCAAGGCTGACACTTTGTGAGGGACAATCTGAGATACCTCAGTATTATTGATAGGGAGTGCCCATGGTGGTGTGGAGGAGACACAGCAGCACTTCCTTATAGAATGCCCAACATTATCCTCTTTAAGGGAAAGTGTGGCGAGGTGTTTTGATCTGACTATGTTAAAAAGTCTTGAGTTTTCTTAGTTTTCGTACAGAGATATGGAGGGAAACAGGTAGGTAGGGAGAGACAGGGTCACATTGTACATATTAATTGCAGTATTGTGGTACTGTCTGTGGCACATGAGATGCTGACTTACAACCAGTCAACTTCACCTGTCAGTAGCAAATGTTGCAAATACAATCTGTTGGGACAGTGTAAATACCAAAGAAATTGCTTTTTATGATGCAAACAAAAGAATGTGGGATGATTCATTTTTCTTTCTGTTGAAAAATAATATTTGATATTTGATTTGAATTGTAAATATCTGTGTTGTAATTTGATTTGTTTTGCTTTTTTTAATATTTTAAAGTACACAATTTGTTGTCAAATGAGACTCTCTAATGCCTTCCATAGAGCAAAACTATAGACTAGAAAGTGCTTAAAATACAAATGTTAGAAAGTATTTTTGGATATTATATGTCACATGGGAGGATGTCTCCAACTTATTGCAGTTATGATGTTTAGATGTAAACCCATATAGTAATTAAGTAGACTGTAATCTTGCAATTTTCCCTAAATTATGTAGGTTAGAATTAGAGGTGCATTATTTCTGTCTCTATGCCAGAAAGCTCTACATATTTAAAGAGATATTGTATAAGGCCAAGTTGCAATGGACGATAATTGACTTGGCATGATCTTATTAATATGGTGATGAGCATGGATAATGCTGTGTCTAGATGACTGGGTGCAGTTGGGGGTATGTAAGCAAGTGGATCCCAGGGATATCTCGTCTCATCAATGATTTTACTTTTATTTATGTCATAATAATTTTAGGTCATTAGTGTAGTTAAATAAACACATATAGGTATGGGATCCATTATCTGTAAATCTATCATCCATAAAGCTTAGAATTACAGAAAGGTCGTCTCCCACAGACTGCACTTTATCCAAATAATTAAAGTTTTTTTTAATAATGATTTCCCTTTTCTCTGCAATGATAATGACGTACCTTGTACTTGACCCCAGCTAAAATATCATTAATACTGATTTGAGACAAAACTATTCTATTGGGTTTATTTAATGTTTAAATAATTTTTCAGTAGTGTATGGTGATTCAAATTAAGGCTGGTTCCCCTTAGAAAAGAAACCCCAGGTCCCAAGCATATTGGATAGGTCCCATACCTGTACTATCAAACTATTTCTTTTGTAATTCTTACTAGGATTATTTTATATTATAGAAATCAAGGTTGTCAAAGTAGAGGACCTTTAGCACTAGAAGCTTGGCAAGTATATAGCAGTTTCCGCTTTACTGAAAAAGCTTAAAACCTTCAAACTTATTTCTGTAATTATTCTGTAATTATCCTGTAATTACTTTCCTGTTATAGCATATTAATTCATTGTATTTTTTGTTCTATTTGCTGTTCCTAAATAGGAACAGAGTAATTCTGAAATGGAATATCTCAAACTGAATATGTTCTTTTCATGTATATTGTTTTGTTATCCAACCCCTATTATGTGCAATGATCTTCAGTTTAGTCTCTATTGCATGTTTATGTATTGTTGCTAGGTAACACATTTATGTCCCTTTTTTTTGTAACTGTGTGCCTTTTCAAATGCAATGGTTGCTAAGCAATTTAGACTAGACATGAATCTTTTATAACCCCCTGACCAATTAGATATATAGATACAGTTAGCAGTGTTTATTGTCATGCAGTCATTGAGTCAGGTGGTCGCATGAAACGTGTCTCAGTGGGAGATGCAATTTATATACCCAGAGTCTTATTTACACAAAGCCAAAGGAAAAACTGTTAATGAGAAAAATGAAAACTATTATGCGTGTGAATTAGAGTGTGCCTTTGAATGGGGATCTGTAAAGAAGTACAAATTACGGGTTGAGTTAATATTGAGGAAAAAACAACAGCACATCTTATTCTGAGATAAAAAAACCCAACACAAATGGGTCAGACCTTATATAGCTAGCCACCAAGGGAATCTCTTCAGGAATGAGTGGCCCTGGAGACATACAGTATCTGGAGTATAACTAAACCCAAAGGCAAAAAAAATGTTTTTAAGCCAAGACTGGATCTCTACTGCATCCTCCATATTTCTTGGCCTTGTGTATTGCTACATCATTGTAATAACAAGGCTGTAACAATAAAGCCTAGGACCTGGAGTAGCGAGAATGAAGCAACCTCCTACGGTGAGTGTTGGAAAACCAAGGTAGACACACAAAATACACACAATCATCAGTTTCAGGCATGTTCACGTAAGTAACATAGAATGCAAACAATAGTACAATGCAGCCCCATGGATATTCTAAAGCATTTCCATAATAATAGGCTGGAATAGGAGTCATTTACGACTGCAAATGTAGCATGTAAAGTGCATTTTCAGACATAAATTGCCATATATTTTTATAACCCACCATGGAGAGTTTTTCCAATAATTCCAGTGTAATTAAGGCTGTATGCGGAGATATACCAACACAATTGCAAATTCAATTCAAATTGAACCTGATTGTATTTATCTGTGGTAGCAAATTGGATACAAGTTGCAGATAATAGATTCATAGTCAGGATTATATTATTATGGAGCTTCTTTACTAACATTCGAACTTCTCTAAAAATTTGTTTTTTTTTTATTTCTCTAAAAATCACAAAAAATTCTATTCTAAAAGCAGTTGAGGCCCCATAGAAGTGATAGCTGCACCTTATGTGCTGTTAATTGACCTTTTTTCAGCCATTCAGACTTTTAGAAGTTTTTGGATTTTGCTTGCTTGTAATTTTCAAAAGAATTAGAATTTTTAGAAGTGTAAGGGGATACTGTAATGGGAAAACATATTTTTTTCAAAACGCATCAGTTAATAGTTCTGCTCCAGCAGAATTCTGCACTGAAATTCATTTTTCAAAAGAGCAAACAGATTTTTTTATATTCTATTTTGAAATCTGCAATTTGGCTAGACATGTTGTCATTTTCCCAGCTGCCCGCGTCATCTGACTAATAAACTCTAATAAACTTCAGTCACTCTTTGCTGCTGTACTGTAAGTTGGAATGATATCACCCCCTCCCTTCCCCCCAGCAGCCTAACAACAGAACAATGGGAAGGTAACCAGATAACTGCTTCCTAACACAAGATAACAGCTCCCTGGTAGATCTAAGAACAACACTCATTAGTAAAAGCCAAGGCCCACTGAGACTGATTCATTTACATTAAGGGTAAGGTCACACGGGAATATTTGGGGAGATTTAGTCAGCTGGTAACTAATAGCCTCCCCTTCTTGGCGACAATCTCCCTTGCCTTCAGCCTGCTAGAATGAGAAAACGCCAGCGTAATGGCACTCGTGGTGCTTTGATTTCCGAAGTCGCCTGAATTTGCCTTACGAGGAATCTCCCTGAATCTGCTGTGTGACCTGCAGGCACAGTCTCATGACTGGGGCAGCTGGGAAACTGACAATATGTCTAACCCCATCTCAGATTTCAAAATTGTATATAAACAACTGTTTTCTCCGTTGAGAACTGGATTTCAGTGCAGAAGTCTGCTGGAGTAACATTATTAATGCATTTCCCATGACAGTATCCTTTTAAGAAGTTTTTGTACTCATAAATTACATACAGTAGCATTCAAGGTTTTAGAGAAATTGATTTTATTTTTGGTTTAAAAAACTTGTAAAACCACTAAAATGAGAATAATGATAAATGGCCTCTTTGTGATTATGTTATTAGGGATGATTAAACTTTATTACTCAATACAGTTTTGAGGCAGCCCCCTGTGGGAACCTTGAAATTACTGCTACATTCAACATGGTGGTAGCTTCAGAGTTCTCATGTGACAGTAGGTGCATTTGCACACAAATGGAGTGCAATCAGTGTGTTTGGATGCAAGTTCCTTAAATGAATAGTGTCCATACATTTGCATCGATTAGCATGACCATATGTGGGGCTATGTTTGTAAATCACCACACTTGATTTCTTCGCTTTTTTCATTAAGAAAATCTTTGCCCTTTGGCAAAAACAGAATTTTGGTAGAATGAGCAATTGATCCCAACTAAGATATAATTAATCCTTATTGGAAGTAAAACTAGAATATTGGGTTTCATTTAATGTTTACACAAATTTTCTAGTAGAAAAGCATTAATATATAATAGATCCCATACCTGTACCTTAGTTTGGATTAATGTCAAGGTGCTGTTTTATTATTACAGAGAAAAAGGAAATCCTTATAAAAAATGATTATTTTGATAAAATGAGGTCTATAGAAGACAGCCTTTCTGTAGTTATGAGCTGTCTGGATAACAGGTTTCCAGGTAACCAATTCCATAACTTTACATGCATACAGTATGTAACTGCTAATTCAATTCCAGATTTTCCTAAAGAGTGAGATGCAATTCACTCAGTGGAAGCAAACCCCCTGCAGGGGGCCCAGGAGGTATACAGGGCCCCATGAGGCCCACACTATGGCCATTTCAACATATATTGGTGAAATAGGGCACCCTCTGGATACTTTGGGGGCCCTAAAATGAATTTGCGGTGGGGCGCAGTAACGTCTAGTTATGCCACTGAATTCACTTATCTCACTGTTTATCATATGAAAACATTGGGGCCGATTTACAAACACTGGGATTTCTTTTTTGTTTCCTTAGTCATATTTTTAGGACTAAAAATCATGGATTACACTAATTACTCTAAACCACTAATTTACTAATAGACAAAAACACAAAACGTTGCCATTTAAAAGGTTATGTAGAAATCAATGGGAGCTGTAATTTTACCAGTTTTAAAATCTTTGCTTTGTGGTTTCAAAGGCTTTCGGAATTGTTGACTCTTGTAATTGTGCAAAAATTATTACGAAAACAAAGATTTCAGGGTTTTTTTATTTGTATTTGAATACCTTTTGCGTTATTATGTTTGTGCTTTTTTTATATTATAACCAATTACACTGTAGTTGTTTACATGTGGTGAGTAATTGCTATAAAAGTGTATGGGGCCAATTTATATTCTTTGAGGTCTATTAAGCTGCATGGAAACTATAATACTGATTAAGTTTATATTTTTGTCAGAATAATAACCTGTTCTTCTCATATTCTCTACTGTTATTTTTAAAGCTTTTGCTATAACAGTAAACATTCTACTTATACGTGCCTCTCAAATATGTCATCTTATCAAATCAAGCCCTACTGCTTATCAACTTACTGCCTTAGTTGGAAATCCTATTTGCGTGTTTATGGAAGCCCAAGAGGCTAGTTATGTGATGGGAGTGTTGTAGTCCCTGTGTGCATTCTTGGGAAATTATCCTGTATTATCCAATTAAACATTTTTCTGCCTATGCTGCCACTCAGGATTACAGGCTGGCAAGCCCCAGAATGATACTATAATGCGGAAGGACAATTTTTTGCTCAGCAGTTTATATCTTTACATATATTAGGGGGTCTTCAATAATATGCTCCCATAAGATGAACTATTCATATCCAAGATGCTCTTGTTTGACTTAGCCAATCAGTATGTCAAAGAGCAAGACAGACTGAAGTATATCATTCTGTGATTTCTACTGGGAAGTTCCTTAAATAACATTAAGCGATAAATGTCAAATGCAGCTGAATATTTAATTAAAAGTTCTTTAGTGAAAGTCCGTGTAGCATGGCTCTCTCCATTCTCTCTATCTATACTGTCTACTAGAGAAAGATAAGGAATATATAATTAAAGTGCAGGTTTTCTCTTCCACTTACTCTGCCAAAATTGTATTAAAGGAGAAGGAAAGTCAAAAATAACTTTCAGCTCTGAGTGTTGCCAATGAACAGAACATATCTTTAGCATCAAATATTCCCTCATTAGTTTCTTCCCCAATATAAGGGCTGCAATCATTTAAAAAAAAAAAAAAGTTTAAACATGTATTTAAAATCATACCCAGTTTGCAGTCCAAAAATCTGAATAGGGCACATGCATGCGCAATAGTTAGTAGCAGTGCCCTATCTGTGTTCCCTGGGTATCGATGATGTTGCGGTCACGTGATGGAGCCATACGTCATCTCTGACCTCTCTCCCCCCACCTCATTCATTCTATTTTCAATCGTGATCCTGCTTCCCCGTTCTAGGACACTCAGTGAAGCTCCTGCGCTCGCTCTGGTTTTAGATTTACTGCTTGTCAGTGAGTGAGTGCAGGAGCGGAGTAGCAAAGCTGTAATTTAAAGATAAAAAGCAATCCAACAAACGTGTATGTCTGACTGAGGTCTGCAGTAATTAATTATAAAAAAATTAAAAGACACATACCTTTATTGTTAACTCTAAAGCTCTAGGCGCATGCGCAGGGAGGAAGTGACGCACATATTTGAAAATGGAGGCGCCAAACTTTACACAACGGCAAAACTTTAAGACGCTGGTGCCCAAAAACTATTATGAATTACAGTTTTTAATCAGGCGTTTCAGGAGGGGGCCTGATGATGCACAAAATGGAGCAGGTTATATTTTTTTAGTTTCCTTCTCCTTTAATGTGTTGTGTGTATTTGTGTGGTGAGATTGCATATTGACTTCAAACTGGAATTACTGTAAATTCAACAGCATATTCTCCGCATACAACTGTAGTGAGGAAAACTCACCCTTGAAAGTAAACATTGGTCCTTTTGAGAAATTGTCAGCTTTTTTTGCAGAAAAAATATATGATTTTTGCCAATGTTTTTTATCCAGTTGCCAACATTTTTTGCCAATGTTTTTTAACCCAGGACCTGAAGTTTTCCGTAATCTGGATCCCCATACCTTAAGTCTGTTAATCATTTAAACATTATTTAAACCCAAGAGAAATATTTTGCCTCCAATAAGGATTAATTATACTAACTTATACTTAGTTGAGGTCAAATATTAGGTACTGTTTTATTAGTACAGAGAAAAAGGAAATCATTTTTAAAAGTTTTAATTTTCTTAAAATAGAGTCTATGGGAAATGGCCTTCCCACAATTCAGAGCTTTTTGGATAATGGATTTATCGATAAAGTACACCATACCTGTACTTGCCTTTGAGTAAGTTGCTAATGTTGCAACACATTTTTATTTGAGGTGAGACGTTCCAAATTTAAAATTTCAGCCCAATGTCAACATTCCTTGTGTTCCCCTGTCTGGCCTTCTTACAGCTATAAACAGGAGACAGAAAGCAAACTCTCCCTTTATTTCTTTCTATGTGTGAATAAAATACTTTGAGCAATACTTGGATAAAATACAGCACAAAGAATAATATTCTCTGAGAGACAATATATTCTAATCTTTATAGTCTGACATGAATAATAAAACCCCCTAGACATCTCTGCAAGCTTGTATAAAGGTCTTAGGTGTAATTTATGTAACCATCCTCTTTGTTTTTAGGTTAGTTTCTTTCCATTTGCTATTCTAATATTCTGATGTGGGCCATTGTAGCTTGCCATTATAGAATTAAATTAGAAATACTGTGTATAATCCATGAGTTTTATTCCATAAAAAAACTAGATACATGAATTAGATATTTTTTCTGATGGAAATTTCGGCAGCCCATTTATTAAAACTTGACTATTTCTGATCAAAGTTATTAGGGGGGGGGGGAAATCTGAATCAGCCATCTCAAATCTGTCAGGGTCATGTAGAAGTCAATGGCAGATGTCCCTGAAATTGTTTCTTGACATTGTGATCTGCTTTCAATAAACCTGAAAAAGTTGAATTTTCTTAGCAAAATATTTGATCAAATAATTCAATGCAAATTGACTCTTGATTTTTTATTGCTCTGATTTTTTTCAAGAAAGGTTATTGATAAATGAGTTTGGTTTGTGGAAGGGAGTTTGGTCGACTTTGTTTTCATAAAAATTAGATTAATTAGAGTTTTAGCAATTAAGCCCCTTAGAGTTCTTACTTGTATGACACATAGGGATCTATGTTGCTAAGGTACTTTAAATCTACCAATGCCCCTAGATCACCATGTTAGGCTGCACTGATGTGCTCATGAAATTGTGTCCCTTAGTATTTGTTCACTCTTGCATTCAGGGCTAAGCCATGCTCTGCACCTCACACTGGATTCAAAATATGTAGAGTATAACACATATGGTGATCTAAAAGATATGCAAGGTTGGGAGTAGGATTCTGGAGCACATGGACCTGCTCCTGTAGGAACTCATGGTGGGGCATTGCTAACACTTCTTGGTGGCCTCTGCATGATGGGAGGAAATTAGCTCTAATGTCTTCTACTATGGAGGAACGAGTTCCATTCCTACCAGTTATTAGCTTGCTGTCCTGGCCCATAGGGGTGAGCTCTTTTGTCTTTTAGAAGATTGGGGTCCCAGTTTAAATATTGTTCATTTATATAGATTATGCCAATATCTACTTTACATGGTCCACGCTCTACTGCAGCAAAAGCTACCCCTATGACAGAATTACCCAGCTGTACCACTACTCACCTCCTAATACTCCTCTGCATGCAAATTCTCTTTATTATCAAAGTTGAAACCACCCATATGAAACTAAATTTATGTTCAAACCACCATAAACCTATACTATAAATCATTGCTGATGGTCACTGATACTGATAAAACATTGGGCTAGATCTATTTCAGTAAGAGAAATTTATCTCATAGTTTATCACATCAAAACTCATAGACAAGAGTCAATTCGAGGAGGAAACACTATTCTCCAAATTCACTACCAGTATTTCCCATAGACTTAAATATAGTTTTCACGTGATAAACCATGAGATAAATTTTTCTGAATTGAATTGCATCTCACCAATGAGTTTTCACTGAATTGAATCTGGCCCATTGTTGAATGTTTCACGTCATTGCAAATAAAATATTGATGGTACTACTTTGAGACTTACTTTAAGACTAAGACTTAACTTAAACACTTAACATTAACATTGAGGGCAAGATGTTTAATTCCAATTACCTTATTTTAATAAAGAGGTAATGTTCTAACAATCATGCATTTTTATGATTCATAGTTTTAATTGAATCAGTTTAGTCAAATAGGGAGAGGTTACAGAACAAAGAAGGGGGAGAGAGGGGGAAAGTACACTCCAAAATTGCCATAATGAGAATGTAGAAAGTACAAATATAATGTTAGGTACTTAGTTGAACATCATTACATTTGTGCTATGCAGATTTGAACCCATGTGGTAGTTACTCTGTTACCCTTGTCTTCTTAGGAAAGCCAAAGTTAGCGGTAACAGGGTCACCAATTGGGTTTAACACCGTATAAGCCTGTAGTTAGTTTTATATTTGTTTCCTTCAACCTTCACTTAAAAAAGATTTCAGATTTAGATTTGCTTTTTGTGCCTTGAGGCAATAGCCATAAGCACACTTTTTGTCTGGTAAAGATTTGCAGTAAAATATCTGATTTTAAAAATCCTTTTAAGACAAATCTGAAAGATTCATAAAAATAAAAGTCACATAGACCAATCTCTACCAAAGAAGGAGGTAAATAAGGTCCTCTGGCCCCTCTATATGACTGCTGAAACTGTATAGACTTGAGTATATTGTGCAAGGTCTAATTAGTTGTGGTTATAAAGAGTCTTCACAGAAAAAAAATGAAACAATAATATCTAGCAAAAAGCCTCTTACTCTTGCTTCAATTGAAAAGTAATTGGCAGTAATGGTAGTAATAAAGGTTCTAAAATTAAATTGAACATTGTCACCAACCTTTCTCTTTGATCTAGAGACATATATTATCTTTTTATTTTTATGCATTTTACTGATGTCCAGGATCATAAGGTCAGTCTTTACCACCTACCCATTATCAGTATTCAGAAGACTGTGATTCTCATTCTATAACTGTTCAGCTCTGTTTATCAGGAGCAAGAGCCTTTATACAAGGCATAAACTGTTTGGGCATAACCAGTCCATTATTTATTTAATTTCATAGACAAAAATCTTTATTGGCAATATGATTTTTTTTACAGAAAGTGCATTTGATGTTTCTGGCTCCCAATTCATATTTTGTATCCCTTATTTCTACAATGTCAAAACATTAACACATCATTTTGTAGAGATTGTTCATTATTCATGTCAGTCCATGTCCCAGTGGAGCTCAAAGTAATAAGGTAATGTAATTCAATTTTTGAGGTTTGCCCATATCTAGTAACCCATAGCAATAAGATATTTCTATTAAAGGGGGGGTTCTCATTTAACTTTCAGTATGTTATAGAATGGCTAATTAAATGCAAATTTTCAATTGAACTCCATTTTTTCTTTTTTATAGTATTTGAACTATTTGCTTTTTGCTTCTGCCTCTTCTGACTCCTTCTAAAATACAAATGCTCTGTAAGGCTACACATTTATTTTAATTGCTACTTTTTATTACTCTTCTAACTACTCAAACTATACTCTGGTTGCTAAGGGTTAATAGACACGTTACAGAGCATGTATTACATTACCCTAAGTTTCTTATTACATTAACATAATAAATATGCTATATTATGTTCATTCTGTTCATATAAAAAATACCTGTTCAAAAATTGTTCTTCGCGCATGTACATTTTGGAACTATGAATCCATTTCTGTGGGTGTAACGAGAACAGTAAAGTTTGTCTTAAAGGTTGACTTAAAAAATTTAATTGTTTTCTACAGTCAAGCTGATCTGAACTGAGGAAAAGGCAATGATCTCACTAAGGAAGAATGTCAAGGCAACTTATCATTTGTAGTTCACTTGGCTAGTGACTTTCACATAGTAACGCAAGCAGATAGCAGTAAATAAAGTTTTAACTGATGAAATAATTGTGTGGACAACAGCAACTAGTGGACCTGAAGACCATGTGGATGCTAAGAAAATGGCTCTACTTTATAGATGTTAGTTTAGATCACTCCTTCCTAACAAGGGCGCCCAGGCTACAACGTATTTGTATTGAAGTAAACTCACTATGAAGAAGCCATTATTCCCCTTTTTTTTATCACACATTCCCTTTTAAATCTGCTCGTTTTTGCCTCATCTGCTCTCATCTTCTCTACCCCACATTTGTGCTTTTCCTTGAGTCTAATATCCCCCAGATTCAGAGTGCCTCTCAAAACTTCAAGCTGACCTTTAACAATACAGTATACTTTAATAGCAGTATTGTGGAGCTACATAGATGGCTGTAGCATTGCAATTGCTGCTGAATTAAAGTAACCCCAGAAACCTCCAACAACAGTTGCAAAATAACATTTAATATTTTGTCTGTCAGTGGAAAAATGCCCGGGGGAAAATCATTTTCATGAAAAAAGTACTCCACGGATGATTACTAGACTCTAAATTCTAACATTTTAGATAAATATTTGCACATCTTCAATGTGCTTCAATTTTGTTTTCATAGGTTGTTAATTTGAAAAGGCTCAAAATCCCAGGCTAATGCTGACCTTCTAACATCCTTAGATATTTACTTTAACTTTACTTTCTTAATGCCTACATATGCCTAAAGGTCAGAACTGACTAACAAACACCTAGATGGTTATGTTTATAGATGAATGACAGCTTATTCTCCAAGGCAAATGATAACTAAGGAATAACTTTAGCTTCTCTGCATTTCAATGCCTAGGTTCAATGAAAAATACAGTTTATGTCTCACAGAACTTTCAAGAGACTTCTGCAACCTTAACCCCTTTTACTGCTGCAGTTGAACTAGCTAACTGAAGTTTTTGTCTGAACTGGATGAGATTTTCTCTAGACAATAAACATCTGGCTACCCTTATCTGAACATTGCTTCAGATTGCCTTTCATTTCTTAACCTCTTGGGTTCAAGAATACGTAGAGGTACAGTAGGTATATTTGTTATTTTCATTAGAGATGAATACATCTCCTGAAATTTGGTTACATTTTTATTTTTCCAGTTGAAAGCTTTGGGGAGTCAAAATATATGTCCAATCTCTGTTAGAGGCAATGCTACCCACCAGATCTTTGTGATAAGTTTTGGCCAGCTTGAATTTCAAAATGTATTATCTTAGGAATCTAATTTTTTCCTTAAAATAAAAAAATCAAGCACCTTTATTGTGTAAAATGGATTCTGTCATGGACCTCTTCGGGTACAGATCTTGTGTGGGGGCTGAGTTTATAAAAATCTGTGATAGTGGCCTCAGCTTGTGGAGTTGCACTTTGGTAAGATAATGATTCAATTGTAGAATTACAGTACATGTGATTAAATGTGTTGCAGAGGATAGTGAGGGTGAAAGTTTTCATTAATCTGGATTATGGTCATCTGGTATTGCTAATGCAACTGGATATTCTGAATAATTAAAACAAAACATTTCAAACCCAGACCAAGATTTTCCTTTGCTGAACTGATGTCTTAAATCTAAGTTGCATTGAAGCATACAAATGTATTTCATATACAGAAACATAATTGTGCCATTGGTTCAGTTGTGTCTCTCTAGAAAACCTTTGATGTAAAAAGTGGAAAAGAGAACCTTGAACACTTTCAAAGGAACAGAACCAAGTCATTGCTTCAAATATAAAGATGCCACCATGATCAGAATTAAAACATACAAGATTTCAGCCTTCACTGAACACATATACTCAGTGGGCAAGAACATCAAGGTCACCAGAGAAGCTGTGAAAAGCAGGAAAAGCATATTTTGACTGTGCCATATAAATAAAAGTATTAGCTGTTTGATTCACTCCACACTCTGGAACATAAAAGGAGGTTATCAGAACTCTAAACCACCAGACTGAAATGGTGACATCCAATACTGATTATACAGAAAAGGAATATATGCATCTCAAAGGAAGTTTGAAAGCGTGTTGATACCCATTCTGGACCTTTTTAAACACAACATCGAGAAAAACCAGAGGGGAGATGAAAAAACAAAGTAATCATATATGCAGCTAGGACTTTACAAATGATAATTTAAACTTGTGTTTTTCAAACAAAGTGATAAACTGAAATTGAGGCTGATGGACCTAACACCTATGCAAGTAGAGTACACAGAGCTACATTGGTGAGAATAAACAATTCGTAAGTGAATGGCCCAACATATGAGGGCTAACTCCTCATGACAAGGCAAGGCAGTCTATCTATATCTAAAGGAAAAGGGAGACTCCTTTGAAGACAGCAACATGCACATTTTGAACCAAAAAGATAGATGATTTATGAAGAAGGTCATTTATGCTAAGATGGAACAACCATCTCCAAAGAGAAGAAGGACCTGATGCTTGTCAGCAACATACATTGCCACATTAACAACCTTACCCTAGTGGTTTCACACCAATTCACACTTCCAGTCATGCATTTTTAAAATTTTACACCTACCCCAATAAGATTCATGGTACCATTGTGACTTAATTATATACTTTCACCACTCTGTGCATTTCAAACACCTACCTGAATATATTTAAAGAAATATTGTGAAGTGGTGAAAGTATTACCTTTAAGGGTTTAAAATGCTACTTAGTTACATTGATGAAGCCATGTTGATGATTGGTGAAACATTTTCAAAATTACTAAATTGCCCAATTGCTATAGACTTATCACTACAAGATACAATAGTGAGTTTGAAAATGTTGAGAGGAGCCATCATTATCATTTGCTCTAAATATTATAAAATTATATCAAGGCATACAAATCAGTGGAGGAAAGCAAGAGGGCGACATTTGGAGGGAAGTTGTAATTTCTGGTTAGCCTTGAGTGAAGAACAAGCACCGAGCTGGGAAAGTTGCCTGATACATTGAGGCCAGAATTCTGTGGTGGTCTCAGAAATTATTGTTGTCTAACATCAGTCACTAATGTTCAATCTACCATCATGCTTTGGGATAGCTGTGAATACGGCTGCTCATTAACTGTGAGTTATATGCCTGCCAATGGAAGTAATCTTTTCTTCAAAACCTCCACTACTTACTGTACAAATGTTTTCTGGAATACAAATAATTGATATTAGGCTTTATAAATTGCAAGAGTTGAAGTAATTTAAATGAAGGTTTCTGGGAGTTAAGTTCATGAAGTGCATGATCATTTTTTACTGGTGTAAAATAATAATCATATGTTAATTATTGGTGAACACCAATGGTATAGGTAACAAGGTATAGAAGGGGCATTAGGATCCTATTGGAATAAAGACTTAAGGGGTCATTTACAACTTACTTCTGAGGTTGTTTTCAAAGTGAATGGCTGCCCATACATTGCTACCTGTGTTTAACTGCAGGAGGGGTAAGTAGGCACCCTAACTCTTACCCCCTAGCTTCTGCAGTGTTAATCAATCAAATGGTGCAAATTCACTTAAGCGTGAAGCGTCTAACGCTACTGCTAATTAGCCAGCGTGATGTCGATTCAGAACTTCACCGATTTACTAAGAGAGTCCCTGGCGAAAATTCGCTAGCGAAGTAGATAGACTTGCGCAACTTCGCACCCTTATGCCAGGCGAAATTGTGCACTGACGAAGGGACATTACTACACTAATTCACTAAGATGAACATTTTACTGTACATTACCTCTTACGCTAGATGTTACTTCGCCAGGTCAGACCTGGCGAAGTTCAATACAATGCAATAGATAATACAATAGCTGGCGTCTTTTACCTTTTGTAGGGTGATGGTCTGAAAAAATTTTTTTTTGGGGTTACCCTCCTTCCCACCCGTTCATTTCCTAACATATGGCAATTCAACTATACAGTGGGCACATGTAGGGCAATAGGACAACTTTATTTTATTTATTAAAGGTTTCCTGGGCTTGTGTAGTGTAATGTAGTGTCTGTAACATATACTTCTATTATACATTTAAGTTTGCACCGTATGCAAATTAGGCAACGCTAGTGTAAATATGCTTTGTAGAGTTAAGTATCAAAATAGCATTTGATATTATGTCTGTCCAAAAAATCATCCAAGCCCCTTTTGAAAGCATCGACAGAATCACAACCTAACTGTCCACACTGGGAAGAACCACCTACGCTGCTTCAAATGAAAGTCCTTTTCTTCTAGTCTGAAGGGGTGGCCTCTGGTGCGGTGATCCTCTCTATGGGTAAAAAGGTCCCCTGATATTTGTCTATAATGTCCTCTAATGTATTTGTAAAGTGTAATCATGACAGTCTTTGCATGTAGAACAGCACCAAACGTCCCGTCACAAGCGCCATTTTTTCAGAGAAAACAACCCCAACAGCAAAGTCTTCCATCCCTCTAACTAGTTTAGTTGCATGTCTCTGCACTCTCTCCAGCTCATTTACATCCCTCCTAAGCACTGGAGTCCAAAACTGCACTGCATATTCCAGATGAGGTCTTACAAGGGATCTATAAAGAGGCATGTTTTCATCACTTGAGTTTTTGCCCTTTTTATGCTGGACAGAACCCTATTTGCTTTAGTAGCTACAGAATGACACTGCCCAGAATTAGACAACTTGTTATCTATAAAAACCGCAACATCCTTCTCACTTAAGGAAACTCCCAACACACTGCCATTTAGTGTATAACTTGCATTTATATTATTTTTGCCAAAGTGCATAACCTTGCATTTATCAACATTGAACCTCATTTTCCAGTTTGCTGCCAAGTTTCCCAACTTAGACAAATCCCTCTGCAAAGTGGCAGCATCCTGCATGGAACCTATAGTTCTGCACAATTTAGTATGATCTGCAAAAATAGAAAGTTGAAAAACAAGGGACCTAGTATAGAGCCCTGCGGTACCCCACTAACAACACTGTTCCAATTAGAAAATGTTCCATTTACCACCACTCTTTGTAGTCTATCTTTTAGACAGTTCTCTATCCAGTTACAAATACTATGTTCCAGGCCAACATTCTTTAATTTAACCAGTAACCTTCTGTGTGGCACTGTATCAAATGCTTTAGCAAAGTCTAAGTAAATTACATCCACAGCCATCCCAGAATTGAGGTCCCTACTTACCTTCTCATAAAATGAAATTAAGTTAGTCTGGCAAGATCTATTACGCATAAAACCATGCCGGCACAGACTCATAGTATTATTTGCTATGAAGTCCAGTATCCTATCCTTTATTAATCCTTCGAAAAGCTTTCCTACAACCGATGTCAGACTGACTGGCCTATAGTTTTGAGGCACAGAATGGGATCCCTTTTTGAATAGCGGCACCACATTAGCAATTCGCCAGTCTCTCGGCACCGTGCCAGACCTCAATGAATCCAGAAAAATTAAGTAGAGAGGTTTGGCAATCACAGAGATAAGCTCATTAATTACCCTGGGATGAATCCCATCTGGCCCTGGACCTTTATTTTTCTTAACATGTTCTAGTCTCTTTTGAATTTCAGCAGGTGTGAACCATGCATCATTAGATGTATTATTAGAATTGGGACTATTAATAAGGAAACCTTCATTAGCTGGTTCCTTATTTGTGTAGACAGACAAAAAGTATGCATTCAGAATCTGACCCTCCTCTGATAATAACGGTCCTACCCCTTCCTGTTTCAATTTTTTACTATTAATGTATTTAAAAAAGAGTTTTGGATTCTTTTTACTGCTTACTGCTATATCCTTTTCCTTATCAATTTTAGCTTGCCTGATAGCTTTTTTGCATGATTTATTGGCCTCCTTGTACTTTATAAATGATTCTGCTGTCCCAGCTAACTTGAAAGCCTTAAAAGCACGTCTTTTCTTACCCACCTCAACATCAACACTTCAATACTGTCAAAGTTTGCACGCCTGAAATTCAATGTTTTAGTTACTCCATTATAGAGTTGCCTCTGCAACAGAATCTCAAAGGAGACCATGTTATGATCACTATTTCCTAAATGCTCACCCACACAAATGCTAGAGATGAGTTCATTATTATTAGTTATTACAAGACCCAAAAGAGAGTTATTCCTAGTAGGTTCTTGAACGAGCTGGGATAAAAAGTTGTCATTTAGCATATTTACAAACCTACTAGCTTTATCTGTCTTGGCAACCCCATTACCCCAGCCAATGTCTGGATAATTTAAGTCACCCATGATAATAACTTGACCTAGTTGTGAAGCCGCTTCTATTCGTAAAAGTAGCTGGGCTTCATAATCGTTACATATATGAGGTGGTTTATAGCATACACCAATGAAAATTTTCTTTGTAACCTTATGCCCAGTCGAAATCTGTACCCAGAGTGATTCCAAACCCTCACCAGTGCCCGTAATGGTTATTTCCTTAGTGCATGGCTTTAATTCAGGCTTTACATACAAACACACTCCTCCCCCCTTTCTAATCCCTCTGTCCCTCCTAAAAAGGGTGTAACCATTTAAATTCACAGTCCAGTCACATGTTTCATCCCATCTCAGTGATACCAATTATATAAAAATCTTTGGAGCATGCAATTAATTCTAGGTCTCCCATTTTACGTGACAAACTTCGTGCATTTGCTCGCATACAGCATGCAATTAATTCGAGGTCTCTCATTTTACCTGATAAACTTCGTGCATTTGCCAGCATACAGCCAACATAAAGATAAAAATATTGCAGTGTGATGTGACCAATGCTAAATACAAACTGCAGGAGTAAAGAATAATATGTTTAGGCAATCCCCAGAATATGTGAATTCATTTCGAAAGAATGCAGAGCAATTATCAAATGTATTGTTAATAATTTGTTATTCTGGGTGAAATATGCACAGAATCTGTAATTGGTAGTGAACTGCTTTTAAAAAATGATTTGTCTATTTGGGATAGTGTAGTTGTACTCCCACACTGGCTGGTGAGTAGCCAAAATGAACCCAATCCCAACCTTTATAATTATTATGTTGGATATAACTTTTTTCTAAATCTACCTTCTCAAAATGCCATTATTCATTGCCATTAACATCTAACAAACTTTAGCAATGGCTTTGCATTTAATTTAATTAATCCATAATAAGTCTGAGATGAAAGTTCATAAAGAGTACAATAGGTTAACAAATAAAACAAAACACCTCCTTAAAACACTGGAGAATCAATTAATGTTAATTAACATGATGGATAGTCTCAAATTAGGGAGAGCCTTTTTTCTTTAATCAGAGTTTATCATGCAGTCACCCTGCAGCAAAATTAATTATGTGGAAAGCATTAACAACATGCATTTGCAAGTCAAAGATCAAGAAATAAATGGTAATTCATAGAATCAGCCTTTCTGTTTTTAATATCCAGCACAAAATACCAAAGGCTGGTCAACAAATACTCATGCAAAAATTGCTTAACTACCACAAGCTTTCCAAAGAATAATTCTCCATAGAACCTTTAACTATGCTTTTTTTTACCTTCCTTAGGAATATTGTGTAATGGCTATCTTGCCTGAAGCTATTGTTTTATTGATTATACTGCAGTCATCATCAATATATTTTAACTTGTGAGGATTATGTCACATGTGAAGATTAGTAGCTGCTCTTGCAGATGCCTGGAAATATGTTTCCTTGTTTTCTGCAGGGGACATAAACTGACAAAATTCCTGCTAGTCAGCAACAAATACCAGCTGCATGACCATATGTTACAGTGTTTTACTACAGTAACAGTAGACAAACATTTGCACTAATACAGAAATGCAGGCTAACATGTTATAAGGGATCTGCATAACAGCTCTTTTCTCAGAAGGCCAGTCCTAGAAATAATAAGGTCCCCCAAGGTTGTTCAACCTATACAACCCTGATTACTGGCCTGTTACTCTCAATCTAGAATTAGAAGCAAAATTGGGAGGGGAGGATTTATGATTGTTGCGTTTTTTCACTCAAGCAACCATGAAGCAAACAACACATGAGTTGAAGGAGAACTAAATCCTAACAATGAATATGGTTAAAAATACCATATTTTATATACTGAACTTGTCACGAACGGCACCCAATACCAGAACAGTTGCCAAACACCTTTGTCTAAGCTCGGCTTCACCAGTTGAGTGACCGCCTTTGGCCTCGGGAGGAGCGCTCAGCTTACTCAGATGCCACCTGGACTTAACGAGAGGTGTAAAGCAAAAGTTCTGGCTAGCACAGGGGCACGATCGTCTCACCAAGGAATTGGATTGAAGAATACCACCAAGCGGACTAGGCAGGCTGGAACAGCACAAGCTGCGTAGAATAGTCAGACAGGCCAGGATCAGGATTAGAGAGTGTAGAGTAGTCAGGGAACAGACAAAAGGTCAGGATACCAGAGGACAGAGTAATCGGACGAGCCAAGGTCAGGATTGGAGAATAGCAGGAATAGTCAGGCAAGCAAGGGTCAAACAACAGTAGGACAGTCAGGAATCAGTTAGGAAACACACCCAGGAACTAGATAATAGAACCTAACAATGGGCCAAGTTCTGCACTACAAGATCCCTTTAAATAGTATTTGAATTTCGCACCATTGCGCGTGACATATCACGCCAGCGCCTACAAAACCCGGAAGTGCGCGCGCGGCGCGCACTAAGGAGCCGGCAGAGGAAGGGGAAGGATGCACATGGTGAGCGTTCCCACCAAAGGCACGGCGGGTGCTCCCGTGTGCTCGGGGAGCAACCGCTAGACCACCAGGGTAAGTGCTGATCCTCACAGAACTTATTGCACCAGCCTAAAGTTTTAGCTTGTTAATAGCAGGACTGCAAACTTGTCACAGGGAGTGACCATTTTGGAAAGTGTCAGTGGGCTCTGAGCAGCTGTTGAGAAGCTAATCTTAGGGGTGTCGCAAATTACCAAGCGGAAAATGAGATTGGCCTAAAATATAAGCTGATGCTATGAGGCTGATTATTAAATTTTGATGCTAGTTGCACTAGTTTATGTGCTGACCTTTAGAAATTATCTGTATTAATTACTATATAAATTTTTATATTTTATGTGTACAGTGTATTTAGAGTTGGTCTCTAAACTCATGTGCAGTGAATCAGCAGAAAAGAAGATGGGGAGCTAATGGGGCATCTTTGGAGACTCAGATCTTTACTGCTAAAAGGCTGTGGTTGCCTTGGGCTTGCACAGATGCCCAAAACATAATGTACAACATTTGTTGCTACTTCTTTAGTTAGGCTTTAGTTCTCATTTAAGGAACTGACACAGCGTTTTAGTAGAAAAGTATTTTTCAGGTCAGATTCAAAAGCAAACTGTTATGACCCATGTGCCCCCCTGAAGTCACTGATTGGTTACTGCCTGATAACCAATCATTAAAAACCAAGAGAGCTGCACAGCAAAAAGTAGTATTCTGTTCTGTTATGTTAGACATTAATTCAATCAAGCTTTTATTTATTACATTATTGGTTAACTACTGTATATTGAAAACATGTTTTTGATTTGCACAGCCTGTGGATTTCCCCAGTTTTGATTTTTATATTGAACAATTCCTTTGAAGGAAAACTATACCCCCCGAACAACGCAAGGCTCTATAAATACATATTGCATAAAAAAGCTCATGTGTAAAACCCTACTTTGTGTAACTAAATAACTTTCATAATAATATACTTTTTTAGTGTTTTGTGCCATTGGGTAATCATAAATAGAAAATCGCCATTTTAAAAAATAAGGGCTGCCCCCTGGGATCATAGGATTCCCAGTGCACACAAACAAACCATGCAAACCATAGATGCTAGGTCACATGAGCCAATTAACAGACAGAGTTCTGTCTTTTGTTTCCACACTTCTTCCTGTTACAGTTAGAGCTGTAGTATTTCTGGTCAGGTGATATCTGAGGCAGCACACAGACCATCACAAAATGGTGGTTCAAGACAAGAGATGTAAAGATGTAAAAAAATTATTAAATATTTATACCAGTTTGGTGAGATTCTGTAATATGCTACTTAATTTGATATAAACTATCTGTTCGTTTAGTATTAATTTTGGGGGGTATAGTTTGAAATCACATAGGGTTTCTTCTTATGGTTGTTTGAGCCGGAATCCATGAGCAATCATAAACTGGTCCCATAGAGAGTAGAGTGAGTGCAGTAGGCAGTGTACTAATAAGATATGGAATATTAAATATGTTGTAAACTACATTTAGTTTTCAATGTCTACTTAGACTGTAAGCTCTACGGGGGAGTGACCTCCTTCACAATATGTCTCTTACCACATAGCACTTACCCTCTTTGTCCTATGAGTCTGTATATATTTATTATGCGATTTGTCTCCCACATGTATACTTTGAGATATGTTGTACTTTTATGTACTGTACAGCACTGCGGCTCCTTAACAGCGCTTTACAAATAAAGTTATACATACATACATATAAATGTAATATGATAGTCTCCTATGCATGGTGATATATAACAGCTTGGAAACCATATTTTCATGACAAACTTCTATCTGTATCTTGACTCATTCCATGTAAATCATGCCAGATCACTACTGGATCTCCCAGTGAGGTCAAGTCCTAGTGGACCTCAACCTAAGAAAAATTCAATTTGAGCGATGAGCAAATTTTTTCACCAAGCATATATTCATGGTAAAATTCTGCATTTTACCGTCAGTTAATATTTTTGAAAAATTTAGCTGCAGAAAAAAAACACAGTGACAAAATTCCAGTTGACTCCAATGTATTTCAAGCAAAAAAGTCACTGAAAAAACTAATTGATGAAAAATGTTTTTTTTTTTAGTTCTGTGATTTTTCTGATTTGCTCAGCACTATTTGCTCTTACTACCACAGACCTATACAATACCAATATTCTGTAAATTAGCACTTACTACAGTACTTTCAATATTTGTGAGTGGCCCACACCAACTTTGCTCATTCTGCAGTTGAGTTGTGTGCATGCATGGGCATTTTTTGGTTTTCTTTGTTTCCATGTACGCCAAGGTCAAATATTAGTACTTTCTAAACGGCATATGCCTTTGGTCATTGAATTTGTCTTAGCCTTCTTTGATTTGTGATTTAATTTTTGCATCCTGGTTGTTCAGTAATTGTCCAGCTTAAATTCTCATTGTTTGCTACCATCCCTTGTGATTTATTGCCTGTCTGGTGTTCATTATTGATTGATGTCACATAAAGCCTTGCCTATTTTCTTAGATTTCTTGACTATTTTTGAATAGTATAAATGTAGTTTCAGTACAGTGTGTAAGAACTGCAGTTATGAAAGGCCATCTAGTGCTCTGTATTCCACGGATCTCTGGAATGAGCTATGGAGTTAAACAACTAGTAGAGTGTATTTTTTTTAAAGCTTGGCAATGGAGGAGATTTTCAGATTCTTAATTAAGAATTTGTGCTTGTAATTTTTTTTGATTACATATTTGGTAATAATACAAAAATGTTTTATTGTCCGATTGTGTTTGTCAATATATATTTCTCATTGCCTTATTTATCATGAATCTGTGTTTTCATTTTATTAAGTATTTACCTAGTTCCTTTGTTCTCTGGCCTAATCCAGAGGACTGAATGTTATCCTTTTTGTAAATATTTGGAGAGAGAAATAACTAGGTAGATATAAAAAGAGAAATGGAACATTATAGCAATATATAGAATAGAATGATTGTGTGGTCAATAGGGAGAGGTAGTAGAAAAATAGAAGAGAGAATGATAAGAAGATAAACAGTTTGTTGACTGATAGGGAAGCAAAATATAGATTGGAATGTTAATGTGGCATAATAAAAAGAGCTAGAGCTAAGGAGAATGTGAGAGACATATGAAGGAGATATAATGAAATTAGGCAGTAGGGAAGAGATTTAAAGAATACAATTAAGAACCAGACATAAAAAGAATGACATAAAAAGAAGGGTAATAGGGAAAGAGATAAAAAAAAGGAATAGAAGAACAATGCTAATACTGTTCTGAACCACCTGTGCAGAGAAACATGGATACAATCCAAAAGTAGTAGGTAATTGCCAAAGGGTGTCTGCATTGGTGATTTGGAAAGATATTGGGCCATATTCAGTTTGATAAGAAAAACATTTTCCATGGTTTATCTCATGAAAACGCTAAAGAAATCTATTGGGAAAATTTAGAACTGAATTCAGAGATATGTTTGTCTGAACAAATTGAATCAGACCCATTATGTGACATTAGACCTTTTGATGTTTTTCTGTGGGATTGAAATTATACATTCAACTCTTTTCCTAATCTATATATACAGTACAACACAATGATTTGAAGTATTTTATAGAAATATCACGTACAGACTTATTTATGTGTAGTGGAATATAGTAGCAAGGAGAAAAAATGACATGGGGAGGCACATTTATCAATGGTCGGATTTCGAATTCATGTTTTTCAAAACTACCATAAACTCCCATAAATTCTAAATTCGTCTAGTCGAAATTTATTAATAAAACCATTTTTTTTATACTCGGATGAATTTAAACAACCCGAGAATTCAAATAGAATTTGATTCAAATTTGTTGAAACTCGATCCCAGTTTTTTCTCCAAAAAAAATCTAATGTCAGGAAGGATGCAAACATCTGCAAATTGACTCCTGGACTTCTCCCATTGACTTAAACAGTAATTCAGCAGGTTTTAGGTGGTGAATAATCAAATTCCAATTCTTAAAGGGCCAGAGTATGATTAATCTCGACAATCAAATTAAATTCTTTTTTTTTAAAAATTGAATTTGGATAACTCCCTAGTCGAATTTGACAATTTTGACCATAAAAAGCTCTGTCAGGAGGCTGCGAACATCTGAAAATTGATTCCTGGACCTCTCCCATTGACTTAAACAGTAATTCGACAGGTTTTAGGTGGTAAATAGTCAAATTCAAATTATTAAAGGGACAGAGTATGATAAATCTCAAAAATCGTAATAAAAATTTTATTTGGATAACTCTCTAGTCGAATTTGACAATTTTGACCATAAAAAATTTCAATTCAACCCTTGATAAATCTGCCCCTTACTGTATACCATTTCAATGTAATAATGAAGCTGAATATGCAGAATAGTTAGCATTCAGGATGGTTTGGCATAGAAATATACATTTTATATTCACAGTATTCACTTCAGTTTCTGTGTATTTAATATAAACTTGGAGACACACAGCTGAAAGAAAATAGGAACACTTTAATGAGTTTTACAAGGATTGAAAGCAGATACTCAGATAACAATGGATATTTATAGGTAATTGAATGCATGTTAAACCTTATCTTTTTTGTGAAGGTCTGAGAGCTTCTTGAAATGTGATAATACCATGTCCAACATTCAATTCTGGCAAGCACACATCTGAAAAACCTTATCTATCAGTGGCACCTGATCACTAGTGGAAGAAAGCAAAGGCTGGCAGTAATTCATGAACTGTGTGTTGTTCTTGAAGTAATCAATCTTTTGAAAATTCAACAAATCTCATAAATGTTTAAACTTAATTGAGACTTAATTGTTTAAGCCATGAGTTAAATGTCAAGATTGAAGTTGGTGAGAACTAATTAATATGGTTCATCTGCATTCCGCATTGCTATGAATTGCTATGAGCAATGAATCTCAGTTGGGTTGGATCAGATGCTGGTTGCTTGAACAAGGGCACCATTATTCAGTGCTGGTACTCAACTGTAACAAAGAGTTGGGTAATTAGTGTAAGCCTCACTTTTAGTGTGATTTGTGATAATGAACAAAATACAAACGTTAGTAACCGGTCCCCTTAATTTATTTAAAGCAGTCAACAACCATTCAATTAACTTTTAGGAGTGCTATTCTGAGTCAGTTGGCAACTGGTTTGTATTATATGTTGTTTTTGAGTTATTTAGCTTTTTATCCAGCAGCTTTCTTGTTTTCAGTTTCAGCAATCTGGTTGCTAGTGTTCAAATTAACCTAGCAACCAATGAATAGCAATGAATAGACAGATATGTAATTAAAAAGTGGCAATAACAATAAATGTGTAGCCTTACTGAGCATTTGTTTTTGGGTGGGGAGTCTGTGACCCCATTTAAAATCTGTAAATATTTCAAAAACTATAAATAATGAAGACCTGTTGAAAAGTTGTTTAGACCTGGCCATTCAATAACGTACTAAACATTATAAAAGTAGCAATAACAATAAAGTTGTAGTCATACAGAGCATTCGTTTTTGGGTAGAGGGTTCTGTATCCTACCATTTGAAAGCTGGTAAGAGTCATAAGAAGAAGGCAACTATTTCAAAAACTGTAAATAATGAAGACCTGTTGAAAAGTTGTTTCGACCTGGCCATTCTATAACATACTAAAAGTAATAAAAAATAACAATAACAATACATTTGTCGCATTACAGAACATTTGTTTTAGAGAAGGTTAGTGACCCCCATTTGAAGCTGGAAAGAGTCAGAAGAAAAAAGGCGAATAAAGAAAAAAACGATAAAAAATAAAGGCCACCTTAACAATATTTAAAGCTCTGCCCTGCATCCAGCCAGAAGCAGTTGGCAAAATTATACATAACTCTCTTTCCAAACAGACTTCCTCAGGCTGAGTCAATTTGATATATCTAAAAATTGTTTAATTTTAAGGGAACCTTACCATTAGTGATGGGCGAATTTATTCGGCAGGGCCGAATTCGCGGCGAATTCCCGCGATTCGCCGCTGGCGAATAAATTCGCGAATCACCAGCGAAATTTCGCTTGGCGAAAATTCGACGAAAAAACGAGTCGCACGACGTTTTTTGACGCGACGCGCGTCAAAAGCGTCCCGCGACTCGTTTCGCAAATTTTTCACCGATTCGCGAATTTCACTAGAAATTCGCGAATTTTTCGGCGCAGCGAATCTCGGGAGATTCGCCCATCACTACTTACCATGCTCTAGGATCTTCAGGGATGTCTCTGGACACAATTCCCCAATGGTAAGTATACCTCCCTGAAGACTTGCTTATATAGGGGCTCATTGTTAAAATCTGACCAAATTTTAATCCTTTTAGCCAATCATAGCCTTACCTGTATCAAGTACCTCACCTGTTAGCAATCCGGTACACTTGTGATACTCTAAGCTAATGACAAGACTGTGCAGTTAACTCTTTGACTGACACCCTCCGATGTATGGCTATGATCCTATTTGGCTCTTCACTGTCAAAAACTATAGATTTTTCTTTATTCATACAATACAAAGAGTATATTCTACACATACCGTATCCCAAACACTCATATTGAACAAAGGGGTATTGCGTCCCTTTATACCATAGGCAGCAGAAGATATTTTTGGTCAGGAGGTCCAGGCAGTAGTAGGTGTGCAGTGCGCCACTGCAATTTTTGGTTACACCCCCTTTTTGCTATTCCTTTCAGACTTCATCCACTTTACCATGTGCTTTCACTGAATTTTCTGGAGAACCAAACCACAGCAACGGGGGCAGTAATTTAGGTTTAAACAAGACACACTTTTGGTGTAAGTAAAACCTGCCTAACTTGTTGACCCAGATAAAGAAGAAAAACTCCATCTTAGATTTATTTGAATCAAAAACAGAAGCAGAAACCCACACTATACAATTACAACTGAATTTTTCCTCTCCCAGTTTGAAAGAACAAAAGAAGCATCTAATTAACCTGACTGCTAGCAATAACCTGTAACCCAATGGCCAAGCGTTTGTTCAAGTGACATTCTTACAGACTGGTTATTGTTTTGTCTCAGTGACATATGTTTCCATTATAAAAAGAAGTGGGAGGAATATTGTAACCTCTCACAATTACACAAAAGTAATGTTTTTTATTAAATTGGGGGTTTAGCCAGTGAATCTGACCTAAAATTAGTTATATAAATCACATAAATCAGCTTGTAGTGAAAAGGGTGAGCAGAATGTCAAACCTACAGCACAAACAGTAGACACAAATGATTTAAAGTGTGACAATGAGATTCAGATTTTTCCTTTTAAGCTAATGTTTAGTTTGTTCAAACTTTGCAGCTTTTGCACTTTGACCCATAGACTTATTTTTCTGCAGTCATTTTGAAGATAACCAATGTTAGACAGATTATACAAAAGATGATGTCCATGAAGTCCATGGCTTGCTGGACCTGCCAATCGGTCCGATAGCCCTAAAGCTGGCCCTAGACGCAAAGATCCAATCGTACCATTTGAGGAATTATAGATTTTTGGATTGTGTGTGGAGTGTCCCGACATTTCTCTTGCCATCATGAACATCGGCTGATCTGTTCTTTTACTTTAATTGATCAGAAAGGTTAGTGGCAGGTCGGGGGATGGGGATGTCCAATCGTTCGGACGATACTGCAGGTAGATCTGCATGTCTATGGCCAGCTTAAAACACTGAAGACAGTATAGCTTAGTACCTTGAGTGCCCTCTTTTGACAACCCCATCTCCTACCCAAACAGTTTTGCCCATGTTTTCATCTTTGAGTTAACTTTTAGTATGATGTAGAGCAGTGGTCCCCAACCCCGTGAGCCACATTCAATAATAAAAAGAGTTGGGGAGCAACACAGGCATACAAAAACTTCATGGGCTGCCAAATAAGAGCTGTAATTGGCTATTTGGTGGCCCCTATGTGGATTGGCTGCCTACAGGAGGCTCTGTTTGTCAGTACACCTGGTTTTTATGCAACCAAAACTTGCCTCCAAGCCTGGAATTCAAAAATAAGCACCTGCTTTGAGGCCACAAGGAGCAACATTCAAGGGGTTGGGGAGCAACATGTTGCTCCCGAGCTACTGGTTGGGGATCACTGATGTAGAGAGTGATATTCTAAGACAATTTGAAGTTGGTTTTCAGTTTTTACCATTTGTGGCTTTTGAACTATTTAAGCTTTTTAGTTTGCAATATTAGCAATCTGGTTGCTAGTGTGCTAATTACCCTAGTAACCATGCACTGATTTGAATAAGGCACTGGAATAGGAGAGGGCCTGAATAGAAAGCTAAGTGATACTAAAAAGTAAATAGTAAAAAGTTACAATAAGGGCAAGGCCAGATGGGGAGATTTGGGGGAGATCTGCAGCCTGGCGACTTCTCGCCGCAACGAATCTCCCCCGAATCTCTCGGAATAGCTAACTAGCGCTGCTCACCCACTCTGCGTAAAGTCGCCTGTGCTTGTTCACGATTTTAAAAGTCGCTTAAAGTTGCCTCGCCAGGCATTTTTGAGCGACTTTTAAAATCGCCATTAGGCCTGGGTGCAATGAGGCTGTGACCACTGGTGTCTAATAAAAGGGCAACCATGATTTGGAGTTTTACTTTGAAAGCAGACAGTCAGTTGCAGGTAAAATTTAATCCCTTTGTAAAATGTATAATAAAGTAATAGAATCAGATGAAATTTGAAAGTAGGACTGGCCAGATATGTTATGACTTTGACGTAGTTGGCCAGTTTAAATATATTGCAATATATGGACAAACAATCCCTATTTTGTTTGAAGGGTAAGGCATTTTTTAGTAGCTGTATGCACAGAATGTCTCAATGTCTTAAATATATTGATAATGGGTTGAGAGCAGAGGACCTCTTGTATTCTTCAACATGTACTGCCAATTACTCTCTGTAAAAGTCAGGTAAATATGTCCATATCTAAAAAGAACCATAGACTGAAGTGACAAGTAATTGCAGTAATGCTCTTTGTTGGCACCAATTACATAGGAAAAAGTATATTACTGAATAGGAAATGAGCAGTCAAGTGAGAGTATTTAATATAATGGCCTGGTTTAGCACAGAAAAACCACATACATTGAGTTTGTTCTCTCCAGAGAAGAGACGTTGTTGAGCTGATTTCATAATGTTACAAAAATATGTCAGAGGTCAATGAAGAGGTATCTGGGGATCACTAGACTCTGTACATACTACCAGTGGGATGAAGGAAATAATTTTTATTCAGCAATTAAGGCCCTTACTTTCTTCACTCTCAGAGCAGTCAGAAAAGTGTTTTTATATCTATAGTTGAACAGTATTTTGTACATACAGGTATGTGATCCCATTTATGGAAACCTGTTATACAGAAAGCTCTGAATTAAGGGAAAGCTATCTCTGTCACTTCCCAGTTAAGCAAATGATGTTTTAAAAATGATTTCTTTTTTTCCCTGTAGTAATAATAATAATAAAACAGTACCTTGTACTTGATGATAACTAAGCTACATTTGGTGGCTATAAAATCATATTGGATTTATTTGATATTTAGCAACTTAAGCTGTGATGATCCAAATTACAGAAAAATCCTTAAGGCTAGGTCCTAAGCATTCCATATAGCAGATAGTATACCTGTATATGCACGCATTGACTCCTGCATGCATACAGGGGCCTATTTATTATGGTTTGTAAAATTATTTATTCAATCAAAAATGTAATAAGTTGTTTAAAATGAACATTTAGGGGCAAATTTACAAAATTCACGCGAAGGATTCGAAGTTCGATCGAATTTGATCAAATACCGATCGTACGATATTTTCAGATATTCAAAAGGCAAATTTGGCCTCTTCGATCATCGAATACCGAATTATCGAATAGATCGAATGATCGAAGGATTTAAAATTTTATAATCCTTCCAATGCCTACTTCGCCAGATTGAACCTACCGAATACCAATAGAAGCCTATGGGAACCCCCCCATAGGCTTCTTTTTCTAGGTTCTGCTCGAATACCATTCGTACGATAGAACGCCTCGACCGTATGAAATGTAAAAAATTTTCAGAGGCTCGAAGGAAAAAGTACGATCTTTTCATGAAATCGAACGATCGGTATCCGATCATATGATTTCATCGAGAAATCGAATATCAAGCAAAAAGATTGCCTAAAACTATTCGATAAGCATTCGATAGTCGAATGCTTATCGAATTTCAAATAGATTCGTAGGATTTTTCGGTGAATTTTAGCAAATTTGCACCTTAATCTCACATTCTGAATCAAATGTAGCAGTTAATTTCACGTTTTATAAAAAAAAAAAAAAAGCTCTGTGTTTAGGAGCTTTCTAATTTAACTTCATATGAACAGATAGGAATTTTAATATTTGAACTTTAAAAACCCCAACAGGATTGTTTTGCCTCCAGGATGGATAAGGTACATTACAGAAAAAAAGGAAAAACAGAAAAACTTACAGAGAAAAAGAAAATAATTAAAAAAAAATTACGGATCCCATACCTGTAATGTTGATGAAACTGGAAACCTGACAATGGGTCCACTTGCCCGAATTCCTAAAAAAATACAGGACCGTAATTGTGACCAGTACCATTTGTTAAATCAATTAAATGAAAGGAATTTCAGTAAAAATGATTTATCTGCTTGCTCTATAGAATTTCTTTTCTTTCGAAAGAGGTTTATATTGTGTGTTGCTTACAGAGGTTTCTAAGAGAAAAGCTGTAACAAAACACTACACTTTCTGTTCTGTCTCATATCGGTACCCAAAGTAGTCTTTGGTAAAAGTGCAATCATATTGTGTTGAGACATCATATAATTTTGGATATTATATTTATTATAAGCATGTCCTTTTATTCAGACATAAGATGCAATTTGGTGATGTAATTGCACTGTGGTTATCTCACTGTAGGTATTGCAGTATATGGATATTTTAGGAAAAAAGGAAAACATAAATAGTAATGAGATTTAATGCAATTTCAGATCATTTCGCGTTTAGAGTTCATGGATTTTTCACTGTTTAAGTATGACTTGAAAAGCCATCTCTAGATTATAATTTACTTTGGATGGTCATTAGACATGAACTAATTATTCATCTTGTATCAGGCACAGAATCGTGATGAGACAAACTGCAGAAGAACGTGAACATCATCAACAACAATTGATTAGGCTTACAGGATAACTTTCATAGATTCAGTTGAAGCAAAAAGGAGTTGACTTCAGCATAAGCAAACATGTCATTTAGGTAAGGAATAATAGTGTAGATTTAGAGGTTATGCACTAAACCTCAAAATTATCTGCTTGGGCATTTTTGGGCAAAAACTAGAATTTTTTGTAGAAAATAAACCCTCAAACTTTTCAAGATTTATTATACCCTGATGCTGAATCTGTAAATCTCAGGCCATATCAGACCTGTTGGGGTCCTGTATAAGAAAATGTGGGTGGCACCAATCTCAATTTGAAGAAAAAAGTCAGAAATAATTTGGGTTTTCACTCAATTTTATCTGTTTTTTTCCTGAACCGATTAACTGTAGTTTTTTATTAATAAGGTCTAATTGGGGAGTTTGGTTGTGTTTTTTTATATATAAAATATGAGATAAATTTGGAGTTTAGTAATTAACCCCCTTGATGTATGTGAAACTGTGCTCAGTTTGCACCAGGAAATACTGTAAATTATACATTTTATAGTCACATGTTAATCCTTTTTATCAAATATTGGGCCAGATTCCATTCAATGAGGAAAAATGATCTCCTTATTCAGCTCAAAATAATAAACTTTTATTACTTTACCCTGAGATAATTGAACCCAATTAAATTGAAGCTGGCACTCTGTGCTCTTAAACGTGCAGGATGCATTGATCTGAAATATCTTATAAGAATGTTTACTTTACTATCATTTAGAAATTCTTACCATATTATATGCAAATCCCAGCACAGACATCTTAATAAAGGGGATTACCCCGAAACGTTGCATGCTGCACTTTCAATAAATAAGCAAGGCTTTACCTGCTAGGCATTCCTGTGTGCCGGTGATTTTCTTTGGTCCCAGCACAGACATCATCATTGTATTGTATATTTCTTTTATCAGCTCCGTGGGATTTGGAATCATGCCTGATTTATTCTACTGTGCATAAATGAAAAATAACATGCATTAGGGGTGTCTGGGATGCCAGGAAAAAGGTAAGTAAAATGAAACTTTAGCAATTAGACAGCTTTTCAATTGGCCAGTGTAATTTTTGCTAAATGGAAGAAACTGTCTGGGGAAAAAGGGATTAATGTCAAACATTTTGGCACCACTGTTAAATAGATCTTCTTTGTCCTTCATAGATAACTATGAGCCATTCACTCAACATTTTAACATTTAGTTGGTCTCAAACTCATTGAAATAATATCTAGATTAGTCTTTCATAAGAAACGGTTTAATAAGTTGATATTTTGGTAAGTTTATGTTTTCTGGGGAATCACCAGTAAGTATAGAGATGGCTTTAGGTATGGAGACTGACAACCATGGAATATAATCTGCATAATCTCATGCTTACTAAGACATTTACATTTGGCAATATTTCACTCATACATTATAATCTCTAACCACAGCTTTGCATTAGCAGATATTTACTGTGCTTCTATGTCGATAAGTGAACTGAAAAATGGTGGTGTAAATGTTTCAACATTAAGGGCCAGATTCAAGTCAGTGAGATTCAAGTCTCATGGTTTATCACGTGAAAACATGTAGACAATATACAATCTGAGGAGAAAAAATTCAGTTCCAGTTATTTCCCATAGATTTCAATTGTGTTTTTCAATGGTAAACCATTAGATTTAATTGAATCTTGTCCATGAGGTTTCACGTGATAAACCTTTTTTCTCAAAATCAAAATCTGGCCCATAGGGGGTTAGTTATTAAAATTCAATTTCATCTAATTTTTTAATAAAGAAAGGTTGACCAAACTCCCATCCACGATTTTACCTTATTTATCATTAAAATAACTTAAAAAAAATAATCGTTGAGAAACTCAATAAAATCGAGCTAAAACCCAAATGGTACTATTTTTTCAGATTTTTCTCCTGAATGGATTGACTTTTTCTGGTTATTTCCTGAAAGCCCTGAATTTTTTGGATTATCTTGCTAAATCAAGTGAACACCACAATATTGTCAAATTGGGATGGGGACATCTGCCATTGACTTATACATGACCTCGAGAGGTTTGACATTCTGAGATTTTGGGATTTGGGCTTGCCCCAAAAAGCTCAACCAGTTTTAGTAAGTAACCCCAAAATTATCTTTTTTTATTTACTTCATTCTTAACCAAAAACTCTCTAGACAAGAGAGTAGTCAAATACTCGTGTTTAGTTTTCCCTGCAGTCAAAGTTCCACTAAAAATTCTATCATAAAAATGATTGTTGGGTTGGTTAATGTGTTAGAACTATTGAGTGAGTTGTAAAAGCCTTTTCGGAACTGGGCTCTGAAAACATTTCTTAGCTGGAGGTTTATTAGAGTCTTTATTATTCATTGGAAAAACGCTGGATACTTGCATTTGTCTGTGTGTGTGAATTTGTTTGTATATAATTCTACAATATTACAAATGTAATGTATATTCACATACTCTGAAGTTTTCCATTACTGTTCTCCTTTTCATAAAATTCCCATTATTGCCTGTCCAAGGGATGCTGAGAAAAATATTGTGTCACAGAGCACACAATTGATTTAAAAATATGTGCAAATAAGGTGTTGGTGGTTGTGATCCTTCTGTAGAGATAAATCTTTACAAGTGTATTAAAAGCCATTTTTTTTTCCTAGGTATGAAATTGCATTCAGTAAATTGACTTATTATATTTGCAGCCTTATGAACAGATATGGCTTTTGGCTCTGTCGGTCTAATAGTTTTTTTGCTTCTGTGCATTTTTCAGGAAGAAAGACGAAAGGTCAGATCCACTGCTTCTGTGGTATGAATGTATTTTTGGGCAAGGGGCAAGGTCACAAAAGTCACATTCTCTGGACTGATTTCAGAATAATGTATCCAAAAAGATATTTAAAGGATGTTTTATATATACTTTTATTAGAATTTTACATATTTGCTCCTTTTTTTTAATGGAAGGGGTATCTGCATGATGAGTTAACCATACCATCTCTCTAGTTTTGAGAGAGCCAGTTTAGCAGTAGAAATCTGCCAACAACTTTTCTCACTGTAGAAAATGAAATTGCAAAACTGTTCAGAAACAAGAAATCAAGTTCTAAGGCCTTGGTAATAAGGTATTTGAGAAAGTCAGCCACATCCCCACAACTCTAGTTTCTATTTTTACGATCACAGGTATCATCAGATATTTAATATTTCATAAAAAGTTACTTAAAGGCAAAAACATTTTCCAAGTAGAGTCTTTCCCTGTTTCCGTTTAGCCAAAATATAGTAAAACATACATTAAAGGAGAATGAACCCCTAAAATTGAATATGACTAGAAATGCCATATTTTTAATACTGAGTTTATTAAACCAGCCTAAAGGTTCTGTATCTCTATGTCAGCAATGATCTAGGCCTTCAAAGTTATCACAGGAGTTTCCCATTTTGAATTTTGTTAAGTGACACACATGCTTTGAACAGCTGTTGAGAAGCTAAGCTAAGGGGTCCTCACGAATCATTAAGTAGAAAATGAGGCTTGCCTCTCATAAACATTTACCAATTAGCCTTATATAGTGAGATTTATATGATATATATGCAGTACATAAAGCGCCAGTCCTTAAGCTCCATAACCAAAAGCAGCGAATCAGCAGAAAAGAAGATAGGGAGCTACAGGGGCATTTTTGGAGACACAGATCTTTACTGCTAAACAGTAAAAAACCTGGTGGGCCCGACCCTTAATGTGCCCTCACCGGGCCAGACCCCTCTCCTGATCAGATTGTACAAAAAAAAGTGCCATGTGCGCATGTGCACAAAACCATTCATGCAGGCGCATTGAGCGCTCGCTGCATCACTGTAGGTTGGCAGGGGGGTTGGAGGGGGCCCTGGACATTATTCACCGGTGGGCCCCAGGCCCCCCAATCTGACCCTGCTACTAAAGGTTTATGGTTGCCTTGGACTGGTACAGAAACCAAGAACATAGCATACACCATTTCTGACCTAATTCTTTAGTTAAGTTTTTACTTTTTACACTAAATTATGTGGACAAGGAATATATTGGGGGAACCAAATATGAACATCCCTTTATCATCCAGCCAGGTTGATATAGCCTGTACACCCAGACTTAGGCAAGTGTGGATGGAGAATGGTGATGGGGCCCTCCCTTCAGCTTCTGTAGTGTGAAAAAAACTATTGTTGAGACCAACGATTGACAAAAGTTACCCAAAGAATTAATTACATTTTACAATGAGAAACATTTTATTATGTTCATTATCTTTTCAGGTTTAAAAATGAGACTGTGCAATATGTATCTTTATGTATCTTTATCATCTTTGAACACATTCCCCTTTTAATACCCTATATTGTAAAAAAAAAAAAAAAAAAAACAATGGATTGGGTTAATAGGACATTAACAAGTACAGATCAGTTACTGCCTCCTAATGTGATATATGTTCCCTGCATTTTATCATGTAGTCAGGCAGAGTCCTCCATTCAACTCTCTCGATAGTTTGTTCCTATTGAGATTAATTCGTTCTTGAAGTTCATGTCCAGGAAGACACTAGATAAGAAAGCTATTTAGCAGAAGGTATCATTTTTCAAGAAGATTAGAACCTATTTCAGAAGTGATTTAAACAGCACAGTCTGTTAGCTGGAAAAATATATTCAGGTAATATAAACAAGATGAAAGACCCTCAAGAAGTCACCAAGAAGAATACATCACAGATCATAGATAAAGGTGTTAGCATAATTTTAATGTTTAAACAACTGTGTGACTTTTCCCTTATATTTACCCTTATAAAATGATTGTAACACACACGTATCATAAAAAAATACAGTATACAGAGATGGATGGGAATAGTCAATGTCAGTGCAAACAAGGGTATAATAGCAAATATATATATATATATATATATATATATATATATATATACATGGATATATGTATGCTGGGTTCCAAAGTTGAAATCTGACCAGGCTACCATCTGCAATGTGTTTGTATCACCCCCTACCCCACAGTGGGCCCCTGGTGGAATCTGGTTTCCTCTACAATCCAAAAAAATCAGGAAGGTTTAATGAATTCTGATGAATATACCCTACTGAGTGTTTTGTGAGTTCTTCAGTCCTTAGCTTGGGCAGGGATTAAGGGGCAAGCACTGCGGATTTCTTGGACCTTTACTCAAACGTATCCTTACTTCCCAGGAAATACATAACAATTTTCTGTTCTCATGCTAATTGTTATTGAGTATTGAAGCATGTAGTGTGTAAAATTGCATGTCTTTAGTTGAAACAAACATTGCTGAGATCAAAATTGTCTCTGGAAGCAATATTAGCATGTGAATTACAAATTGAGAGCTTAACAAGATATGATTCCATGAGCATGCTATACAGAAGCCCTAACATGCAGAATGATCAGGAGGTATGGAAAGATTACTGACATTGGATCATGGAGCAATTGAGTTGAGATGTCTGGAGCAAAGGACTATGCGTCACCATTGATCTGGGTTAACTGGATCAGGGGTACCCAACCCTTTTTTGTCTGGGGACCAGTACAGCGCAATTTTTTTTGCAAAGACTGGGGGGTCGGGGGGGGGGTCGGGAGGGGTCAGAGTCCAATTCTGGTCATTGGTGTCCAATTCTGGTTTCCGGCGTCCAATTCGGGTGTGCCAAATTAATTTCGGCAGCCCAGTTAAGGACTGTCTGTGACCTGGTTCTGAGCCATGGACCATCAGTTGGGGACCCCTGAACTGGATGACTAGAGAATTCTACTTGCTGGGATGTTGTGAACTGTTCTTCCTGCCTGGTATGTGTAGATCTGCCACCGTGTTCTTTGTTCCTGCAACTGAAGCTAGAAGCTCTAATCACAGTGTATCTATTGTTTGATACCAATGCAATATTCATTTCCTTATTCAGGATAATTCACATATGATTCACAAACTGTAAGCAGCATCCTTATTGATGAATTCTCTTAGATCGATGATTTTATTTATTTAGTCATCTTTCACTACTTTAGTGAACTAGGAAATTACTGTTGATTTTGACGTTTTGATTTCTCACTTAATCACTAGTATATAATAGCTGAATTTCCATAGAATTAAAGCTTTTATTGAACATTTATATTAGACTTTCTAATTCTTAAAATATTTTTACCTATCAAATCTCTGTAATTTTTGTATTAAAACTAAAGTCATGGAATTTTGGCAGGTGCAAGGTTATTAAAAATTTTATTTCTAAGCTGCTGCTGTTGCATTTTCAGTTCTGATTTGCTACAGAGATTTGGCAGGAGTAGCTCTTGTGTTTCTTTACCTACTTTTTTTTAAAAATGTTGTGTTTTGCTTAATATATTTGTAACCCCTTTTTTGGCTGAACCAGACAAATACCAACTAGAGGGGTAGAACATGGGTTACACCTGACCCTCTTTCACCAGGATGGACTTTCACAAAATGGAAATAACACGTGTTTATGCTGTTGAACTACGACTCACTACTGCCACAAATACACAAAAATAGAGCTGGATGCAAAACAGTAGAACAGGCTTTATTCAGGCATAAAGCTCCATAGGGTTATCATGCTCACACATGAGGTAGCCACAGTACACCTCCAAGTACATAAACAGATGTAGCAGTGACAGCATAAACAGACACCACACTGGGCATAGCCTAATTCCCTTGTCACTACTGCAGTCCCTTCACTACAGGCAAAGCAAAGCCTGGGTGAGAGCTTCTATACTCCTAGTTGGAGCTTGAGCTGCTCTTTATTACTAAGCCTCACTGTCTCACTCTCTCTATAGGATGCTATATCAGGAGCTACACTACAAACTTGCTCACCTTGTTCATGGGATCCCTGTTCCCCGACTTCACTAAAGGGATTGTCCCTTTATGGCTGAACACTTCTGGGCCTTGTTGACTCCAGGCTCAATCGATACACTGCCCAGCTCAACTGCTGCAGGCCAAAGAGGAAGTGCCCCACTTTGCAAATCACCTAGAACCAAAAGAATGTGTATGCAAACAATGTATAAGATGTTACATGGGTTTTAACCCAGGAACAGGGAAAGGGAGGCACTGGCAGGGAATGAAGCCATAAGGACCATTACACTTATGGGTCCCTACATATAGAAGTAAGAGAAACACGAAATAGGGAGTGTTATTAATTATGAAACAATTCAAACTTTAAAGATACATTTCTTTACTGAAACCCAGGGCCGCCATCAGTGGGGGACAGGGGGGACAAGTGTCCCAGGCCCGGGGGTGAAGGGGGTGCCGGCAGTGCTGCATTTTCCGAAGAGCCGGGCCCCCCTCCCGAGCGCCGAAGCCGTGCTGCCGAGATGAATGCGGAAGTGCCGAACAGTCCTGACGCGACGGAAAGACCCGAAGTCACGAAAAGAGCCGACACTCAAGTCCTGAAGCATGCGAAAAGACCCGAAGTCACGAAAACAACTATAACTGAAGTCCTGAAGCCATGAGTTCAATTCTACTTTCAACAATGTGGGTTTTTTTTTTAATCCCCTGGCCGCCAATGTTTTATCTTAATATTTTATAGGCCCCTGCACCAATATTTTTTTTTAAATATTTTTTGGGGCCCCATTTTTTCAAATTGTAAGGGGGGCCCTGGCGCCAATGTTTTTTTTTAAAAGATATTCTTTGGGGCCCCAATTTTTTTTTAACTTGTAAGGGGGCCCTGTCGCCAATGGTTTTTAAAAAAAATATTCTTTGGGGCTTGTAAGTGGGGCCCTGGCACCAATGTTTGGTTTAAAAATATTCTTTTGGGCCCCAATTTTTTTTAACTTGTTAGAGGGGCCCTGTCGCTAATGTTTTTTTAAAAAATATTTTTTGGGGCCACATTTTTTTTTTTAACTTGTAAGGGGGGCCCTGGCACCAATGCTTTTTTTATAAAACTTTTATGGAGGCCCTGGTGCCAATGTTTTTTTTTTTTAACTAAGGGAGCCGTGACCACCAGGGGTGGGGCTTGGGTGCGAATGTTGTCGTGCAGGGCCCCATGATTTCTAATGGCTGCTCTGCTGAAACCTACAGTTCCCAGATCATTTGAATACATTTTAATAAATGCAAGTTGCTGAGCTGCACTATTTACATTTAAATGTAATCAGTATAGCTATATAGGTCTTCTTAAAGGGTCCCTGATTTGGTAAGCAATCAGGCATTCCAAAGGATTCCACAAAGGGTCACAAAAGTATAAAAGTAAAATTTTTTATTCAAGTTACATTAAAAAATCACCATCTCCTTCCACCCTATCATTTTGTGTCCCAGGGACTTAATCATGGGCTAACTCTATGCAGGAGGCGGTTCCTCTCCATCGTATTTTTGTAAAAGTTTTATACATTTTGGAGTATTTTTGGTACATTTCTATGTTTTTATATTTTCTACATGTACTGTATATTATATGTGCATGACGCTGTCTCGTTAATGCAAAACGTGCATGATTTTTCTAACGTTTTTGCGATTGGCTGTAAGATCTTTAATTACTAAGTAGGTTGGAAAAAAACTGTTGGTGTTGGAGAGAGAAAGTAACATTAAAGAGAAAAGTAAACTAATTTAAATAGCATGAGAAGTGGAAAAAAGCAGAGAGTACAGAGGACAATATCATTTGGTGCCTTGGGAAATTAAAGTGTAAGCTCCCAGGCAGGTTAATAAGAAAATGTAGGAACTTTTCATATAATTTATGGTCATACTTTAATAACTCTTTGAAAAGGTTTGAGAAACCTGTGCAATGTATTGGAATTAATGGTAATTATAATGTAGTTAAGACATTTTTAGCCATTGAATAGCATATATATTGCCCAGCATTGTCAGAGAAGCTCCTTTACACTATGCAGCAAATGTTTTTCATAGAAAAAAAGGCTCCCATGTTGACAATCTCTTTTCCAGTTAGTTAGTTAGTCTTCACCAATATATCACCAGTTCTTCAAGTATAAGAGGCAATTAAGAATTTTACAAGCCCGGTGTGCTTGTTTTCTTTCGTTATGGGTAGAGTGAGAAAGTAAAGAATACATCAAAAGCAGAATTTTGCCACAATGGTAGATATAAGATCTAGGGAAGGTGTGGTTAAACAGGGAGTGTGCGTCCACTATTCAGAGAATTGTGCTCTTCCGACCTGGAGAATTTTGGAAGAAATAGGTCAGATACTCATTTACACTAGAACAGTTCACACATTGGAGCAGAATTTCCACAGGAATTCTGGCCTGTTTTGTACATATATTTATATACTGAGCACATCAAGCTCAATAGCTCCATCTGTTTTTCTGTGAATGGGTATCCTTTTATCTGTTTCTATACTGAACTTGCTCAACATCCATTGAAGTGAAAGGCAATACAAATGAACTGTGGAAAATACAGCATTGCTGTAGAAGAAATAATTTCAAAATGGACGTATGGGGTTCTGTATTCTGTTCAACATAATGTGTGAAGACAATTTATTTTCAATTCTGTGCGTTGCTAATTTATATCGATAGACTTGTTTCCATAAATTAACTGGATTAAGAAGAGCACATGCCATTATGAACAAGAAAAAAACAACAAAAGGAAAAGGCAATTTTAAGCAAATCAATTTAAAAAAAAAAAACGAGAGAGGGGGAACAGCAATTAAAAGTAACAATTCTCAAAGGAGAAAATCAATTCTGTATTTTTGTAATGTTCCACATGCTTTAAAATAAGAACTGGAAAGGATGAAGTCAAAGGTTAATTATAAAAAGAATTGGTAGATGGAACAAAAAAACTATAATTTCTGTAATATCCTGCTGAGAGCACACTTCTTCTGTTTTTTTTGTTTGTGAAAATGGAAACAGCTGTTTGTTATATGCTGCAGTTAATAGTTTGAACTAAATTTACTTGTTCAGAAATATAGGGAACTGCAGTAAGGAAATTTTTTATTTCTAAATTTATATTGGGAATAAAACTAGAAAAATGTAATGCTTAAATGCATCAAGTAGATTTAGAATTCAATTTTAAACTGGCTCAGTAAGGCTTATTTCACTGCTTGTTTGTACAGTTATTCTGCATCTTATTTTCTGCAACTGTATGTTGTTTCATCCATAAATCCATTCCATCATCCAGACATTAATCTCTTTGGGATAGGTCACATAGGCGACAGCAATTGCAACATTTCCATAATCCTGTTAGAAATTAGTTACGGTTTTGCCTTTTGCATCGTTTCTTATTTTAAGTACGATCGTTTCATGTTATAAATGCAATTGGCTTAGCATAATTGATTCATGAAGTAGTTTTAAAAATATTAATCACCTTCACAGGTTTTCCCATTGATCTGTGGGGCTACTATTCTTTTGCAGAGGTGGCAGGTAGTATAATTGGCCTCCAGTAACTGCAGTCCATACATTTAGCATGTTTACAGTTATTTTCTTACCCAACTCCTTAAAACCAAAGCGCAGTGTAATTTCAGTAGTGATGCTTTACATGAATAAAATGTTGGTATCCATAAAGCCTATGTGGCAAATTCACTAAGCGGTGATGGCTCCGCCACAATTTGCCGCACTTCGCCAGGCGAATTTTTGTCAGCCCGCCGCTAATTCAGTAAAATGCAAAGTTGCTCTCAGGGAGGCTAACGGTAGCGAAGTTGCGCTATTCACATATTAGTATTTAAGGGGTGATTTATTTACAGCACCACTAAATGCAGTTTCACACACAATATCCATGCTTTATTACCCATGATTCCAATGGAAAACTTGACGCCATTGAACACGTACTTCAACTTGCAAATCAGGTGAGGTTGCTATAATTTCCGGCATTCTGACTGATGTATATGCCCAATTCATTTGGCACATCTTCAATTTTCCCATTGATGCAGGCTCCTGTGGGAACTTTGGACCTCCTGCTCAGTTTCACAGGTGGCAGTAGCTGCAGGGTTCCCACAGCAGCATCTGTCAGTTGCACTTGATTTGGAAAAGGAGACAAGGGGAAGGCAGCGAGTGTCAAGCTCACTTACACGGAATTGCAAGGAGAACAACTGACTGTGGGAAAATTCACTGGACCAGATACAGTATGCTCTCTATTTAGTACAGTAAATTACCCTTTTAGTGTTTTAAGTGACTTTAATTAGGGCATCAGTAGAATGGTTTTAATCAAGCATCAAGCCCTCTAAAAATCTTAATTTTAAAAGTCCAGGTCAGGGACCACTGTGGTGTAATTTGTTGTTTGCACAATTATTATATCTCCTGAAGTGTGAAGTGTCACATTTGATCAATTTTCTCCAAAAGTAAACATTTTACATGACATCAGCACTTTACTAACGCAAAATTTGTATGTCAAATGTTGATTAATTAAATTCACATCAATGTAGATTATAGGTATTGTTTATTGATCCCCAAGGCAATTTAGTCCCAATGCAATAACAATATGCTACCTATCAGCATGTTGCCATAAATTTCAGCATTGGGACAACTTTGCCCAGTTCTGCTGGTGAAACATAGTTATTGGCCCAAATGTGTGTATGGAGCATTTTATAGGTCTAATAAAGACAATATAGACTGGGAAGTGCAAGTGTGAAAAATGGCTGTATTTTGAACCCTGAATTCCTACCTAAATGAATTGCAGCAGGCGTTCCTGCGTGGCCCCATGGATACAGCATTGTCTCCCAGAAATGTGTATCTGTTATATGCAGTTTAATTCAGCAACCAGCCATTAAATCTTCCATTTTGACTTTTAACCATTAAAATGCATTTTGTCTATCTCATGCATGTTTAATTTCTGCTACTGAGTTAGTTCTATGAATAAACCTATACATACATTAATCACAATACAGCTACAGGGATTGTGTTTCACTTCATCCTACTCTTCTGTATTGGTGTATCCTTACTTTCCTCCATTCAGATTCATTCTGTGGCCCCTGGTCCGTGTTGTCTTCCTTTTTCAGCAAATAGCTTGAATATTGTTAATTCCTGTAATTTATCTGAATGTTTCTATCACCCTGTGCATTTCCTCATCTAAGCTGGAAATGTGAAGGTCTTGAAGTCTTTTTATCATTTACCATAAATCTCATTCTCTGGAAAATTTCTATCTTATATATTTATATATTTTTGTTGACAGGGCCTAAAAAATGAAAACAATAATGAAGGTGAGGGTTAACCAGTAACCTGATGTTTACAGCGATTGTCTTGTTATATGTAAGTTTTCATTCAGTTTTCTCCAGTTTCTGTAAATCAATTTTCATTTGGCTTACACCAGTCATTATTTCATCTGTGATAAACACCTCTAATTACTTTTCCTCCCTTTCACATTTTTCTATTAACTGTTTCAATACAGGGCTCAACACAGCAGTGTATTCAATTGAAGTGGGTAGAGGAGGCTCCTGAACACCCCCTACCCAACTCCTAACTTGCACACCATTTATACACATGGAATTCTGCTGGGGTCAATGTCCAAAACACCCCTATTATTATAGCAAGCCATCGGGCAGGCAGTAAAGACTAGGGATGGCGCGAACTGTTCGCCGGCGAACTTGTTCGCGCGACGTTCGCCAATTTGTGTTCGCCTTAGTTGGCGCTTTTTTTTTGCCATTTCTCCCCCAGACCAGCAGAAACATGGCAGCCAATCAGTAAGCTCTCCCTCCTGGACCACCCCCACACCCCCTGGACCACTCCCCTTCCCTATAAAAACCGAAGCCCTGCAGCGTTTTTTCATTCTGCCTGTGTGTGCTTGGAAGAGATAGTGTAGGGAGAGAGCTGTTAGTGATTTCAGGGACAGTGGATAGTTAGTTTGCTGGCTAGTGATCTACTGTTCTTCAAACAACTGCCATCTAGCTGTGTGAGCTTGTTCACATTCTGTCTAAATATCCATAATATTACCCTCTCCAGAAAAAGCACCTGAGTGACTTTTTTCAAGCAGCCATAATATATTTTACGTAATCCGTATCCACCGCTGTAGTAGTGTATACGTTGACCTTGTAGGCATTATTTGCCCTGTAGGCATTTTTTGCCCAGTGTGTTCTTCAAACAACTGCCATCTAGCTGTGTGAGCTTGTTCACATTCTGTCTAAATATCAATAATATTACAGTGTCCCCAACCACCACCTGAGTGACTTTTTTCCCTTTACAGCACAAAACGCAGCGCTGTGTATTTTTCCCTTTACAGCACAAAACGCAGCGCTGTGTATTTTTTAGAAACATTTTCGCCCTTGATCCCCCTCTGGCATGCCACTGTCCAGGTCGTTGCACCCTTTAAACAACTTTAAAATCATTTTTCTGGCCAGAAATGTCTTTTTTAGCTGTTAAAGTTCTCCTTCCCATTGAAGTCTATGGGGTTCGCGAACCGTTCGCAATTTTCCGGAAGTTCGCGAACATGTTCGCGAACTTTTTTTCCGCGGTTCGCGCCATCCCTAGTAAAGACAGGGCTGCCTTGCACCCATCAGCGCTGTGCTCTGCGCCTATTACTGGATTTATATTCTGGGACGAAGTGCAGAACACTGCAATGCCCCTGCTGCAATTTCGATGTCAGTGAACACGATTAACATTATTAATATCTAGTGATGGGCGAATCTCCCGCGATTCGCTTCGCCGAAAAATTCGCGAATTTCTAGAGAAATTCGCGAATCGGCGAAAAATTCGCGAAACGAGTCACGGGACGCGTTTGACGCGCGTCGCGTCAACTTTGTTGTAGCAGGAAGAGATCTTCCTACAAAGCTTCCCCTGTGATGCTTTTAGTGCAGGGACATCATTGTGATAGGGATAAGTACTACTAGCAGCAGCTTTCGACCTTACACTAGTGTTCCGATCAGTCACATTGCAGCAGCAGGTACTTTGTAAGGAATTGATGTACCCTTACCTATCAGGACTCTGAGGAATAATCACCTTCTTGATGTGTTGTATGAAAGTCTGCTATTATATAAACTACTCCTGTGTGATAATATGCTATTCTCTCTGGATGCTCCTGAGTACAAACCTGGGGACATTGCTTATGCTAATAAATGTCTACCTTTTGTTGTAAAGAACCTCCTGGCGCCCATTTAATCTTTTATTATACAGTTTGCCTGGGTATTGTAGTTGTACTACCTCCTAAAGAATATCTTCCACCTGGCGAAGGCCCTGCCCTGGTGTGTAGACCGCAGTGTAACCATGCTTATCCATCACTAGTTGGACACTTCAATCCTTTGTGCTTTAACTAGCCCAAAAAAGTATTGCATATACAATGGAGAGAATTTCCTTTGCCGTTTAGGATAGGCTAAAGTATTTCAGCTTTGTATAAGAAATGTATTTGCTATTTATCTTTTTGACTTCGGCAACACTTGATTCCTGGAAGTCCTTCATTATTGAATAAGATGTTATAGAATAGTTGTCTTCAATAAGTATCATGGGTCCATACAGATATATCTATGACTTCTTAACAATAAGATATAAATACATGTTCTATCTTGTACAAAAGGAAAAATAACATTTCATAACATTATGTACTTACTGCAACTGTCAACATTTTTTAAGCACACAGTTCATTTGTAGGGGTGATGCATGAGAAATACTCTGCATATAAGCTACCTTTGTTTAAAATAAATCAAGAATTTATTTTTCAGAACAGCAAATCTACATCATTTTGCTACTTCAGGATTTCAGGAGACAATTTGCTTTATTAAAAGAATTATCTAGATGCACATGCTTAATGGTGTTTAGTACAAAGGAATACAAATACCTTCATGGGGGCAGATTCACTAAAGGACGAAGTGGCTAGCACTAGCGACTTTGCCAGAAATCCAATCCACTGGCACATTGCCAAATTCACTAACAGGCGCAGATGACAATTCACTAGCGAACAGGACCGTTGCTAGCGTTCATTCACACTCTATGGGGGAAATTCACTAAGCGGTGAAAATTTGTTAGCGTTGCCTTCGCTAACGTTCTCTGCACTTCGCCAGGCGAATTTTCGCCAGCACTACACAAATTCACTAAAGTGAGAAGTTACACTAAGGTCGTCGAACGTAAGTGAAGTATCACTACCGTTAGTTCGCCAGGCAAAGCGCATTTACGCTAGTGATGCCTAATTTGCATACGGCGCGAACTTAAGCGTATAATAGAAGTATATGTCACAGCCACTACATTCCACTACACAAGCCCAGAAACCTTTAATAAATTATATAAAGTTGTCCTATTGCCCTACATGTGCCCCCTGTATAGTTGTGTTTAGTGATGGGCGAATTTATTCGTCAGGGACGAATTCCGGGGAATTCCCGCGAATCGCGGCTGGTGTATAAATTCACGAATCACCAGCGAAATGACGTGCCAAAGTTGATGCGACGCACGTCAAAAGCGTCCCGCGACTCGTTTCGCGAATTTTTCGCCAATTTTTGGGCGAAGCGAATCTCGGGTGATTCGCCCATCACTAGTTGTGTTGCCATATGTTAGGAAATGTAGGGGGGAAGGAGGGTAACCCCCCCAAAAAAATCGATCTTTTTCAGACTATCACCCTAGAATGGTAAAACTCTATCTATTGTATTGAACTTCACCAAGTCTGAAGTCTAGCGTAAGTGGTAACGTTCAGGAAAATGGTGATCTTAGTGAATTTGCGTAATTACGATCCTTTGTCAGTGCGCCTGGCGTAAGGGTGTGAAGTTGCTCTAGTCTATCTACTTCGCTAGAGAAAAGTCGCCAGAGTCGGTGTTAGTAAATTTGCGAACTTACGAATTGACGTCACGGTGGCGAATTAGCACTAGCGTTAGACGCTTCGCGCTTTAGTGAATTTTCCCCTATGGCCAGGCAACTTTTCACTCAGATTTTACTGAACGTTACCTCTTTCGCAAGAGTTGACTTTGCCACCTCAGAACAGGCGAACTGCTGAAATGAAGCTACATCTTCCTCAATCTTGTGTCAACTACATCATATCCTTTCTGACAAAAATGCATAAAAGTTGAAAGAACGCTGGCGACTTGCCTGCAAAAGTCCTAACGTAAACTTTTTTTGACTTAACATTTTCCCCCAGATATTTGAGAACATATGGAACACATGGAGCATTCATTTTAGGGTGCGCTCATGTGTAGGGCATAATATTAACTCTTTTGTCTTTATTAAGGACCCTTGGACATTTGTAATAACAAGTGTTAACTTCAAGCATTTGCTCCAACATCTCTAATAAAGACGTCCATACAACTTTGTACCAGCCCTATTCAAATTGACCTAGGTCACTAGTGAATTTTTAATAGGCACAATAAAAAGCTACAGTAGCTCATCTTTGCTTTTAAATGCTTGCACTGCCAAAGTAATGCTAGCGAAAAGTCACCAGCATTCGGCGCCCAGGTTGCAACTTCGCATAATTGCTAGGGATGGCGCGAACTTGTTCGCGCGAACATCCGCTGTTCGCGCTCGCAGAATATTCGCCATTTAAGGTTCGCGCATAGTCGCCGCTTTTTTTTGCCCTCTCACCCCAGACCAGCAGATACATGGCAGCCAATAAGGAAGCTCTCCCTCCTGGACCACCCCCACACCCCCTGGACCACTCCCCTTCCATATATGAACTGAAGCCCTGCAGCATTTTTTCATTCTGTCTGTGTGTGCTGCTTGGAAGAGTTGGTGTAGGGAGAGAGCTGTTAGTGATTTCAGGGACAGTTGAAAGTTTGCTGGCTAGTAATCTGCTTGATACTGCTCTGTATTGGAGGGACAGAAGTCTGCAGGGATTTGAGGGACATTTTAGGTTAGGTAGCTTTGCTGGCTAGTAAATAAATCTACTGTTCTTCAAACAACTGCCATACATTGACCTGTATTTTTTCTGTTCTTCAGTGGCTGCGACTATTTTCAGCATTTATATGGCATATTTTTTCTGTGTTTCAGTGGCTGCGACTATTTTCAGCATTTATATGGCATATTTTTTCTGTGCTTCAGTGGCTGCGACTATTGGATTTTTCAGATACATTTTTGCCCTTGATCCCCCTCTGGCATGCCACTGTCCAGGTCGTTGCACCCTTTAAACAACTTTAAAATAATTTTTCTGGCCAGAAATGTCTTTTTTAGCTTTTAAAGTTCGCCTTCCCATTGAAGTCTATGGGGTTCGCGACGTTCGCGAACCGTTCGCGCGTTTTGTCGCAAGTTCGCGAATATGTTCGCGAACATTTTTGCCGCGGTTCGCGCCATCCCTAATAATTGCTGATATATGAGTGTTCTGATGTAAATAAATGTTTGACTTTTTAGAATTGAGTGTGCAATCCATGGTTTTATGGTATCTGGCACTCTCCTGCATAGTGGGCAATTCACTGGTGTTAACCAAGTTTTAAACATGAAATGACAGAAGCTTTTCCAAGATTAGCAAAGTGCCATTTTTGTAGAAGAAAAGCTTTGAAATAATTCTTAAGCATTAATATCTCCATATTTCCATTGGACAAATACAAAGGGAAAACAAATTTAGTTTTGCTTTAACTGCTCCTTTGGCTGATGGCACATTGGAGCAAACACTCTGCCAACATTTGCTGCTAGTTATGTTCCCAAATCCTCCTTAGCCACCTGTCACTGGCTTTCATAGACATTACTGAAAAACGCCAGATATGCCCCATATGCCATTTGCATTTTTGGACCAACTGACTTTTTTATGCTTTGATTATATTTTTCTATGCTATAAATACACTGTATTCATTTGCCAGGCACAGACACAGTAATAGAAATAACCATCAAAGTAATAGTATTCCTGAGTAATTAAACCAAAATGCATTTATTTTATAAGAAAAAAAGATTTCATTTGGCAAGGGGAGTAGGTGTCATGAATCTTACTGAATACAGTGAATAAGCAGAACCTGCATCAAGAAAGGGGAACGTTGGTCAGAAGCCACAGCTCAGTGACAGGGATTAATGCTCACTAAATAGGATTCTTGCTTAAAACCACAGAATAACAGCTTCCAATAACACCAGAGAAATGATTCTACTCCTCCTCCCACTCAATCTCAGCGAAAGATGTTGTTACTTTCACAACTGTCATTAATTTTAGTGCCGCCATTCATGAACTTTCTATAACAGAGGCTCTCTCTGCATAGTCTCAATCCAAATGAGTTTCTATAACAATGTCTAAATCCTTGAAGATACCCAGGAATCACTGAAGAATATGAATCATAGCAAATTAATCTAACCATCATAATCAATGGATCCAGCTATATTTTCTTCATTGTTTAATGGATTACAGAATACTTAAAATACTATTCCGAAGGGATACTTCTGGGCCTTAAGTGCAAGAAAAAGACACGTTGAGCAACCACTATGTATAGTGAAGGTATATTTAAATGAAGGAAACCTGTTGGATGGAAAGAATATGCTGTTTGTTTACTCACTCAAAGTCTGATCATTTCACCCAGGGTTGGACTGGGGGGCCCAGGGTCCACTGGGGCTCCTGTCTCAGGGGCCCCCTCTGACCCCCCCATATCACAAAGACCCCTCTAGGCCCCACGAGTATGCTCATACCTTTTGCGTCCAGGAGGAGGAGGTTAACAGTAAGTGGTGACTGGGAGCCGGCGGGGCCCAAGAGAGCCAGGGCACATGAGAGCCCAGTCCGACCTTGATTTCACCTGAAAAATAAGATATGATAAAAAGGGAAAAAGACCAGGAATACCCATGGTACAGATTTGCACCCCTTTATACTCTACAACTTGTATCCAGGACCTTTGAACATGACTCCTACAGTAAGATAATAGTGAGCAGATCTCAGCTAAGCCATAGTTGCCAGTTAAGGGTAATCCCCCATCACACATTTTATTACTCTCATATGGGGCAGTGGATGGAAAATAAAGTGTATGACTTCCCTCCTGGGACTTTCAACTGACCCCATGTTTGTGAACCGATTCACATGCATAAGAATCAACAGAAATGAAAACCTAAACCTCAGAACTGTGAAAGAATGCAGATGAGTGATTCTTGTCTATGAAGAGGGAGCAGAAGCCTAGCCCTTGGGGTTGCAGTAGATATAATATACTTTGATACAATACTGCACTGAAAATTACAATTTTTTTAAAAGGAGGTATTTCAACCTTGAATGTACAGTACAGTTTGTACTTGGATAGAAACAGACAGGTAGAACTGACAGAAAGATAGATTACAAAGAATGATGGTAAACTGAACATTTTCTAGTTGGCCCAGTGTTGTTAGAGAAGTACTGCAGAGATTGTCCTTAGTTCTTTGTTTTTTTATTTTATTCATGAATGACCTTGAGGATGGCATTGTAAGTATCTCTGTACTGCTGATGATACTAAATTGCTTTAATCGTAGATAGGAAAGGATTAGAGTTGTTCCTAAACAGTAAAAAAATACCAGCCATGGATAAATCAGTTCCAATAGGTTTCAAGCAGAATGCTTCCATTTTGCATCGTGAATTATTTGAATAAACTGGGTGACTTGACAATAAAGTAACTTCCGGGGTTCAGCTTTGACGAAGCCTGGATTCATTTGGACAAAAACAACGTGAATGCAAGTTAAACATTAAGGGACAGATTTATCAAAATGTGAGTTTAGAGTTTAATAAATAAAAACTCACTAATTTTCTATTCATTCCTATGAGATTTACCATTTATCAATGGGTGAAAGTTAGAATTCATCATATTATACCCTTTAAAGCTACGGTCAGGTCATCCACTAGATCAGTGCTGTCCAACTTCTGTGTTACCAAGGGCCGAAATTTTTCTGGCCTACATAGTGGAAGGCCAATAATGGAAGCCAGTCTTGACCTCTCCCTGTTTTAAACCACACCCACTTTAAACCACAACCATGTTACCACAAGACCATGTCTAATTAATTGTTTGTGGTAACACACCAAAAAAAGCCTCCTCTTCCCCTGTGGATAACACAGCACTCCTGGCACATGATTAAACACCTTAGGGGCCCCTAACAATAATTTATTTTCAAATGCTAACAGACCCCCAGAACAAACTTATGTTCCACAGGCAGAGCAGGGCACATACAGGCAGAGCACACACATGCAGAGTATGTCACACACAGGCAGAGCAGAGCACACACAGGCAGAGTATGTCACACACAGGCAGAGCAGAGCACACACAGGCAGAGTATGTCACACACAGAAAGAGCAGGACACACACAGGCAGAGGAGGACATACACAGGCAGAGCAAGGCACACCCAGGCAGAGCAGGTCACACACAGGCAGAGTATGTCTCACACAAAGGCAGAGCAGGGCACACACAGGCAGAGCAGAGCACACAAAGGCAGAGTATGTCACACACATGCAGAGCAGGGCACACACAGGCAGAGCAGAACACACACAGGCAGAGTATGTCACACACAGAAAGAGCAGGACACACACAGGCAGAGTATGTCACACACATGCAGAGCAGAACACACACAGGGAGAGCAGAGCACACACATGCAGGGTATGTCACACACATGCTGAGCAGGGCACACACAGGCAGAGCACACACACAGGCAGAGTATGTCACACACAGGCAGAGCAGGGCACCCACACAGGAAGAGCAGGGCACACACGGCACAGTATGTAACACACAGAACGAGCAGGACATACACACAGGCAGAGCAGGACACACACACAGGCAGAGCAGGGCGCAAACAGGCAGAGTATGTCACACACAGGCAGAGCATAGCACACACAAACAGAGGAGGGCACACACAGGCTGACAGGGCACACACAGGCAGAATATGCCACACACAGGCAGAGTAGGGCACACAGAGAGCATATGGAAGGCAGAATAGAGCAGGAGAAACCCATCAGGTTAGAAGTGCTGGTGCGCAATTAGCATTTTGTATAAAGTGTGAACAGGTGAAAAACATGGGCAGTTTCAGTCTCAGGTGTGAACAGTACAGGGCTTTAGGGGTGTCCCTGGGATCATACAGACAAATACAAAGGGTCCTCTGTACTGAAGCCATTATCAATATATAAAGGACAATGAGAAATATTGTGCATTAAGCTAGTAACAAAAATGCCCTCCACACAACAGAGATTGAAATACAATATATTCAAGTTAATAAGCTACATAAGTCATCCCTGGTATGGTCAGTCCTACATATATGCCCTAACTCCCACAAACAAGTCTTGTAAAGGAAAAATAAATGTAATTTACCAGAGATTGTCAGGTACACATATTTTACTATCTGTACCTAATATGCTGTTGTTATAAAGTTTACTTTCCCTTTGCAATACCTGCTCGTAGAATTGCTATTATTAAGTATTCATTTTATAGCAGTTATATAAGATTTAGTAACAGCCTTAATATGACCAATTGCTATATTGTTATTTTTGTTTGTTTGTTTTAAACTAAATTACATGTAATGTCTAAATTCAGTATTAGTGGGCTGGTGGGGGCTGTTTGGGCCTCTGTGTGGGCTGACTGGGCCTCTGTGTACCTGAAATGGCAAGGCCTCTTTTGATCTCAGTCCAGGCCTGGTGACTCACCTATTACTACGGGCTTGGGATGACCAGGGGCAGCTGGGAAATTGGCAAAATGTCTAGCCCCATGTCAGATTTCAAAACTGAATATAAAAAGATCTGTTTGCTCTTTTGAAAAATAGATTTCAGTGCAGAAGTCTACTGGAGCAGCACTATTAACTGATGCGTTTTAAAAAAAACATGTTTTCCCATGACAGTTTCCCTTTAAGGCATTGTGAACTTAAGAGCAGGACCTGGGGTATGTGCACCCGGGTCACCAACACTTTTGGGTGAGCTGTTCAGAGCTGTTCATATGGAATTGGCCGCTAGATTACTTAAGGGCACTTAGTAGCAAAGCTCATTTGTGCACTGGTTTTTAATGACAGATTAAGCGGCATTCACTAATTTAAATATATATATATAGTGATTTGTACTGAAGTGACAAATTTTTCATACGAACGAAGACGGTTAAATCTGAATGGTTCTCATCGAGTTCTCTGCATTGTTTACTGAAATAGTAAAGAGTTCACTATGCTGCTATAGCAACAGGTAGAAATAGACTCTGTCCGAGAGACTGTTTGTTTTAGAGTCGTGGCTTCATGATTTATACCAGAACATTTTATTGTCTCCTATTCTATAGATACTATAGTCATTAAAGTCCATCTTGAAATTCTACTGCCTTAGCTTCACCTTTCTTCCTTTTTCACTTGTTTTATTGGTTTGCATAAACCCTTTAACCCTTTGAATGCCTAAGGGCCCTTACACACGGGCGTTTTGGACCTGCGCTCCCCTGCGTTGCGTTTGGCTGCGTTCAGTCGCAGGGGAGCGCAGGTCTAGACGCACCTCATTCTTTTCAATGAGGTTGTACCCACGAGACGCGTGTAAGCACCGAACGCAGGGTCAGACGCAACATGCTGCATTTTTTCTGCGTATGGCGCCTACATGCGTTCGTGTGTACAGCTCCATTGAAAATAATTGAGTGCGTCTATACCTGCGCTCCCCTGCTGCTAAACGCAGAAAAACGGAACGCAGGGGAGCGCAGGTAAAAACGCCCGTGTGTAAGGGCAATAAAGGATGCATTTTACACTAATGAATTATAGTGTCATGTCAAACAGAGGAAAAACCTTGGTGGAACATTTAAGCAAACTTCAGAGCTCCCTGCTGCTGATCCTGAGCGCAGAGTAGCCTAATACCTGTACTTTCCTCTTCAACCTTTATTTGTTAAAAATGCTCCGACTGATGTAGATGCCAGTTAAACAGAACAGTTTGCTCATAGACTTTACATTCTACATCCCACTTGGCATTTTTCACCACTCGGTGGGCAGATGTCATGATGAGAGTTTATGGTCCATCAGGGAGAGCTTTCAGCTGTAGCAGAGTGATGCTACGAGTGCTGCTGCTGTGTAAGGCAGGGAGATGGAGTGAGTGTAGGGGAGGGGCTATGGACCAGAGGCACAGGGAACAAGGCACACACGTAGGTTATCCCTGGGAATGAATAGGGAGAAGCTTTGGAAGAGAGAGTCAGGGATGCAAAATCCATAGCTACCTAGTAAGATTTCTTTTTTTTTATTCATGAGAGTTGAAAATTCAGAAGCTTGCTGAGTTCACCTAGAGCTTAAGGGAGAAATCCTGAGCACTAAAACTAGCAGACACATAGAAGAACGCTGCTTCATCTGCATCCTTCACTTCTTCAAAGCTGCCCGGAGCAGGTAAATTCCTTTTAACTACTACATTGCACACTGCGGTCACCCTTTCATGGTGAAATAACTGGAGACCCGGGAAAAGAAATCAGGATGATGACAGCAGAGGAAAGTTCTAGCTGAGCAAATCCTACTTGCCTTGAACTATGCAGCTCTCTGGGTTTTTGTTCTGCCTGCAATTAGTTGAATGATATTATCTCTGTGAATGTGCATGTGCAGACTTTATTTCAGATCAATAACCATTTAAATATGAGCCCATGAATGTTTGGCTGTGGAAATAACTTATTTGCAAATCTTCATTTCATGAAGGGTAAATGAGCAGCAAAATAGGGGTTTTTAATATCAGATGCAGAGTAGATTTGCTCAGAAATATATTTCTGTATGCTGTTCTGGGTTTTGGGGAAAGGTAATGTAGGGTGTTAGATGTAATATTCCACCCACATGCATGAACATACACACACACACCCACCTGCGTGAACATACACACGTGTCCTCTTTTACACACACATACATGGACACACACATACATTAACGGAGACATGTGCATGTTAATACACATATAGAAAAGACACCTGAACTCTGTTTATTTTGGTTATGAGGGCAGTTATTTTTCAGACAAACATTTTAGACTATGTTAGTTGGGCAGGATATCTTCTAACGGAATGTGGGCTCACATCCCGGCAATGTGAAGGAATATTACTCACTACTGTGTATATGCTGTACACTAAAAAAAGATCATTTACTTCTGCCAAATGGGGGAAATAGGGATAGTGGGTCAAAGTCACACAGAGATATGTCCACAAGAATCAATTTGGGAGTAAAAAGCAACGACCTGCAATTTCTAACTGATTGAAGATCTTAAAATTACTCTGCTTTTTCTCTTATTTGCACTGCCCATTTATAAGCAATTGTGATGTTAATGATCTTTTGGTAAAAGTCAATTTCCATCAATGTGTGCTTTGCTACCACCAGGTTTACAGCTGTGTCTTTCTAAATGTTGCTGATCTACAGTTTCCATCATCCCCTGTAAAGCCTAAGGGTGTAAATAGGATGCTGGGAGTTTTCTCACAGTCTTCGCCTAGTTAATAATAACATCCCATGTCCAATCTAATTTCATGCTGTCATTTAGTCCCTTAAAAATCTTGGTTGGTCAGTGCCCAAACATCATATAATAAGGATTACTGCTTTCAGTATTTAAAAAGGACATTTATGACATCAACAAGTTCCAAATGTGAAATGCGTGCACAAACTTGATGACCAGACTACGAATACAGAAAAACATCTGGGGGTGGAAGCAGGGTTTCAGTGCTTTGTGCTAAATGTATCAGTCCATGGTATATAGTCTTTTTTCCATGACACATGGCTAGATTATGGCACAAATGGAATGTAATTATCCCGAGGGAAATGCATTAATGGCTAAAAAGGCAGAGTATTGAAGATCTATTTGTTAAATAGGCAGATGAAGTGAATGGTTTATGTTGAAAATAATATTTATAACTAAAATGGTGACATTTGATAAAAGAAAATGTAATCTGAAACATGTTTTCAGTATACAATATTGAAAACAGTATCTGCTGGATTGTCTGCACTCCATATCCTGATTCGTTAAACAATGTTGCAATTTGATCGAATACCAATTGTACAAATTTTTCGTGAAATCGGATATGCAAATTTGGCCTCTTCGATCATCAAATATGGAATAGATCGAATGATCGGATATTCGATAATTCGATCATTCGATGATTGAAGGAATAAAAATTTTAAAGTTATTTGACTGCCTACTTCGCCAGATTGAACCTACCGAATTGTAATAGAAGCCTATGGGAAGCTCCCCATAGGCTTCTGAGGCTAAGTCCTGCTTGAATACCATTCGTACGATCGTTCGAATCATACGAATTTTTCAGACGCTCAAATTAAATTTCACAATTTTTTCGTGAAATCTAACGGTATCCAATCGTACGAATTCATCGAGAAACCGTATTGAGAGCAAAATCTTAGCCTAAAACAATTCGATAAGCATTGGATGGTCGAATGCTTATCGAATTGCGAATTTGGTCGAGCTAATTTCCGGGAATAATAGTCAATTTGCTCCTTAGTATTTAATTTATATTGGAAAGTTGCTCAGAATTGTTGTTTTACAAACAACTGATTTATGGGCGGAGATCCCTTTTAACCTATATAATGGAAGCTGGTGTTTAACAGTTGTAGAATCATTTTTATGTTTATGGGAACGATTGCTCATAAAGTTGCAAATCTCCTTTAGAAATGTATTTGTAAAAGTACATTTGTTTAGCCCATGAACTAGGAGGAGCCCGGGCAGCAGGGCAGTGCAGTGAAATTTGTCGCTTTCTGCCCACCACTTGTACTACTTGTGGCAGGTGATCACGCATGGCTGGAGCGCGTCAGGCCTACATTAAGAATTTTTTTTGGGGAAACCTGTCCATCATAGTCATTCCACTGTGTGGGACAAAACCCAAATAGACACAGGAAGAACATACAAACTACTTTTCTTGTGTCAATCTATAAATTCCTGTTTTTTACTCAATGTTTTGACAGTCCTCTTCTCTATTAGTGGAGTGGTTTTAAAGAAATGCATAAATTATATGAGCATTGCAATGATATATGGTTTACATTTCAGGCATATCAAAAGTACTGGCATTAAAAGGTGCATAAAAACTTTTGTTGTGCATAAAAACACTATTTTCATTCCTTTTTCTTGATGTGTAGTCATGGAGAGATTTGTAGCAAATTTAGCAGTTTTACCAGGAGCTAGAACTATGCCATATGGGATCTTTCTATATTGTTCATGTTTTTGCTCTTGAACTTGTGTCCCCACAGGTTGTTAATGACCACTATTATGTTGCTGTTCAGGCATTCCAGTTTAAAGAGATTCTGTCAGTTTTTTTTAATTAAAAATGCATCAGTTAATAGTGTCGCTCCAGCAGGATTGTGCATTAAAATACATTTCTCAAAAGAGCAAACAGATTTTTTTATATTTCATTTTGAAATCTGACATGGGGCTAGACATATTATCAATTTCCCAGCTGACCCAAGTCATGTGACTTGTACTCTGATAAACTTTAGTCACTCTTTACTGCTGTACTGCAAGTTGGAGTGATATCACCCCCCCCCAGCAGCCTAACAACAGAACAATGGGAAGGTAACCAGATAACAGCTCCCTAACACAAGATAACAGCTGCCTGGTAGATCTAAGAACAGCACTCAATAATAAAAACCGATGTCCCACTGTGTTCCATTCAGTTACATTAAGAAGGAAAAACAACAGCCTGCTAGAAAGCAGTTCCCTCCTTAAGTGCTGGCACAAGTCACATGACCAGGGGCAGCTGGGAAATTGACAAAATGTCTAGCCCCATGTCAGATTTCAAAACTGAATATAAAGATATCAGTTTGCTCTTTTGAGAAATGGATTTCAGTGTAGAAGTCTACTGGAGCAGCACTATTAACTGATGCTGTTTAGGGAAACAATATCTCTGAACAATATATCCCATAAAACAGCTCATATGTAAAACCCTGCTTCATGTAAATAAATACATTTAATACAAATATACTTTTTAGGTAGTATGTACCATTTGGTAATCCCAAGTAGAAAATTGCCAAGTAAAGAACTAAGGGCCACCCCCTGGGATCCTGCTTATCCCATATATATTAGGTCACATGAGCCAATTAACAGACAGAATTGTGTCTTTTGCTTCCACACTTCTTCCTGTTACAGTTACAGTTGAAATATTCCTGGTCAGGTGATCTCTGAGGCAGCACACAGACCATCACACAATGGGGGTTCAAGGTAAGAGATGTAAAAGGGCAATATTTACTAATATCTATATTCCAGTTTGGTAAGATTCTTTAATAGGCCAATTAACTATCTGATGAGTAAGTATTCATTCTGGGGGTACAGTTTTCCTTTAAGGGAGTAGCATGCCAGTGCAAAACCCCTAATCACAATGTAAATTTGCTTTTCCATTGAGAATTTCGACAATGTGGTATGGTTCAGTTTTGCTTATCAGTGACGTCAGAGGGTTATGACATACCTAATATGGTATAATATAATGCCTTCATTTTCATCAATTGTCTGATATAATATAGATTATACTCTCTGAAATATACACCAGTAAGCTTTTTGCAATTGATCCTGCATAAAGATTTCACAAAGGGCAACATTAATGTGTTTGTTAAGAGTACAATGAAACCTTGGCAATACACCAACTGTGTAAAACCATTTAGGCACACCTTTACAAAGTTGGCTATCAGTGTTTTTGCACTTGACAATCTCCTTTTATTTGGATTCCCTAATATATTTTTTTTTATTGAACTGAGTTGCCCTAAAAGTGTCAGAGACACTCCCAAAGAGAAAGGTATAATAGTTTTGACAGTGGACCAGTTTGTTCTGGTTTCAGATGAAGTAATAGGTTTGTTTGAATATTCCCCGTCTGGTTAAAACTCTGCTGTGAATAAAACACAGGCATCTCTTGACCAAAGTCCAGTAAACTGTTGATCCAAAGGACCAAAAATAGCCTAACTTGTAGAGGCAAATAAAACTGATGCCATAGTATTCTGGTCTCTTTGTCTATACTTAGGGGAGTGCCCCTGCTTCTGCTATACAGGAGTAGGATATGTTATCTGGAAACCCATTATCTAGAAGGCTCCGAATTACAGAATGGACATCTACCATTGATTCCATTTTATCCAAATAATCCAAGTATTACAAAAAAAAAAACCTTTTTCTCTGTAATAATAAAACAGTGCCTTGTACTTGATCCAAACTAGGATATAATGAAGCAAAACCAGCCTATTGGGTTTATTTAATGTTTACATGATTTTCTAGTAGATTTAAGGTGTAAAGATCCAAATTACGAAAAGATACATTATCTGGAAAACCTCAGGTCCCAAGCATTCTGGAAAACAGGTCCCCTACCTGTACCAGAACAGTCAATTTTTAAATGTCAGATTAATGCTAAAGGAAGGCTAAGGAGAGGGTTATAATGGTTTTGACCAAACAGCTGCTATACAATGAACTCTTATTGAAAACACAATAATGGGATAACAAACTACATCATTTGAAATTCTGTGTTAATTGTACTGTATGTGTATTTTTATTGTTTCAGTATTTATATATAATTAAACGTAGTTTAATAAAAAATAAATTCTCCGTTTAGGATATGTGTGCATTTATTGTATACATGTGCAGTTACACATGGCTGCCTCCACGGCTGCTAATTGTAAATATAGGTGGGCTTCCTGAACAACAATTCATAGCACTGTGTAAATGCGCTGAGTTAAGTCAAAGTGCTGCTTGCCTTCTTTATGACAACCACCTTAAAATGTCAATAACATTTGCAGGGGAGATAAAAAGATGGGTTAGTGCTGGCATAGCAGACTATGGCAATTTTGGGGGAGGAGCACTCAGAAATGTTGCCTTTTTAGAAATTATAACGAGAGAAACAGGGGTTAACAGTCACTGACAGCTCAGAATAGAATAACAATCTTATGTATATTAAATAGCACTTTTGGCAGCAAAATTGTTTTAATTCCCAACAAGCAGACACTCACATGTAACAAAGTATGGCATTGGAACCCTTATATGGAAACCCATTATATATATATATATATATATATATATACATAAACAGAAATATTCAGTACTTCATGAATTGTTAAGTGAGGTAATAAATCTGTACCCGCATTCTCTGTAACAAAACAAACAAACAAATAAAGGCATTTTACACTGGCAATGCATCGTACCACACTTGCACTTACAATGTGTCATTAATTATCATAAAGTAACATTTATTTACATATTAAAATACGGGATTCCCAGACACTGAAAAGCTAATGGACTGGATTTGCTGTAATATTTAACTGGTCTGGGATGTCTAATCCCACGTTAGGCTTTGGAGAGGAGTAGGGCACACAAGGGGTGGAGTTGGGCAAGATCAAGTATTAGCAATGTGAGCATATCTCATAAATCTTCATACAGTAAATATTGAAATTAATTCCATTTTAAAGAAAATACTATAATTGTATTTTAAATCTCAAAGCTAAATGAATCAGTATTAATTAAATAATTTATAACCATGTTGAATTATTTTATTATTACCAAAAGGAAGCCAATGTGTGAAATGCAAACGCCACAGGGGAAGAAAGAAAAAATGACAGACCGTACCGTATTATTTGAAACTTCACATATTCCCTCTCTTTCCTTTTGATTGGAATTCATGCTTGAGGGCATTGCAGAGTAACTTTTATCTCTGCTTATCATGGAATGTACATTGTAGCTTTACAAACCTGTATAGAAAGCTAATAAGAAAGCATTGACAAGCATTAACCCTTACTTTCATACAGGATATCCATCCATTTGATCCTGTTCCTTGGCAAGAGCCTCCTTGCTGCCCATTATATAAAGCCCTGCTTTCTGGCATTCTTTTGTTTGTGGCCCAATGATCCCAGTCTTGTTCTTTTATTTCAGATACTCATTGTTCAGCAAAGATTTTTTTTCTTTTTGCAGAACTAACTAACTTCTGTTGTCTGCTGCTATGGTCTCTTTTCTTATTTTGTCATCCCTTGATTTGTGCGCAACCCAAAGGCCCAGGCCTAGGGTTTATGGGTGGCATTCCACCCTGCCCCAACCCAAGGAGCACTGTGGAGTAAGTGTGATCTCCAGTGCTCCGGTGCATGCATGGACAAGGGGGTGGGGTGCTAGGACCCAGTGGCCTAGAGGCATTTCTCTAATCACTGATTCATGAAGCTTTTTGATAGGTTTATAGCTAAATTTGCCTCTTTGCAGCTTTCAAATAGGCATCACTGACCCTCTGTAAAGCTGCAAATGTATTGTTAATGTACATTTTTATTACTTATCTTTCTATTCAGTCCCTCTCCTATTCATATTCCAGTCTCTTTTTGAAACCAATGCATGGTTGCTAGGATAATTTGAACCCTAGCAACCAGATTGCTGAAATTGCAAACTGGAGAGCAATGTCCTGATAATGTTCCTAATTGTGCTACCCTATTTACAGCATTTGTCTGCTGGCCTAATTTCTTCACCTTCCTCCTTTTTACCTCAAACCCAGAACTCTCTCAGTTGCTATGATAATGCACTGATTTTCTTTCCATACTTCTGTCTGTCCCAGTCTGGTTTATTTTTCATGAAAACAACTGTCCATCTCCACTATATTTTCCTGGGCTGTTACCTCATCACTTTATTAGTCCAATATAGGGTAGGGACCCGCACACCCTTGTTCAATTAAATACTCAAATATCGTCTGGTGCTCCAGGACAGAGGTCCGGCAACCTCCAACACACTGCAAGGTAAGAAAGTCCACCGGCACACAGAACTGTAGAAAGCAAGGAGTACCTTGCACGTTTAATGCAGTATAGCAGTGCAACGTTTCGGGGTGATCCCTTTATCAAGGGGATCACCCCGAAACGTTGCACTGCTATACTGCATTAAACGTGCAAGGTACTCCTTGCTTTCTACAGTTCTGTGTGCCGGTGGACTTTCTTACCTCATCACTTTATGTCATAATATCTGCCTATCTTAACGCTCTAGAAGTGGCTATACAATGTCTATACTTCCACTGCAAATTTGATTGATCTTACTCCACTATGATTTGAAATTTTAAGAAGGCTGTGGCTTCCTAAAGGCAATTTCCTTTGCAATCTTGGCATCCAAAGCCTCAGTGGCCACCTTGACATTGTACCTTATAATGCAGTTTAATTCCCTTTCTAAAGCAGATCCTTGACACTTCAACCTTGTCTGTTGATGCATACAGACATACTAAGGATATAGTAAAGGAACAGACATTCATTCTAAGAATTCATATCCTTTCAATGAGCTTTCAACAAGGTAGTTCAGCTGATTTTATCTCTTCTTGGTAAGGAAATCAGTGCCTCCTAATCCATACTAGCTTTAAAGGAGAGTATATTTTTCGGAAGGCAGAATTTCAATTCCATTCCATAACTTAATTCTTGTTTTGCTGTTTACACACTTGGATTTTTCAATGCCTTTTAGGGCACCCATCTTGTACAGAGCTCTGACATTTAATGCTATATACTGTACATCTCCATATACTGGTTTCATCAACCTTTCCTTTGCCATCTTGATCATTGTCTGCAACAGCAACCACTTTCTTTGTTTTTTGCTTTTGTAACATACAGTTAGTACTAATGGGGTTGCTAACTCCAAACCTAAATCCAACCTGGAGTGGGGTAAGCACTGGTGTTGTTCTCTTCTCCACCTCTTTACTTATGCTTGCAGAATGTTCTGGAGCTACAAACTGGCAGTGCAGATAGGTAAGAATGTGGAAGGCTACAAGGCACCCATCTGAGGACATACAGTGTAAGAGATTCACTTGGGGGAAGCTGGAGGCAACTTCTTCAGTTTCATTGGGTTTATTGTTCATGGATGCAAAAAGCAGTCTTATGCTCTCACAATCAGATAATTTTAATGAATGCATAGTACTGTGTGCAAGTTTACAATTAAGTATAAAAATGTATTACACCATTGGCAGTTCATTAAGTGTATTCATATGAATGCCCTGTAAGGTATACAAAAATTAATTTGCTGTTATATTTAGCCATCATTTTAGAAAACAAACACAAAAAATGGACTCTATTCCATTTGTGTTACTATGGCGAAAGGTGCGTGCATTCTAACAATTGCATTCAGTAAAGTTTTCTAGAAACCCTTAAAGACCAATCTCATATGTTTTTAAGTCAGCCAAGGGATCTGGCTTTGATGAAACATTTATCAGTGACCTTTAATTATCAAAGCCCCTCAGCGTGCAATGGCAAAAAAAAATCTTTTGTCAAAACAAAATTAAAAATTAAAAAAAAAAAATACTGTTGATTTTTTTCATTTGGATTGAAATGGTTTTTAAAGAAACAGATAACGACAGTTGCAGTAAAGCAAAATAAAAGGAAAACTACAGTACATATAAATATACAATGTCAAGACTATTTAGGGGCAAATTTACAAAATTCATGTGAAGAGATCGAAGTTCGATCGAATTCGAACGAATACCGATCGTACGATTTTTTCTGAGGATTGAATATGCAAATTTGGCCACTTCGATCATCGAATACCGAAAATTCGAATGATCGAATAGATCATATGATCGATCATACGATCATTCGACCATTCGACTTTAACCTTAAAATGTATTCGAATGCCTACTTCGCCAGATTGAACCTACCAAATACCAATAGATGCCTATGGGAATCCCACCATAGGCTTCTTTTGCAAACACCTGCTTGAATACTATTCATACGATCGAACGCCTCGATCATTCGAATCGTACAAATTTTTCAGAGGCTCGAAGGAAAAAGTACGATTGTTTCATGAAATGGAATGATCGGTATTTGATCGTACGATTTAATCAAAAAATTGAATATCGAGGAAATAATAGCCTAAAACTATTTGATAAGCATTCGATGAATGCTTATAGAATTTCGAGGGGATTCAAGGGATTTTTAGGTGAATTTTAGTAAATTTGTCCCTTAGGGGTCCATTTACTAAAGTGCGGTAAAAATTTGCGCACAAAATACAGACAAATTTAACGCAGAATATGTTTTTGCGAGTTTATTAACCTGCGGTAAATATAAATTTGCGAATTTTGTTGCGCAAGAATATGTGTTCGCCAGTTATCGCATTCGTTGAAAATAACGCTACGTACACATTAACGCCTGGTTTAATAAACAGCGAAATGTGTGAAAGACAAATTTAACGCCAGAATATTCGCAACATTTTACCGCCATCTATAGAGTGTCATTAACTTATTTTTTAGACAGAAAATTCTCAATGGGAGTTTAATCCTCATTAAACTGTGCATTTAAACGATACAAAGAGATAACTGGTATGATTTCTAGTTCATATGATTCTATTGGCAGAAGGGTGTGTGAGTGGATGGATGAAGTATGGGTTTATATGATACATACATGTTTGATTGGTGTCACTCTGTAATGCTGTTGGATGGTATAATCATCAGTCAATAAAGTTTGAGTTTTGAAGATGCATTTCTGGCCATAAATGTCACAGTAAAAATTGCCATAATTAACGCCATTATTAACGCATAAAACAAGACTATTTTCTAGAATAAATATTTGCAAACGTAATTTGTTGTCAGAAAATTCGCAACTCGCTAAAATTACTCTAACATAGTTACCGCAAGTGATCGAGATGACTTCTGAGCACATCGCTGTTTAGTAAACTTAGTCGCTGCAAATATTCATGGTGTAAAAATATTCTCAGCGATAACATGCGGAAACTTATAGTCAAATTTACCGCACTTTAGTAAACAGACCCCTTAGTGTCTGATGATAAAAGTAAAGCCATCATTTCCTTCATGTAGCTGGAAGGGATAATAGAACATTTCTTTCTTCAACAACAGACATTTTTAGAAAATGTATTACAGGCTGGAAACTGAAAGTTCCAAGTCAAACTTTCTGGTTGAATTGTACCCCACATCTTAAACTCTGTGGGAACTATAGATACCATGGGAATTTTTCTTTCTTTAAAAAAGATACAAACCTATATATTTCTAAGGAATCTTTAATATTTTAAATATTAGTACAGAACTAGTTGGGAATGGTAGCTGTACATTTCCTTTTCCTAATAACTGAACTTCATTGTGATTATTTTCCCCAAATAATATGTGTAAATATTTGGGAAGTAGTAGTTATTCAGGAAGTAAACCTGAACCTGACTGTAAGTGGTCCTGAACTCCTCTGATGTAATCAGCAATTCTCAAAAATTTCCTGTTATCTCTGAAAAGGGGAACATGTAGATAATAATATTGTTATTATAATAATTATATTATATATATATATAAATATAGTGAGGCCATATAGTCTCCTTAATCCAAGGCACTTCCCACTGACCTGATTGTCTCCATGTGCAAATGTTATGCAAATTAACTGGTTAACAAACTTGAGATCTATTATGGGTCAAAACTTGTAATTTGGCTTTGTGTAAAAAAATCCTGTTTAGTATAAGAAATACATTTAATGGAAATAGATATAATCAATATTTTACTTCTGAAGGTATAATCTCATCTGTATCATCCAGTGTTATCAAATTAGGAATAACAGGAGAAGTAGGATGAAATACAACCTCAGAATTAGATGCAGGGATATTGGAACTGAGAATACATCTTTTGCATAGTAGTTTTAATAAAATCTTTCTTCCAGTTAGCTGAAATGTTAGGGGTATTTTCTCTCTCTTTCTTAGCTAAATTCACCAAGTAGGTTTCACTTAACTTTTTATCATATTTATAGTGTGAGTAAGCTAGTCATCAAATGCTCTGTGTTGCAGGTTCTTAGACTTTGAGTTTCTCTTTGGAGTTAATTAGTTGTCAACATCTGCTAAACAAATAAAAAGGGTTTAGAATCCAAGTCAGCAATAAGGGATGAGGTAAATTCCCTGCACCATCTTGTAACTGGAAACAGAAAAAAAGGAACCTCAGCAAAGCTATACTGGTAAGACATTTTGGGATTGGCAACCCTCGGCTGCATAGCAAAGTAGTTGCAGGGTGGACACCTAAAGGGCAACTTCCAGTCCCTTGAGTAGCATGCCTACGGTTAAGTTCCCAAGGGATCTGTCACATAAGAGAAAAAAAGAAAGGAAAAACTCAGCACATTAAAATTGACCACTTGCTTACCACAGGTGGGGGTATAAATACTGCATATCGGTGTAGTTATTGACTGTTCCATTTGTCCTACTAAACAGAGAGGGAAAATAAATGTCAGGGTTGTTGCTATTTGGGATGTAAGAGAAATAAGGTTTTCTTCTCCTTTTATGTTGTTCTATGCCAGTTAATCTCACAATGAAAAAAGAAAGAAGAGATGGAAAAAAAAATGTTAATTGCTCACCCTTGTTTCTTTTTATGTAGTATTTTCTAGGCCTAGTTTTGCATAAATGGTGATGGAATCTCCAGTACAGATTTTTCGAGAGGAAGAAGAGGTTATCCAAGACAGAGCTTCATTGGGCAATACATGCTCTTCCAGCTGTGCACCTGCATGTCCTTCAACTTGCTTTCCCAACACAAGCTGGCTGCTAGGCTGGGATGATCATGAAAATGTCAGTGTGTACCCTGATTTACCACTAAATGAAGGCAATCATACAAGTATCTCACCAACTATTTCAGTAATAATTACTGCTGTCTACTCCATGGTTTTTGTGGTTGGCTTAGTAGGAAATTCCCTAGTGATGTTTGTAATAATCAGGTAAGTTAACATTAAATAATAAGTATTTATATTATTTAATATATTATAAAAACAAATTTGATAAATAGTTCATTTATTGTTCACATCAAAGGGTTTCATTTAGAATTCATCTAAAATCTTCAATTTGGAAATAAGCATCTTACCATAAGAAGGAGGGGTGAGTTCTGCTTTGACTCTGCAAGTAGCCAAATTGAATTTTATTTTATTTTGGGCCTACAGCCTATATGTCTTCTCCAGCCTAACCTATTTTAGCACCTGAGTCACCACCACAGTGTTTGTAAATGCCATTATTCATGCTATATTCCATCACTTGATCTTTAGGCATTTAAGATTCTCCTTCTGTAGTTGCTATAAGGATTCAACTGGGTTGCAAGCATGATGATAAGTATTGTATTGGCCAAAATGAAGGAGACCTTACAGTGTGAATTTTCTAGTGATTGATTGTCATGTGTGTTCCATCCCCAAAAGACATTTTCACTACAATTACAGCACTCTGATGCATGGTGGAACAACATTAATCCTGCTCCCTGGTGCATCTGCTTTCTTTCAGCATTAGTGCTGACTATGGATAATTTAATGCAATACTAATAGCTGTGATAAGAATGCACAGCTGAGTTCAACCCTGTCATCAGTCAGCCACGTAGGGATGTTCTTACACAGAAAACAACAGGCATTTGTAGATAATTTATAAAAAAAACATTCTATATTTGCTGCCATTCATTACAAAACAACATAACAAATTATACTATTATAATTATACAATTTTTTTTTTCTAGCAACAAAAACAAATTGAAGGAAAAACTAATTTTCCCATTCTACCTTATACAATACTTCTTTGAAGTCAAATAAACTTTTTTACACATGTTTCAAAGTTATCGGCAGCAATGTGGAGAGTTTGGGAGGTACAGGGCCCCCATGGAAATAGTGGCCCAATCGACCGAATCAGTCCAATCCACCCAAGGGTGGCCACGTATCCAAGCCACACTTACGTGCATTAATAGAAGCTGTCATCAAATCATCAACTGGCACTACCCTATCCACAAAGAACCAATTTGCTGCTTCAGGTGAAAGTTTAGCTTCTCAAAACTAAAGGGTTGGCCTCTGGTTATTTGTTCTATGAAAAACACCCACAATCCTCTATATGGGTAAAAAGGCCCCCTGCTATTTGTCTATAACGCCCTCTTATGTACTTTTAAATCATTTTCCCTCACAAGCACCAACATGTGACAGTCAACCCTCATAGGGACAAATTTTAAGAAAGTGCAATGCAATTTCGCCAGTGACAGTTTTGCAGCCATCGCAACACTTCGCCAGGTGTAAATTTGTTCAGACAACGCTAATTCACTATATTGCGAAGTTGCATCCCGGGTGATAAGCATTTGGTTGAATCATCAGGTAGAATATAAGCAGAGCTAGGGTTGCTACCTGTCCAATATTGTAATGAACATTCCAGTTTTTCAAATGACTGCCCTGTTCAAAATTTTCTGTTGGGTTAAAAAGCTGAGAAACAGAAATTCACCCCCAAATGTCATCAGCCATTTGTTCATGTTTACCTATTAGCAAATTAGGTTTTCATCCCTCAAGTTAATTCCTTTTTCATGCAAGGTAATACTTTATTCACTTTGGTAGACTCTGACCGACACTGACACTCAATATAAATTGACATAGTTGCCAAATTTCCAAATTATCTCCATGTATGTGACATGTAGGGGCAGATTTATCAAGGGTCAAATTGAAAACTTTGGGTACTCCAACAATCGATTAGACCAAAATTTTATTTAAATTAAGAAATTTGACTATTCGAAAAGTACTGTCTATTTAAAAATTTGAATTTGACCCTTCGCCACCTTAAACCTGCTGAATATGGGAGACCTCATATATATAATCTTTAAAGAGAATTTTTGGAAAATCAAACTTTTTTGAAGGAATAATTTGAATTTTGCGCAAAATCATTCGAATTCCTAGGACTTTCAGGACAAATTTCAGGACAGGTTCTAGAAGGTCTCCCGTAGGCTAAAATGGCAATTCGGCAGCTTTAAGGTGGCGAAGTGACGAATTTGAAGGATTTTAAAGGGACAGTACTTTGAAAATTCGACTTGTCTAATTTACAAATTTTTCTATTCAAATTTTTTAAATTCAAATTTTATTTGAATATTCACTTCAACCCTTAGTAAATGTGCCCTGTAGTGTTTGTCCCCTTAATGCTGCAAAATGATAAGTGGCTTGACAATACTACATATAGAAACAAATCAGAATCTTCTCTCATTCTATAAGACAGGAATGACTAAAGTTCAGTCCTCCAGCCCTTGGCTATTCCTACTACAAGTTACAGTGGAAAGCGTTGCTTAAGACACAGCAGACAAATACAATAATCATGTCCATTTTGCATGTCATGTATAGGGTTTGCTCTTCTTATGGTAGCAGAAGATATACTGGTCAAGTGGCAAAGATGACCTGAAAATTATTCCAATCTATGTAATGCCAGATAATTTATGAACAAAATATTATCGCATTATTTCATCAATTACAATAACTTACTTTCACATGTCAGATAAGCCTACCTTGGATTAAAAAGCAATACCTGCTACAAAGATTCATCATATTTTCTGTTATCTGTAACGGCCTTACAAATTGTGGTTACATTTTGCAAGATAAAGAATTAAGCCATAATTATATAATTAATAATTATTAGTGAAATAATTTTAGAAAATATTAACAGCAGCAAATAACTGAAATGATTTTCTGAAATGTAGCCCTAAGCATAAAATAGATTTCTATAACCTTTTTTTGAAATCACAATTTTGGTGATTTTCTTTGTACCTAAAAAGGGAAGCTGAAACCCTAAAACATACAAAATCAACTTAAAGTGTGTGACCCAATTTATAAAGTGTCAGAATAATCGAATTTGCAGACTGGAATGTTTTTTAACATCTTCAACTATTTAAAAAAAATTCCAACTTTGACAGATATGTTTATTTTTTTCATACAATTTCGAGGTTATGTTCACTTTTGATTTTAATGCATTTTAATGCAGTAATTTTTATACATAACTTTGACATCCAACATATTGTTAACATTTTTCCCAGCAAAACTTGATTATTTCAAATGGAAGGACGAAGAACAACTTTCTGGCAAAATAAGATAAGAAATCACAGATGATTTACTGCTTAGTTGACATAATTGAAGTGCTATAAAAATTATGGAATTTCTGTAATATTGCATCAACATTGACATGTCTAAAATGTCATCCATTCAGCCTATCTCTCAACTTTCTAAAATTTTATAAATTGAAATTTCTAACATTAATGGAAGCTAGTGAAAAGTGAAACATATTGAGGCTCCTTTCTAAACACTGGGGGAATTCACATCTAGGCAGTTATTCATAGCAACCAATCAGTTTCAGTTTTTTCCAGCCCGCAGGTTGAGCAGTGAAAGCAATCATCTAATTGGATGACCCCCACTGTTTGCACTTCACGCCAGTATAAACCAATTATGTAGCTGGATGCTCTATTCAAATAATTTGGCCTTTTTAAAAATAAATGTAGCAACATCTTGCTAAAATAGAAAGAACAACATTTTTTTCTCTCTAAGCAGTTCAAAAAATGAATGATCACAGATAAAAAAGTTACAAATGTATACATTAAAAGCAAACATTTATAAGGCTATAATAAGATGGAATACTTTTATAAGACTAATGTCATTAGTAGGCCAGAATATTTTAATAAAGGTGACTATAGTCCAGTTATTTTTCTTTCTATAAAATATTTCTAGCACTGAAGTGTAGAAAAGCAATTTTTTTGCATATATAATATATGTACTTGATTGTAGTGGAAAGCAGAATAGGATGACTAATATTTTCTACGGAGATGGAAATTGAAAGGGCATTTAGAAAGGAGAATAACATCTGCTTAAAAAATGAGCATAAAATCTAAAATCTTGTGCCCATTTAATCTGCCAGTCAGTTAAATGGAATTCTGTTTAACTAAATGACTGCACAGATGCATTTGAACACTTGTCTGTCCGCACAGGCATGCAATAAGTCTTATGTGCCATAGAACTTAAAGTAAAAAATGATGCACGACTCGTTTTTTCGGCAAATTTTCTCCCCAGTTTCGCTTCGCCGAAAAGTTTGCGAATTTCCATAGAAATTCGCGAATTGCCAAAAAATTTGCAAATTGGCAAAAAAGCGAAACTAGTCGCGGCACGCTTTTAACGTGCATTGCGTCAACTTCGCTGTGTCGCGTTGTTTTCGTCGCGTCAAAAATTACGTGCGACTCGGTTTTTTTCGGCGAATTTTCGCCAGGTGAAATTTCGCTGGCGTTTCAGGAATTTACTCGCCAGCGGCGAATCGTGGGAATTCGCCGCAAATTCGCCCCCTGGCGAATAAATTCGCCCATCACTTGTCATAGTGTATTTTTTCAATTCAATAGCAGATATTTTAAGTGATAGTATCATATGGCATTCTTTGTAAGTAGTCTTGCGTATGACCTCTTTGGCACAGAAAAATCAACTGGCACAAAGCATACAGAAACAACATGGAAAGCCCTAGAGCTTCTTTATCTTGATCTGAGTATATTGATGCAAGCATTAAAAAACTAAAATAACGGATTAACAAGACTATATATTTCAAGCCTAACCCAATTAAAGTATGTAACTATACTACACCACCATAGATTTTACATTTAGTGGCACACTAATCTTTTCTTTATGCTCTGTGCAAATGATCTGCATGATTGGGTTTATGCATCACCATAAATTGACAAAATATCTAGTTCAGTTATACAGTCCCATAGACTCCATTATTATCCAAATAATCCAAATTTGTAAAATAATTTTTTTCTCTGTAATAATAAAACTGTGGCTTGTACTTGATCCAAACTAAGATATGATTAATCCTTATTGGAAGCAATACCAGCCTATTGGGTTTGTTTAATGTTTATATGATTTTCTAGTAGACTTATAGGTATGAAGATCCAAATTACGGAAAGATCCTTTATCCGGAAAACCCAAGCTCCTGAGCATTCTGGATAACAGGTCCCATACCTGTTCTGGCAAAGCTAAATGAAATGTAATACGTTGAGTGAAGTGATTAAATTAATCCTGTGCTTCTATTGCGTATACATTTAGTGGGATTTAGAGCTTTGTAAGCTTTTTTTAGACCTTGAATAAACTCAAATGAGCTCACATCTCGAAAGAAAAAAACTTGAATGTAAAATACTTTAATCAGTGGAGTCCGGGTGAAAAACTGGAATACTCTGAGTTCCGCCGGAAAAAAATGCAATACTCAAATTTATTGAGATTTCAAGCAAAATCCACTGAAGAAAACTGAACATCATGAAGGCTATTAACATTTGAAATGATCTTAAGGGACCTCTGTCATTGTCTCCTACATGACCTCGACAAGTTTTAGATGGTGTATTTTTGGATTCAAGCTATTTCCAGCTTCAGGGTATAATAAAGCTCAAAAGTTTTTTTAAAATAACGCAAAAAATTCTAGGGATGCACCGAATCCAAATTCTAATTTGCATATGCAAATTAGGGCCAGGGAGGGAAATCACATGACTTTTTGGCACAAAAGAAGAAAGTAAAAAAAATTTTCCCCTTCCCACCCATAATTTGCATATGCAAATTAGGGTTCGGATTCGGTTCGGTATTCGCCCGAATCGGGAAGGATTCGGGGGTTCGGCCAAATACAAAAAGTGGATTCGGTGCATCCCTAAAAAAATTCAAGTTTTTTTTTAACCTGAAAAATTGATGTTTGACCAAAAAACACCCTCAAAAACTCAAATTTTTTTTGTGGAAAACACAACTCAGCAGATTTTAGATGTGTTTTTTTCTTCTGTGAAAAAATAAAAAAGTGGATACCCTTATCGAAATAAAAGATAACAGAATCCTTTTCTACAAATTATAAGTTGAGGTCTGACACTTTGGTCAGAAAAAAAAATAATGTGGAAAAGGGTATATATAGAGAAAAAGAACCCCACTTATAACTATTTGAGTCAATCACAAGTATAATTATTAGCAAGACCCTTAAGAAAATGAATTTATTCTCCAATATAATATAACCATAAAGTGCAGTGCATTAGATAATTAAATCAATAAATCAGGAATTCATTGATTTAAAATGCTAAATAGTGCCCAATCTTAATTAATCAAATTAGTTAAAAATGGCATAGATTAATTAAATATATCAAAAAAAGTTAATTGAAGTGCTGATTAAAGAGCTACAGCACAATCAATTCATTAGATAATATGTAAATTAATTAATTTCCATTGATTTTAAATCTAGTAGGAACATGTGATTTGTATCAAATTAATTAATTAATCAAGTGCAGTGCTTGAAATGAACCAAATATACTTGATAGTTCTTCGATAAAAAGGATTAATTAAGAAATTAATATGACCAGCTTTAGAGGTGAGTTAAAAAAAAACCTTATTGCTAAAATCCATTAAAAGATAAATGAAATTGGAAAAGGAGAGATGGTGGAGCTGTTCTAAAGAAAACTGACTGCCTATTGATTGAACTTAGACCTGGGACACCACAAGAGGGAGGCAGGACAGGGTAACTGGAACTGTGGCCTTGTAATTTTAACTTGCCCTACTAATTTAGAAGGACTAATTGATGCCTAAAAAGCCACAAACCCACGGCCCCTTAGAACGGAAGGAAGCGTATCAAGATAGAAAAGAAGGATTGTATGCACAAGGAAAATTCACCCGTCACCCGTAATTTGACCCAGACCAAACTGATGTAGTAAGTAAGTTAGAGAATCATATAAAGTAAAAAAAAAAAACGAGCATTTCGCTAATGAGCTTTTTCGAGGCTATGGATTTTCTTCTTTTATCTCGCCTTCCTCCTCTCGAGTTATGATAGCTCACTGAGTAATACTTTGTAACTATAGAAACAATTTGTGTATTGTTTTATTAGTTAATATATTAGTTAATATCATAATTTGGGGGTTCGAATTGAGTCGAAGTTAAAATTCGACCCTTAGTAAATATGCCCCTTAATGTACATAATTTGGGGTGTTTAATTAAATTGTATTTTTATATTCTAATGTGTGATTCAATCATTACAAAGGCCTTTTATACCTGTAAAGCAGTCTTTTTTTTAATAAAACAATTACATACAGTTTCTAACCAAATTTTCATGTTTTATTCCAACAGGTATACCAAAATGAAGACTGCCACCAACATTTATATTTTTAACCTGGCCCTAGCCGATGCTCTAGTTACCACTACAATGCCCTTTCAAAGCACTTCATTCTTAATGAATTCTTGGCCTTTTGGAGATGTGCTCTGTAAAATTGTGGTTTCTATTGACTACTATAATATGTTTACCAGCATATTCACCTTAACCATGATGAGTGTTGATAGATATATTGCTGTGTGCCATCCTGTAAAGGCTCTGGATTTCCGTACACCTCTAAAAGCAAAATGTATCAATATATGTATATGGATGTTATCATCCTCTGTTGGTATATCTGCGATTGTACTTGGAGGGACAAAAATAAGTGATGGTAAGTACACAGATTCTAAACTGCATGTAATTCATTATTTAAGAAAAAAATTGGGTGTCTAATATTCGGTCCTCAGATTAAAATCATGTTCAATTAGTATTTGATTCGTATTCAATGAGGGTATAGTTTTCCTTTAAGCATAAACTAAGACATGAGTTCAGATTTACAAAATGGTAAAAAAAGTTTACACTTTTAAAATTCCCAACCCAGAAAGATAACCCAATTTAATGCTTACAAAAGGGTCAGTAGAAGGAAAAAGACAGAAAACTAATACATGAATACGGCCTGGTGGCATTGAGAGAGTAAGAGTTTGCAACAGAGAAAGGATAAAATGTAATTTTCATGGAGGGACTATCATGAACATTTTAATGTAAGCTTTAAGATAAGCTTCATTTTGTGAAAATAAGAACTGTTCTAAATATAATCAGTAAAAAAAACAGTTTCTCAAATAATCCTTTTTCTCTCAGAAATTAGTCTTTCTTCAAGTAGGTTTTGCATCAGAGTCGACTCTTTCAAAAGACAGTTATCTGTACTACATAAGGCGGAATAAGAGTAATTTGATTATTTCAGAATGTTACATCAAAATTAATTGTTAATGAACTACTGGCCAGTCTTCCTCATAGCTAAGATTTTCCATAACTTTTACCAGCCTAGTAGCCCTTCTCTGTACCCTCTCTAATTCAGTAATGTCCTGTTTGAGCACTGGACACCAAACTGCACTGTACTGCATATTCTTGATGGGGCCTTACAAGTGCTCTATAAAGTGGAAGAATGACCCCCTCCCTTGAATCATTGCCCCTTTTAATACAGTTCAAGACCTTATTGGCACTTGATGCTGCTGACTGGCATTGCTTGCTACAGCCAAGTTTATTATCTACAAGGACTCCAAGGTCCTTTTCCATTACGTATTTGCCTAGTGCAGTCCCATTAAGGGTATAAGTGACTTGGATATTTTGAAGTCCCAGGTGCATGACTTTACATTTATCAACATTGAATCTCATTTGCCACTTAGCTGCCCAGATTGCAAGGATGCCACATCCTGGATGGAATTAATAGGGCTGTATAATTTTGTGTCATCTACAAACACTGATACATTACTAACAACACCCTCCCCTAAGTCATTAATGAACAAGTTAAATAAAAGAGGATCCCAGTAATCTTTAAGAACTGACACTTTTCATGGAAAAACAAGAGGCGTCTTTGTTGTTTTAAAAGTTACATGTTAAGGCAGTGACATTTTGAACATTATTAGTATTTTTAAAGAAAATAAATATGTTAATGTCAGTAAATATTTTTAGTCCTGTTACCATGGGAGCATCAGCTGTATCTATGGAGAGCAGGTCTGGGCGAGCATGGCCCATAAAGGCTGAGGCCCACTTTTTTTTTTTCTAGTATCTAACTGGCCTAGTCCAATCCTCAATCTTGTAATATCTTGTCCGGTGTAGTGTTAGTTAGCTAGCAGTCTACATGTTATAGTGCAAATCAAATGTTTTTCTTGTCATCACCTGTTAACTTCTCATGTGCTTATTTTTTATCTTTAAGGTTCAACTGAATGTGCCCTACAGTTTCCGACTCACTACTGGTATTGGGACACTGTGATGAAAATGTGTGTATTCATTTTTGCATTCATAATCCCAGTATTTATCATAACAATCTGTTATACTTTGATGATCCTTCGGTTAAAGAGTGTCCGCCTTCTTTCTGGGTCACGGGAAAAGGACAGAAATCTCCGTCGTATCACAAGACTGGTGCTCGTCGTTGTGGCTGTCTTTATTGTATGCTGGACTCCAATTCACATTTTTGTACTGGTAGAAGCACTAGTCGATGTACCCCAAAGCATTGCTGTCGTGTCTATTTATTATTTTTGTATTGCACTGGGGTACACAAACAGCAGCCTAAACCCTATTCTATATGCATTTTTGGATGAAAATTTTAAAAGATGCTTCAAAGACTTTTGCTTTCCTTCAAAACACAGACTGGATCGTCAAGGAAACAGCAGGGTTGGGAACACTGTACAAGACCCACCCTGCAACAGGGGCGGTTCTCAAAAGCCCGTATGACTAGCAGTGGAAATGACGTCATTAACGCCACATGGAAGAGAACCAAATGAACTGGCATTAACTCAGATAACTTCTACTGTATAAATGCTGTGTATATATATTGCCATATATTGTATAACTTCTGCTGTAAATAGCCATGTATATATAGTATATAATTTGTCCCATATTGTACAGTATTTTTACTTTGGGCAAATATGTAACTTTTTTAATGGAATAGAACAACCAGTAAGGGTATGATGTCATAAGCAGAAAGGAAATAAAATACTAATCTCTGTAAAGTAAATACTGTACTATAAAATCCTATATTCCTTACATGTATTTTTGGCTAATTAAGAATTAGCAGATACAGTATATTGAAAAGGTCCTTGGACCTTTTTAAAGCTCAGTCTGAAATATATATATATATTTATATATATATATGTATACACAAAAGAAAGGCTTGTTACTCAACGTTTTGGTCTCACACAAAGACCTTCATCTGAAGTGAAAAACAAACAAAGCACTAGTGACTATAGCATCTGAAATTAACTGAAAAAATCCAGGTTAGAGTAGGTAAGGTTGAAAAGAACAGCTTAGAACAATATCAATATAGCAACAACATAAAAACAGGGAAAATGATGGAAAAAAGAAAAGTAGACTGACTAAAGCTTGAAGTCAAAAGGGAACTGTTTACTGACCATAACTTTATCAATAGTGCCCCCTCAGGTAGAAAACTTTATGTACATTTAGAAATATTAAAGAAAAAGTTGATTCTTCTCCCTGTCAGTATATATCAGTATAAATATGATTTTATATGAATGTAAGACACTATTGATCTGTCATTAATATGTTTAAAAAGAAAAATACAGTAATCTTTGTATATAAATATTTAATCTAAAATGAACTGTACATATATAAGGCTTTTACAGAAAAGAATATTACAATCACAATTTCTACATATTTCTGAAAAACAATGCTGTTTTGTAGTCCTAGTGTTTCAGTTTCTCGACTTTACAATTTACTGCATCTGCTTATGTATTTTGTATTAGTGGAATAAAGTATTTACATGCTACAGCTTTTCTAAGTCTTGTTGCTATTTTATTTTAGAGGGTCCAGAGATACAATTTGTGTGTGGGTCAGGTGTTTCAGGGGGTAAAAGTCACAGCCTTAAAAACAGGAAAACACACCTAATCGTCATATAATTGTTTGAGTGCATGGAGTCAATAATAACAATCAGTCAATATCACCCATACCCGTGTGTGTTTGTGAGACCTACACTTTGTGTGGCACTTCTTCATTTGACGTTGTGTCATATTTGGATGGTGGGGCAATCCTACATTTGCTGAGAAGCAAGGAAGGCTGCAGTATGATGCAATGGAAAACAAATGAGCTTCAGAATGTCTGAGGTTAGATGGTTGAAGCATAGGGGTCTGACTTGGGATAGGGTTATGTGGAAAATCAAAGAATGGATAGTGTTGGGATGTATGCCACAAGTTTATTATTTGGGATCATGTGCAATGCTAAATTTGATTTAGCAGTTAAAAATTGATCTTTTGGTGCTTATTCCCTTTATTCCCTGGGTTGAGCTACTGTGGTTGGAAATGGTGAAATATCAATTAGACATAAGCTAGTGGAGATGAGACATGGCTTTATGTGTAGGACTGAGTTTATTTACATAAAGCAAGGTTTAGAACAATTTAACAACAGAACGAGTGCAACAGATGTATTTCCAAGGAGTTAGACTCATTGCAGAGGGATTCTTGGCAATGTAGGTGATTGCTGTAAAGACATACAGAGTTTATGGGAGTAAATGGCTTAACATTGGATAACTTGGCATTATGTATCCCTATTTGGCCATATGGAAGGTAACATATGTCACATACAGGCTTCCAATGGTGGTGATGATGATGGAGATTTGAAGGTTGGGATAGTGCGACATTGCCAAGGACTTCAGATGTTACTTTCATTGTAACTCAGTGTTATTGACAAACTGTGAATTCAGTCTGTGAATTCTTATTGTATAGCAGTTAAGATGTTAGGACATATGTATGTCCTCACTCCTGTATAGTTGCTTTCAGCTCCCATCAGTCCTGCCTACAATTTGAGTGCAGCTGTGGCTATTGATGCAGGGGAACCCAGGAGCTACTGCTACCTCCTGACCAGGGGGTAGCCCCAAGATTACTGCAGTGCCCTGCAGCACTCACATGTTGATTGCTGGAAATTATGCCAGTGAACTTGATACGAGGCAGACTTCAAATATTCAGGCAATTGTGACCATTATGTGACGAACCCCACATTTGCATTAAATTTGGGGAATAGAACACAATTGTAGTAGGCCAAAGTCAGTTCCAAAAACATATAAATAAATCTAGGGACAAAAAAAACAGGATGGTCTTGTGAAAGAAGTCTCACTTGCTCTAAAACCATGCAGAACCAAAGAGCACTTCCCTGCCAGGCAGAAAAAAACAACTACAGAAATTACAGAAATGTTTATCTGTTGCTGGAATTTTGCATAATGCTCAAATATTTGATTTATATATCAAACACAAAAAAATGCACCATGTTTCTTTTTTTCAGAATATAAATTATGTATTTGCTTAATTCTATAAAGTCATTATAAAACGTGACACATTATTTAAGCAGATCCATGAACTGGATCTTCTGTAAATGTCACTGCTCTAAAATGTCAATTATTATGCTTCATTTCTGATGCCTATTCATGCCATACTAACGTACATTTTCAACTTTCATTGGCTATTTGTGATATATTGTTTACTTATTTCAAGGGAAAGGAGTATGATTAACTGCAATATTATACTTATTATAATTACTTAAAATATTTAAATTAGGCTATTATGCCTGACCAATGGTTTTAAATTTAGTTTTAAACCAATGCACCTGCTCTCAACAATGTCTCTACCTTCCAGTAGAAAAATATCTTCTGCATAAATGGGGAGCACAAATTGTACTCAAATCTCACTAGAGAAAACGTCTAAATCGTTAAGCACAATTATATTGGTTAAGAGTTAGGTTAAACATTTGAATTGTTATATTTTTGTGCGAGTGATAAAGTTAATGTCATTGTGACTTTTCTGCCTCTCTCTTCATAATAGGGATTACAAAATAGTCACAGAGCTGCTTAAAGGATTACTTTCAGTTATAATGTTTTAGTAACATTATGTACATTTTATTTTAAAAGTAAAAGGTTTTATTCTTGCACAAACATAAGGAGCATCCTACATTTTGCCTTGCATACATTGTACACAAGTTTTACCAGTAAACCTGTTGTTTCCAGCCCCAGATTTGGTGGGGGGCGCTCCCCAGTGCTTTTAGGATAGCGGCTGGGCGGCATACCGCCCCTGATATTTTGCATCCCTAGGCCCAGGCCTATGTGGCCTCGCCACAAATCCCCCTCCTCCTTCAGAGATTTATGGCTGAATAAAAGACTGTGTGGTTGCAAATGGATGGGGGTAATTTCAGATAAAAAGTTACATGTTAATCTGTTCAGTTATCATCAATGGACCTATTTAACAGTTATCCAATTTCCTAATGGGATAGAAAAGTTTGAGATTGGTAGAAAACAGATAAACTCTGTTACTCTTCTTACATTACAGGTAAAGGCATAACATGAAAAGTAAACAGAAAGTTTTGGAATGAAAATGTTTGGAACTGGCACAGGCTTCACATGACCTCTTATACTATAATTAGTGTAGTACCAAGAGTTTTGGCCACCAGAAAAGTGTTTAGTTGTCTTTATGCCAAGACTGTGGGGATGGGATTCCACCCCATTTATCTTACTATCCATTAGGTGAATTTTGACAAAACTACTATGTTTTAGGATTTGCCAACATTAGTACTCCACTGTCCCTAGTGCTTTCATTAGTCAATTGAGCACTCCTCGATTAGCCTGCAAGTTTAGAATCACAAACTGTTCTGAGAACCTCAACTCATATTTTCAGGAGCAAAAAACTCTTTCCTTAAAGAAAAAAGTCCATCCTTAGAAATAAAACACATCCAAAGAAATCAGTCCAGTAATTTTGCCACCCATAATTCCTTAATTCAAAGTAAAAAGATACAATTTTTGGTTTAAAGATTCTTAGACCTGGGGCAATATGTAATATGAAAAGCAAAACCCATAAATTGCAAAGAGGGGCAACTTTAGTAACTGGTAAATAATTTTAGAAAAAATGCTTATACCATGTTTGGAATCAAGTATACACTCAACATTTGGGTTTTCAAGAACAGGTAAGGGTAGGTACAGAACAGATCCCAGTTCTCATCAGCTTGTACTTGCTCATGATTTTAAATATGAAAATTGTAGGAGTAAAACATTATCCAAGATTCCTGCTGTTTTGCATACATTTAAGAAGAGTTTGATATGATCTTATACATTCATATTGAATTAACTAATTCCTTCTCAGCCTTTGCTGCTTTTGAATAACTGGAAGTGTCCTGTTTTCAGGTGAAAAAATAAGTACCATATGCATTCAAAAAGTGTCAGTGTGTTTTTAATTTATAACATTTATTTTTTCTCCGATATGTTTCCTTCTAATACTAGATGTTGCACAGCTTTTTCTCAGCATCACACAATTTCTCTCTTCAGCCAGGTAATATGGGGAAATGATGCAACTGATCATTGTCATCATATATAGCACTTTCTATATAAGCACAAATTATCCAACATAACAAAAGATAGGCACATTATATTCTTTTACCATGCCTATGGTGGTTTTCTCAAATACGCCAAATACATACAGGCGCAATGTTTACCTAATGGGATGAGGTCAGTTCATCCAAATTCTCTAATGAACAAATGGCTCCTGTGACTAAATTACCATGAAATATTATTGTTTTACTCAGCAACAATATCATGCAACACTTGTATCATTTTCAAAATTCATTCCTGATCAGTACAATGAAACCTTCAGTTACTCATCAAGCAAAATGTGAATTACACCAATTAAGCACTGCAAACTGAATCAGTGGTACCAAAAACAGTAGCTACCACTTTCATCTTTTGAGTAAACGCCTAGTATTAAAAGTGCTGTTAACTAGGTTTCATTTATGTTCCTAGGTACTACATCATCTGATGTCTTTCCCTGTCCTATTCTACTTACAAACTTGATATCACTAGCTGATCCTGATTTGGTCCATCTGTTCACATTGCTTCCATACATATTATGCAATTTATCTATTCTGACTACCTGTTCTGACAACCATCTCCAGTCTTGGAGAGTCCTTAATTGAACATGTGTACCACCTGGTAAGATGCTTCACAATAATAAAGGTAGTGTGAATGTGCCATCACTGGTGCAGTTCTGATTTACCTACATCATTTGTGCTCTTGGTGCAGTTTGCTACAGTTCTTATCTTCTATAGGAACCAATCAGAGAGTATTTGTTGTTCACCTGTTTAAAAGCAAACATCATATTGTTTGATGTGGGTTACTGCACATGCTCAGAATTAGACCCTTTTAGAAAAAAAGGGGTTACATTTATTTTGAGTTTCTGAGTATTTCTGTTGGAAGTGGTCGCTAGACAGTTTCCGGGTTCACAAAAGCTATATTAGGATTATTGACACATTTGCACTAAAACACTTACCAATAGCAATACTAATAGTGGAATACAGACTTTGACCACCACAGTACTCTCAAGTTTAATCCCAGTGGTCCAAAGGTATTTTTCTGTTGCAGTCACCTGCTATTTCCTTTCGTAAGCACAGAAAACAATGGTATTGTGTGCTATTTATATTAATGAGATATGGCTGTTGTAGAAGGGTTTTAAGGTGCTTTTTCTCAATTAAAATACAATTAAATGACAATCAGAATAGGATAATTAGCCTAATGATCACAAGCCATTAGAGATGACCATTTATTATTTGTTTAAAGAAACTGTTGCCTTAAACAAAGATACTGTACTTATACTGACAACCTAGATAACTATAACATTGGTTTAAATAGCAGAGGACAATATGAATGTAATATCCTTTTAAGCCCAGAAAATAAGATTAATTTGCCAGTAATCCCTTAAAGTGATTATATTTATTTGATGCCTATTAGATATTTTTATAAAGGTGAAGTAAACGGTATCCCCAAGTGATATCCTGGGATATACCAGAATATTATCTCTGGAAAAATGGTCTTTCCAGTTTTCCCAGGTGTTAATTTGATTAGGAAGGCTCAAGATAATGTGAGCCCTTTTGGGATACTTATCAAATCCAATTAACATCAAGCTTAGAAAATGTTTCTTAAGATGAAAATACCAAAAATTAACAATGTTGTTATTGTTGAATATTGATGTACTTTACGGGGGTTATTTATTAAAGCCCAAATGCAAAAATTTTTTTTTCTACTATGAAATCTGGATTTTTAGTGGTAAAAAAAGCTAGAATATTTTGAGATTTATTATACCCCAAGGATGGATGAAGTCAGAATCTGAAAATCTTCCATCTCAGAGGTATGGGATCGGTTATCCAGAAACCTCTTACCCAGACAGCTCCAAATTACAAGCTCCCATAGGCTCCAATTTATCCAAATAATCCAAATTTTTAAAAGTTATTTCCTTTATTGCTGTAATAATAAATAATACCTTTTACTTCATACAAACTAAAATTAAATTAATTCTTAGTGGAAGCAAATAGATAGTTCTAATAGATAAAGTATGGAGATCAAAATTATGGAAAGATCTCTTATCCAGAAAACCCCAGATCCTGAGCATTCTGAATATCAGGCCTCATACCCATGTAAGTCAATGGGAGAGGTCCCTATCCTATTTGGAGGTATTTGTGGTCTGTGATGGATTTAGCTTGAAAATCCAACTATTTCAGTTTTTTGGGCAAAAATCTTAAAAATTCTGACTTTTGGGAAAAAGCCGGAGAAAAACCAATGATTTAAGAAAAAATTCTGAAAAAAAGGTATGATTTAGATTTTTCTTCGATTTTATCGAGTTTGCCCCTGATGTGGTTAAATTGTGCTTTTTTAATAATAAATAAAGTCCAATTGGGGATTCTAGCTTGGTCTGACTTTAAATACTAAGAAAAATTCAGATTTTGATCAATAAAGTCTTGTAGTCATGTTTTAAGCTTATGCAACTGACAACTTTGTACTGCCATTTAAACCGTGTTGTTTATGCTGGATATCGGATACTATGCATGGTTGGAATGTGACTGACCCATGTATGGCTGCCTCTATTTTACCCAACTTAAAATCTAGCACAAATATAAATTCCCACTAATCTCCTTTTCTTATTGCAACTCACAATATTCTGACGAATTTTACAATTTTGCTATTTTTAAAGAAGTCAGATCAATATTTTCCAAGCACATTGGTAACAAAAGAGGAGGGAGGTAGTTCCCTAACATGTACAAAATTGACCAAACTTCAGATATAATGTAACTATAGAATATATTTATTCTACTTTTTTCTGTTGCTTATACGTTGTTGTCTGAGGCAAGGGTGAACCTCCCATGAGACGGTGAAAACATCCCATTTTATGGGTTACAAATGGTCTCTGCAAAAAAAACATATAAAATGTTTAAATTCCTATGGGGCATTAAACTTTAAAGTGATGCTGACACCTTTGTGATGTGAGCATGCCTCCAAGTGTGATTTTTAGAATAAGCTATTGATTCAGTGTTCAATGTTTGCTCTCTGAAGCTGCAGAATGTGGACAATGTAGACCCATTAAAGATGGCTTATGGCTGTGGTCTAATTCATTGAAGTAGAGCAGCACATCCATGGAAAACAAAACTATTCCTGTAGGATTGTGTTGCTCCATTTTTTTCTGTTAGACCACTACCAAGTGCTGCTTGTAGATAGGGAATTGGATTCATGTGATGATGTTCAATACTTCTAATTCTAAAGAGAATAATTTGAGATTCCTCTGTTCTATGGAGGTTTAAATGGTGTAGTCTGAGAAGAAGCATCTTGAGAATAACATCTAGTGATTGTGCCAAGATTCAGTAATGTACAAATAATGTGCACAATTTAATTCCATGTGAAAAACTTATGTCATGGTTAGGGATGGGGGAACTTGACCCTTTTCACTTCTCCAAAAATTAACAGTCTGTGAAAATTTGCAAAAATGCATTAAAGTCTATGAATGATACATTTTTTTCTCCCATTGACATCTGTGGGCCTCATTTCCACTACTAAACTCAGAGAAAAAAAATCTCATCCCTACTCATGGTTTATCACAGGAAAGATTCAATTTGAGGAGGAAAAAACTTTTTTCTTAATTCAATTTCCCCAAAAGTTTTCATGTGATTAAACAGTGTTTTTCTCAGTGACTTGCATCTGTCTTTATGGGGAAATCTGGAATTGAATTAAGAGATTAGTTTTTCTCATTAAATTTAATCTGGGGATGGTGGAAATGCTTATGAATTAAAACATTTTGGGCCAAATTCAATTCAGTGAGAAAAAGGTTTATCAAGTAAAAAGTCATGGATGAGATTAAATTTGAGATGCAATTCAATTCAGAAAAAAAAAATAATCTCACTGTTTATTATGTGAAAACTCTATTGAAGTCTATGGGAAAAAACTGGAACTCAATGGGCTTTACCTCTGGTCTTCAAATCAAGAAGTCTAGATTTCCTTTTTCTTTAGTCATTAAGATAAGCTTAGATGAAAAAGTCATCCTGAAAGCTTAGACAGAAATAAAATATTTGATCCTGTGATACTATGATGATGATACTATGATACTGTGTGCTGTGCATTACATATCATGCAATTTATATATATATATCTATATATGACTGGGGTTAATTACTTAACAGAGCTGCTTTTTATTGGCATAGCAACTGACATTAAGATATGATATACTGTTCTACCTAACAGTTTGCATGACATCCCTATGGAAACTGCAGGATTTTACTGGATTTTATAATATGCCAATATCAGTAAATAAATGGAAAGTCATGTCTCCATATTTGACTGAAACTGACAGCCACCTCAGTGAGACTATACTTTGCAGAACATTGGCTAAATACATTTGCCAACTTAGTATTCAGAAATATTCTTTTTAGCTCATAAGGCACAGGTGTGAAATGTTGGTCTCTACATCCATGAGGTAAGACCGTCTGCTAATTCACCATTTACAGGTATGGGACCAGTTATCCAGAATGCTTGGGACCCGGGGTTTTCCAGACAACAGATCTTTCTGCGATTCAGATCTTCATACTTTAACTCTACTAAAAAATCATTAAACATCAAATAAGCCAAACAGGCCAGTTTTGCTTCCAATAAAGATTAATTATATCTTAGTTGGGATCAAGTATAAGGTACTAGTTTATTATTGCACAAGAAAAGGGAATTATTTTTTAAAATTAGATTATTACGGACAGATAAGGTTACACCCTTATCTATCACAAAACCTGAACCATTAAAACCTGCCTTATTCTGGAAAGCCCCACTATTCTTTCTAGTTCTGCCTAAATAGGAACAGTTTGCCTTACAGAAACTGGATGAAGGGTTCAAAAAAGTATAACAACTCATCACTTGAAGAGGTCCAGGTGCACTGCTCTGAACCTTCCCCCAAGGGAGCAGATCAAACCAAATATTTGATGAGCAGGCAATCAAATAAGTATCTTCCACCAGGCAAAATAAAAGCAAGAAAAGACTTCATGCATAAACAGTTATAACAAAGGGGCCGATTTACTATATTCACATGAAGGATTCGAAGTTCGATCGAATTCGATCGAATTTCGAAGGTAGGATTTATTCGTTTGGTCGAATATGTGAATTTTGGCATATTCGATCATCGAATAGGGAATGGTCGAACGATCGAATACATTCGAATAGAGTCGAATGGACGAATATTCACTCATTCGATCAGCGAAGGTTTTTATTTTTTAAGTTTATTCAATTGCCTACTTCGGCAGATTGGACCTACCAAATTGCAATAGAAGCCTATTGGAGTGCTCCCATAGGCTTCTGAGGCTAAGTCCTGATCGAATAAGATTCGTACGATCGAAGTGTTCGTACGAATCATTGGAATGATCGAATGATTTATTCGTTCAGTCGAATGATTTATTCGACTGTTCGAATAAATTTGTATTCGATCGTCGAATGATCGAATAAAAGGTAGCCTAGAGCTATTCGAAAATCGAATGATAATCGAATATCGAATAGAAATGAATTATTTTTGGGGAATAATAGTAAATTTGCCCCTTTAAGTGTTTGGAACATGAAAAACTTAAGGCTGTTTATTCATGACATAAATAAACTCTTTACTTGCTCTAATGTTCCTGGTGGAAGATTGCCTTATCTGAATGCCTGCTCAACAGATATTTAAAAGAATGTCTTACAGCATAGTTAGAAGTCCTGGACTTGGTTTATAAAATACAGAGGCAGTTTGGGAAAACATTTCTAAAAAAGTGCCATAGTTGGACAGTGCCATCTATTGGCAATACTGTATGCATACTATAAGCCTAATTCATATTTCTTATTTCTAAGATGTAGCATCCTGAAATGCCCTAATGGGTAAAGCTAATGATTCATTTTATAAATCAATAGATCTTTATTGAAAGAAAAGACCATGGTCTTAGACGGAGACTGAAATGTTGGCCTGTTTTTAAATATGAACTAAATAAAGGATGATTAATTTTTCTATCCCTGTTTTGCACCTCTTTCCTCTGCATTCTTGTTTGGTTGCTGATAGGGTAGCACCTGGGTCTGAATTCCCTTTGACACTGAGGTGCTGAAATATTTTCAGATTATTTATATATATATATATATATAGAGAGAGAGAGAGAGAGAGAGAGAGAGAGAGAGAGAGAGAGAGTAATGGAGGATCAGCACACACCAATACAATGAACTGTTGATTTATTTCACAAAATGCTGCAAAAGTGCATTATGAAAAGTGCATTATGAACCGACGTTTCGGTCCCACCTGGGGACCTTTTCGGTTCATAATGCACTTTTGCAGCATTTTGTGAAATAATGCACTTTTCATAATGCACTTTTGCAGCATTTTGTGAAATAAATCAATATTTCATTGTATTGGTGTGTGCTGATCCTCCATAACTCTATACTATACATCGTTTGATCGTGCACCACCACATCGAGCAAGTTTGAGTGCAGGCACTTTGGGACAATTATATATATATATATATATATATATATATATATAGACAAATGCAAGAGGTCCTCTGCACTCAACCCATTATCAATATATTTAAGACATTGAGACATTCTGTGCATACAGCTACTAAAAAATGCCTTACCCTTTAAACAACAGGGATTGTTTGTCCATATATTGCAATATATTTAAGCTGGCCAACTACGTCAAAGTCATCCCATATCTGGCCAGTCCTACGCTCAATTTTCATCTGATTCATTAAGAATTCCATTACTTCATTAAACATTTTACAAAGGGACTAAGTTTTACCTGCAACTTACTTGCTGCTTATATATATATATATATATATATCTTTGCAAGGGCAGCACTCGTTTATATTAATTGACCTGGGTGCAAGGTAAATGGTTCAAATATTCCAAAAAAGACCAGCAACACCGGGTTATTTGTGCAACAAAATCAAATTATATTCACATATTTATGTATATCCAACGTGACATTTCGGTCCACACAGGAACCTTACTCATCGCAACTATGCTCACATTTAAAATCCCCATAAATACCCACCAAAAGGAAGTGACCTAATTACCAATTAGTGACTGCAGTATGCATATCCAAACTATGTGTTCGAGATGAATTAACCTTTGCCGATCAGTCAGTTAGTGCTTACTATAAAAAATTGTCTTTTTTGGAATATTTGAATTACCTTGCACCCGGGTCAAATTAAATTTCCCCCTTTGGGTGTAATGTAATAAAAGGCACTATGTTTGCCCAGGGGCAGTAACTCATAGCAACTAATCAATAGGTAGTATTTACTGGTTATCTGTTTAAATGAATACAGCTTATTGGTTGCTATGAGTTACTACTCGCAGGCAAACAATACTTTATATTGCATATGGGGGTTTAAGCTGGGACAGTGAATAATGTATAGAATTTATAAATGACTGTGTAACATAAAAATCAGATCAGATACAGTTTCAATTGAAAAGATTCCAGCACACATTCAATACTTGTTCCTAACAAACAAATAAAGTGCTGTCAAAAATATATATGGAACAAAACAGATATACTTCCCAAATGTTTATAAGAGCTCAGCAGCTAGTATGCCACTGAAACCATCTATCATAAGAGAATACTAAATATACCTGTATACAAGGACCTCATATGAACTGTTATTTCCAAAGGTCTCTAAGGTATGAAGCATATTGCTGATAAAAATATATTTCTATTAGTCTCATGGACATTGTCTTTGTGTATGTTGTCGTATGGCTCCCTCTGTTGACCAACTGGTGGAAATATAATGAGTTTTTCAGTCTCTTGATAAACCCAAAGAATGACATTCTGAGTGACTGAACTGAGAGGCAGGGTCAGTGGGGGTTGCTCTCCCAGGGCCCCCCCCTGGACCCCCCTTCCCTGCGGGCTGGCGCACCGGACTGCGTGAGAACTCTGACTGCACAGCATATGAGTGCGCGCTAAAGGATTGTTTATGCCATGACCCCTGTGCAAAGGGGGGGGGGTCCCGGCAGGAAGAGACAACGGAGTACGGATGTGGGCTGGCGGGGCCCACAAGAGCCTGGGGTAATTTTTTTTCTGAAACTGAGGCAAAAATTCACACCAGAAAAATTTGCTGCGACAAAAAAAGTTGCTGAAACAAAAAAACAAAGTCACCATAACAAAACATGCCCATAAGAAAAGACACACCCTGACTAATGCACCCTGACTAATGTACAGGTACTTGTTATTCTGTATGTATGTAATGCATGAAAAGAATACAGCTGAAGCACCTCTTTGTTGCAAAAAGTGAAAGCTTGAATGTATTAGGTCAAACAACCAGACAATTACCTGGTTGTTTGACATAATAAAGGATATTATTACTTTTGATTTTTTGCAACAAAGAGGTGCTGCTTGCAGCTGTATTTTTTGTATGTCTATGCAAACCCCTGGCAAGAGTTTCTGGACTGTTTTGCACCCAACCTTTAAGGTTAAATAATGGTTGAAGCACACACAATATTGTTTACTATGTATGTAATTCATGTGATATCTTTGTATAAGCACATTCATTTTATATCTCAAATATAAATTGTGGCTGTTGCCCCAGTGTCCTCAACATAAAAAAGAAACAGAAAGTAAAAATTAAAAAAATCTCCTCAAGGTAGATTGCCATCAAACTTTTTTGGAGCCTGGATTATAAATTAAAAAGAAATGTCATTCATCATCTTTTTCTTCATAATTATTTTACACAAATGGCTAAACCCAAATATCATATTATTTTTATATGAAACTTATAAAATGCACGCTCTCCAATGTCTCCATTAATGTTATGTTCAAGATTGCTCTTCTTTGTGAGTAGTTCTCTTCACAAATTTTTGTTATAATAGAAATCACTAAATAATGGCGCAATTAAAGTGGTAATCTTCCTACAATGATAAGTAAGGTTATTACTGTTCTAAGCCATCATTAAATAATTTGATTTTCAACCATCTCCGAGATGCAACGTGAAATGAAGGCTCCTAATTAGAGAGCCTATTCCGAAATGGGGAAATAGCGAACAACCCCTCTCATTGAATTTTGCCAATTATATTCAGAATTTTGAAGAGATTTCGGATATTGTTATACCACTCAGTTTGAGTGTATATTCAGCTTTCCTTCACAATAGATGATAGCACTGAGATCCATTAGCAATTATGTTAATTATTCGCAACCTTCAAACAAGCCTTTTTTTGTGCAATTTTGCAGGGGCATAATAACAATATGCTTTAAATAATTTTTTGGATGACATTTCCATTGTTGTATAGATAAGCAGAGCTGGTCTGGTAAAGACATAAAGGGCCAGATTCAATTCAATGAGGAAAGTTATCTCATAGACAAGATTCAATTCAAGGAGAAAAAACTTTTCTCCCAATTCAGTTCCAGTTTTTTTCCCATAGACTTCAATAGAGTTTTCCCATAATAAACTGTGGGATAATTGAAGCTGTTAATGGCTTTCCTGACATTGAATCTCATCCATGAGTTTCCACAACCTTTTTCTTGTTGAATTTGAATCTGGCCAAGCATCTCAGTTCAGATACACAGAGCAGCAGTCAGATCTATGCTTTCATTTTCTATCTTGAAATGCACTGATGAAAAGTAATTGCTGATTGGTTGCTGCGCTGGTACAAATTAGCACCAGAGTTAACAATGTAATAAAAAGTCTCATTCTCAGATCTGTTATCCAATATCAACAGTAGGCAGCATTTAAGGTCAACAAAGGCAAACATCTGATGCAGCTGGTTTAATAGACCTGATAACACATTACACATCTTCTTACATAACCACTTTTTGTACTAAATCAACTTAAAATCTGTCCTAAAATGTTTGTGTGCATCCATTTTTTTTACATACAGTTGTGCTCATACGTTTACATACCCTAACAGAATTTAGGAATTCTTAACCATTTTTCAGAGAATATGAATGATAACACAAAAACATTTTCTTTCACTCTTGGTTAGTGGTTGGCTAAACCCATTTATTGTCAAAACAACTGTGTTTACTCTTTTTAAATCAAAATCACTACACAAACTACCCAAATGACCCTGATCAAAAGTTTACATACCCTGGTGATTTGGCCTGATCACATGCACACAGCTTGACACAAAAGTTTTAGAATGGCTATTAAAGGTAATTTGCTTGTAATTAGTGTGTATAAAAGGTCAATGACTTTCTGGACTCCTGACAGACCCTTGCATCTTTCATCCAGTGCTGCACTGATGTGGTTTTCATTCTAAATCATGGGGAATGCAAAATAATTGTCAAAAGATCTGTCAAAACAGGAAAGGGATATAAGAACTCAAAGGAATTGAGAATGCCAATCAGCATCTAATAAAGAAGTGGAAAATTAGGGGTTCCAAATAAAACAAAAATTTCAGCCACAACTGCCAGAACAATTGTTGAGAATGCAAGGCAAAACCCACAAATAACTTCAGTTGAAATACAGGACTCTGAAAAAATGTGGTGTGGCTGTTTCAAGATGCACAATGAAGAAAGATGGGCTGCATGGTCCATTTGCCAGAAGAAAGCCATTACTGCGCAAATGTTACAAAGTATCCTGCTTACAATATGCCAAACAGCACAGAGACAAGCCTCAAACCTTTTGGCATAAAGTCATTTGGAGTGTTGAGACTAAAATTTAACTTTTTGGCAGGGGCGTTCCAGGGGCTGCTGCCGCCCCCCTGTGCTTCTAACTTTTAGTGTCAGAGTGGGCTGAGGAGGGGCCGCATCACTCCCTGCACTAGAAGAGCCTAATTTACATTTTACAAAATGGAAATTCGGCTCTTAAAGTTACCAGAGATGACTTTTTGCCTCTTGGCCAGAGCACCCTACTTTTTTGCCACAACCATTAATGCTACATTTGGAGAGGTGTCAACAAGGCCTATGATGAAAGGTACACCATTCCTACTGTGAAACATGGTGGCGGATCACTGATGTTATGGGGATGTGTGAGCTACAAAGGCACAGGAAATTTGGTTAGAATTGATGACAAAATTAATGCAGTAAGTTATCAAAAAATACTGGAGGAAAATTTGCACTCATCAGCCCAGAAGCTGCACATGGGACGTTCTTGGACATTCCAACATGACAATGATCCAAAACACTAGGCCAAGTCGACCTGTCATTGGCTACAGCAAAATAAAGTGAAGGTTCTGGAGTGGCCATCTCAGTCTCCTGACCTCAATATCATTGAGCCACTCTGGGGAGACCTCAAATGTGCAGTTCATGCAAGACAGACCAAGAATTATGGGAACTGGAGGCTTTTTGCCAGGAAGAATGGGCAGCTTTACCATTTGAGAAGATAAAGAGCCTCATCCACAACTACCACAAAAGACTTCAAGCTGTCATTGATGTTAAAGGGGGCAATACATGGTTTTAAGAATTTGGGTGTGTAAATTTTTGATCAGTGTCATTTGGGTAGTTTGTGTGGTGATTATGATTAAAAAAAGAGTAAACACAGTTGTTTGACAATAAATGCTTCAGCCAACCACTAACCATGAGTGAAAGATACGTTTTTGTTTTATCATTCATATTCTCTGAAAAATGGTTAAAAAATCATAAATTGTGACAGGGTATGTAAACTTATGAGCACAACTATAGAAAATTGAAGGATGAAAATATAATGTTTCACTCCAGGTGTGTCCCTGGTAAGGCTTCACCTGGAGTATGCAGTGCCATTTTAGGCTCCAGTCTTTAAGAAGGATGTTAATAAACTCGGAGAGTGCAGGGACTTGAAACTAAACTGGTAAAATGGATAGAAAAGAGAGTGCAGAGTGCTGAAACTAAGTACTTATGAGGGACTGCAGGTTGAGCTGTCAAAAGAGGGACTATCCCTCTAAAAACGGGACTGTTGGGAATAGTTGTGGCCAGTTCCAGCACATAGGGTGTATAATATTGCTGGGGATTATATGGTAAGGGACTCTTGAAATATCTATGAATAAACACTAGTTCTAGTTAACCTTGGGGTTGAAAATGTATATTATTCTTTGCATGCTCGTGAATACATGGGCTGCTTCAATACTTTTGCGAGGGCTGCATTTCCTTCCCAGTCCGGCCCTGCTCACAAGTAACACCTGTGTTTAGGAGTTACATGACACATTGGTAATCCTTTCCCTAGACGAACTCCATGTCAGTACTCATCGGGATAGCCCCTGCTCCAATTAGAAGGACCCTCCCCAAGCCTTTAAAGCCAATCACACCCACTTACCTGCGTCTTTTTTTCCTTTTCTCTTTTGCTTTTGACTTTGTTTCCATTGGAAGCAAAACATTTTCTTTTTAATCTTGGGAAAGCATTAAGCCTGCCCTGAAGGCGTCCTAGGGACAGGGTTTTTGGTCCATGAGACCTTTTGTTCCCCAGCACACTACCTCATATCTGAAGTTTTCTGAGCTTCCTCTTCAGGATCAGGTAAGGCACTGGTGTGCAATGTTTGCTACTCCTTGTCTGCCTGTGTTTCAGTTGCCATTCCTGTATTGCTGTCAGAGCATGTGGTGGCAAGTTCTTGTCCTCCCATCTGTGTGCCCTCCCGACCTGTCCAAAATGGCGTCCTGTGGCAGTGGTGTATGTGGCCCCTACACCCCAATTTTACTGATGGGCGAGGGAGGTGGCAGTTAGTTTAGGCATTATTAGTTAGGGGCCTGTACCTTACTGCTTCCTGTTATTTTTGTTTTAATGGAGACAGGTTATGACCAGCTGCCTCCCTCAAACAAGTCTTTCCCAAGGTGAGGGTAGTTAAAAGGAAAAAAACAAAAATACAAAAACAAAAGTTGCTCTATAGGCTTCAGCCAACATAACAGCAAACTTGGGCCCTGGCAGGAGGCACCAACATTAATTAGCCTCTGTATAACCTCAGCAGTTGCTTTTGGTTACCTGCCTATGCAGACAGCAGCTGAGTGCTGACACCAGCTGAGTATAATCAAGTGATTCCTGGACAACTCCCAGCTATAGCAAGGGGAGATGACCTTGCCCACTCTCTAATTCAGCAGACTAGAACGCTGCTTCAGAAGCTTCAGGTAAGTACTGCTGTTGTCAGTAAGCTTGTGAGGCTGACCTTCCTATTAATAATGAACCTCCTAACGGAGGTAGAGCGTGTCCTACAATATGTGGCAGTAAGGGGTCTGCTTACAGCCTTGCATAATAAGCAGTAGGTAAGGAGTATGTCCATACGCTGATCTGCAGTATACTAAGGTCTAACTAACTGCTTGCATGCAATGTAATCATATGCTTACCTGCACTGGCTTGATTCTGGTTGCTTTCCCACCTGAAATCAGTAGCTCTAATACAAACATTTAAATTGGCTAGCATGCTCTTATGCAGACATGTAGTGTACTGACATGAAGGGTGCTGAGTGCTATTTGCATACTTGACATCAGTAGCCCTATTGAATATGGATCACTGGGCTGGATGGCTGCTAGGTTCTGATATATGCTTGCTCTAAGCAGCAGATAATCAAAAATTTATAATGCATGTTGCTGTGATGGTATCTACAGTGGTGTGAAAAACTATTTGCCCCCTTCCTGATTTCTTATTCTTTTGCATGTTTGTCACACAAAATGTTTCTGATCATCAAACACATTTAACTATTAGTCAAAGATAACACAAGTAAACACAAAATGCAGTTTTTAAATGAGGATTTGTATTATTTAAGGAGAAAAGAAATCCAAACCTGTGTGAAAAAGTAATTGCCCCCTGAACCTAATAACTTGTTGGGCCACCCTTAGCAACAATAACTGCAATCAAGCGTCTGCGATAACTTGCAACGAGTCTTTTACAGCGCTCTGGAGGAATTTTGGCCCACTCATCTTTGCAGAATTGTTGTAATTCAGCTTTATTTGAGGGTTTTCTAGCATGAACCGCCTTTTTAAGGTCATGCCACAACATCTCAATAGGATTCAGGTCAGGACTTTGACTAGGCCACTCCAAAGTCTTCATTTTGTTTTTCTTCAGCCATTCAGAGGTGGATTTGCTGGTGTGTTTTGGGTCATTGTCCTGCTGCAGCACCCAAGATCGCTTCAGCTTGAGTTGACGAACAGATGGCCGGACATTCTCCTTCAGGATTTTTTGGTAGACAGTAGAATTCATGGTTCCATCTATCACAGCAAGCCTTCCAGGTCCTGAAGCAGCAAAACAACCCCAGACCATCACACTACCACCACCATATTTTACTGTTGGTATGATGTTCTTTTTCTGAAATGCTGTGTTACTTTTACGCCAGATGTAACGGGACGCGCACCTTCCAAAAAGTTCAACTTTTGTCTCATCGGTCCACAAGGTATTTTCCCAAAAGTCTTGGCAATCATTGAGATGTTTTTTTAGCAAAATTGAAAGAGCCTTAATGTTCTTTTTGCTTAAAAGTGGTTTGCGCCTTGGAAATCTGCCATGCAGGCCGTTTTTGCCCAGTCTCTTTCTTATGGTGGAGTCGTGAACACTGACCTTAATTGAGGCAAGTGAGGCCTGCAGTTCTTTAGATGTTGTCCTGGGGTCTTTTGTGGCCTCTCGGATGAGTTGTCTCTGCGCTCTTGGGGTAATTTTGGTCGGCCGGCCACTCCTGGGAAGGTTCACCACTGTTCCATGTTTTTGCCATTTGTGGATAATGGCTCTCACTGTGGTTCGCTGGAGTCCCAAAGCTTTAGAAATGGCTTTATAACCTTTACCAGACTGATAGATCTCAATTACTTTTGTTCTTAGTTATTTTTAACAAGGGGGGCAATCACTTTTTCACACAGGCCCATGTAGATTTGGAGTTTTTTTTCTCCCTTAATAACGTAAACCTTCATTTAAAAACTGCATTTTGTGTTCAATTATGTTATCTTTGACTAATAGTTAACGGTTTTTGATGAGCAGAAACATTTAAGTGTGACAAACATGCAAAAGAATAAGAAATCAGGAAGGGGGCAAATAGTTTTTCACACCACTGTATGCGATCATATTTTGTTTAGCAGTATATGCTCCAGCTACTGTTCACCTGAACAAGTAGCCCTAATGGATGCAGAGCACAGGTTGGGTTGGCTGCTAGGCCCTGATACATGCATGCTCTTGGTGGCAGCTAATCTATGTATTACATGTTGCTGTGATCTGCGGGCTTCTATTTGGATCTGCAGTATATGCTTGGCTATTGCACATCTGAACTAATAGCCCTAAGTGATGTACAGAACAGGGCTGGCTGCTAGGCCCTGATACATGCTTGCTCTAAGTGGCAACTAATCTAAGTTATGTATTACATGTTGCTGTGATTATATCGGCAAGCTTCTATTTTATTCTACAGTATACACTCTGGCTATTGCTCACTGGGAACAAATAGCCCTAAGGGATGTAGAGCACAGACCTGGCGAGCTGCTAGGGCCAGATATATGATTGCCCTAAGCAACAGCTAATTTAAACTATGTACTACATGTTGCTGGGATTGTTTCTGTGTGCTCCTAGTTTGCTCTGAAGTATGATATGTTCTAATTATCGCTCACCTCGAATGTATAGCCGTTACGGATGTAGGTCACTGGAATATATTCATTACCTGGTGTTGTGATTGATCTGGGGTACATTGGGGTTCAATACCGATGAGTATTGACATGGATATTTACAGGTGAATGGCTTATTATACCATTGCTTTGCTCCTGGGATAAGGTATGGTTTAATTAGTTTAGCAGGGAATGTAATTATTACTGTCCTTGGCAATGTTTTCTCCCCATGGTAGGTACGTTAAAATATGGCCTGGATAACACAACATGAGTTTTGAGAAGCCCGTCTATCATAAGGATCGCTGGGTTAACAATAACTACAGGTATGTAGTACATTTGGAGCTGTTGACAATGAATTTTCCCAGATTCAGCAGCCTTGTTTTACAGATCAATGCCTGCATTCAATAAATTCTCAACACTAAAGACCTGTGAGTGTCTCCAATTTTTACATATATATATATATATATATATATATATATATATATATATATATGTGTGCATATATAGACAAGGTTTGTCCTTGGGAAAGGTTCCAGTGCAGAACCGAAAGGTCGGCTTGATAAGCCTATAGTTTCATTCAACATATTGTTGACCAGAATTCTTTATATTTAATTCTGAAATCTGGCATGTTTCTAGACATGATCTCAATTTCCCAGGTGCCCCAAACTATGTGATTTCTGCTCTGATAAAATTCAGTCAGTCTTTACTGCTACACTGCAAGTTGGAGTGATATCAACCCCTACAGCAGCCCGTCAGCAGCCTATCAACAGAACAATGAGCAGTTAATCAGATAGCAATTACCTGAAACCTCTGTTGAAGGATTAATTGCCATTGCTAAAAGAACCCATTTTCCTGCTTGGGTACTATTCTCATGTCTACCACTAGGTGGGGATGAAGACCACAACTTGGGTCGTATTGAAGTACAATGAGAAGGGAGAAACAATAGCTTTCTCAGCATCCTAAAGTGCTAGCTCCTTCTTAAAACTCAGAATCAGGCACAATACACTGAGATGGCTGCCTCCACACAAATATTACAGCTACAAAATATATTTGTTGGTTCAAGAATGTATTTTAAATGGTAGAGTGAATTATTTTCAATGTGACCAGTGTAATTTAGAAATAAAAAGTAAACCAGAAAAATCACGACAGAATCCCTTTAAATCTACCCCACTACTTTCCCAAACCTGTAGCCATTGATAGGGTGGATTTGGGCCAAAGGCTACAGGTTCTGTCAGGATTCCCTTTAAAGGGATTTAAAGGGAATCATGACAGTATTCCTTACTTGGACAAACCTGTAGCCTTTGGCCAAAATCCACCCTATCAATGTGTCCCATGGGTTAAAACAAGAAGAAGAGCTGAGCACTCAAACCTTGAGAACAAGATTAAACTAAACAACTCTTCTTGGCCATCACCTTTTCGAGAGATATCAACCATAGACCTTTCACTGCCAGAAGTCCAGAGCATATTCTTTTATCCTACAATGGGACTAAAATTAATGATTCTGTGAGGTTTAGATTGTTTCTCAAAATCCATACAACAATGGTACAGTGTATGTATACTGTATGTTTACTGTCTGCTTTTTAAAGAAGAACGGCCCAAAGTCTGCTTTGTAATGTTCCTGCATATTTAAAGATAAAATAGTAAATTTATGCAATTCTTGTTTTTTTTTTGTTAACCTGAATGCAAATCTGTAAACAAATTCTACTACTCCATTAGCAAACAATTTCAATCAATCTCCCCTTACATCATGTTTTTTCTAGAGCATATACTGTGGTGGAGCAAATACACTGCAATAAGCGTGTCATACACATCTGTATTTTCTGTTGCTGCTCAAAGCTGTGTAAAACAATAATCTGAACAAGAGATCTTTGGCCTACAGCCATCCCAGAGCTTTGCTAGCATTAATCTCCTCCTAGTTACTTATTTTTGTTTAACCAGTTTTGTCCTACTTAATTCCTATTAGGTCAAGTGAAACTGAGCTTGCTCTGAAGAGGCATTGGAGCATGCAAATAATGAGTGGCAGTCAGGGGACCATGATACAACTACTGCCCTCTTTTGGAATGTTTAGGCAGGTTTATTATTATTATTAATAATAATAATAATAATAATAAAGTGCATTACACTGTTAATATACTATTGTTATTACTAGTATGTATAAAGCCTGAAATATTGTGCAGTACTGTATACCCAAAGGGTTTATTCAAACAGACAAAGGCCATTTGTGAATTTTAATTCTGTGTGCAAAGTTCACCCTGCCCAATTATACCTTGCACACTGCATGAATCTCTGTGCTAATTCGGAGTGCAAAGACCTGCTGGTATTTAGGCATCCTCTCTCACACACCCAACCCCTTTTCTACCTTGTGCATCCTTGCTCCAAATTGTCAGTCCCATGCAAGGAGCACAGCACAGTTTACTCCGCAAATCGGACGTGCTCTTAACACTCTGTCCAGTTCTTGGTTTACTTACCAAATGTACTTCCCAGATTTGAACCCGGAGTAAAGTATAGCAACCAATCTTGAATAAGCATTTTTTGGAAAGCTGCAGGTAGAACAATACAAGCGAACATTTAATTGGTTCATTGATTCCTTGGACACTGGACCAGGAGAACATTTGCTCAGTGTTCATACAGTAAATAATCCACACTGGATTGCATTCCATCCTAACCTACGCAAGAGGTACAAATGAGCCATACAATGGACATCACAGCTGGAGCTGACGCACTGGAATTGTAAAAAAAAATATAGAAATATATATGTTGCTTTTGCAAAGTTGCATCTTTTGCATCTCAACCCAAACAGCTTAGGGGCACATTTTTTGGATCCTGTCCCAAGAATTATATCACATGCCATTCTTTCTTTGTGTATATATAGTGCTGTGGTCAGGTACACTCAGTGCCCACACAAGGATTTGAGCAAGGATTTAAGCAAGAGCCATATATTCCACTGATATAAAAAGGAATTCACAGTCTCTGATGTGTTTATAACATATAAAACATGTCTAATATATGTATCTATTCATCTTCTCTTATTCACTTAGAATTTCTTCTGAGTCTGGAACAGATCTTAAATGGGTTGTTTATCATCAAATGAACTTATAATATTGTGATATTCTGAGACAGTTTTTGTATTTCATTTTATTTGTGTTTTTGTAGCTATTTGGCAGTTCTCCCGTTGGCATTTTCAGGAATGTGGTTGCTAAAGTCCAAATTACCCTAGCAACAATGCATTGATTTAAATATGAGAGCAGAATATGAATATGAGAGGCCTGAATAGAAAGATGAGTAAAAAAAGCAATAAAAATACATAACTTTGCAGAGCATTTGTATTTTAGAAGAGGTCAGTGACCCCATTTGAAAGCTGGGAAGAGTCAGAAGAAGGAAAATAATTTAAAAACTATAAAAAAATGAAGGCCAACTGAAACGTTTCTTAGAATATGCCATTCCATAACATAGTAACAGTTAAGTTAAAGGTGAACCACCCATTTAATCTGACATGCCCAAAAGAGATACACAGCTATAGAAAGGATAAGGCAATGCAATGCCAGAAGGCTTGAATCTCTAACATAAGAATAACAAACACAAGAATATTCACCCTATTGCCTCCAGGGCATGCCATATTAATAAGTCAAGTGAGGTATTTAACATATAAAATAAAGGCAACTACAATTCTGCTGTAACTGGTCGCAGTTTATTTTGTCCAGCAGATGGCGACAATCACTTACATGAATTAACCTGAGCCAATTCACTATTATCCATTACCTATGTTATTCTGTGTATGTGTAGTTACGCCAGTATCTGATGATTGGAAGATATTACAAAAATTGACTCTTTAACATTTTTCTTTCATTTTAGCATTCATGTTTGATCATCAATAAATAGCCATATCCATGTACCTTTTGGGTAACTGAGCAGTTTTTATTTTGAAGCATACTGTTATCTGAAACATACTGCATCTGAATAAAGCAAGGCACTCAAAAACGTTTAATTTGGTATTCCAAAGTCATCTTCATTGCTATCCACATCCAAGTTTTCATTGTCTCCAGATCTTGTTGCTCAACATTTGAACTAAAATATGTCATATATATATATATATATATATATATATATATATATATATAATGTATATATGTGTGTGTGTGTGTGTGTGTGTGTGTATATATATATATATATATACATGAATTGAGATGCAACAATACAATAAAAATTGTGCAGTTGTTATAAAAGCCCTATTGCCCCATAGGCGAGTGACACTATATCCTTTGATATAGCATTTTTATTTCCTTAAAACCAAAATCACAAGCGGAAGTAGATAGGTATACGAATTGCAGCCTATCCTGTGCAAATGCATACAATATAATTGCAAGGAGGCGTCATATCTGCATACACAAGAATAATATATCTATATTCTTCAGAGGTTCCTATATATCCCAGGTGTGGTTGGTCATGGTGTTTTGTCAACTCAATTCTCAGAAGACAAGTCTGACTTGCCAACAGCAATTGATGATAAATAAAGGGGCCATCAACTTTGCTGCTCTAAACATGACCCCTTAGAAAAGGAGAAAGACAGAACCCTCACTTTAATATATATATTTGGAAACCCTATTTTGATGAAGTTGTTCATTATGATGATCTGCATTCTAACAATTTTCTAAAGCTTTTCCTAAAACTATCATCTAAAAAGGCATAGAGGAAGGGGTTGAGACAGCTATTTGCATAACTCAAGCTCGTTATAAACAAGGATATTCCAAGTACTGCTGGAGTCTGTGGGATATCGGTAGTTAGGGCCACCACCGTGCTGAGATGGTACGGAGTCCAGCAGAAGAGACACACGGCTAGGATAACTACAACCATGAAAGTCACTTTCTTCTTGGCTTTATCTAAGGCTTTCGCATTTGTGTTTAAGCGCATTTTTCTTAATTTGTAAAGCATCATGGTATACAGAATGCAGATGGTGGACACGGGGATTGCAAAGCCCATGATGAGAGTATAGATTCGGCTCATTTGCCACCACAGGCTTTCTGGATTGGGAAACACAAAAAGACACTGCAAGCGGCCATGCTCCTTGTGAATCTTGGCAAAGATAACAAAAGGCAATATTATGATAGTAACAAAAATCCATATGCAGAGACTTACAATTTTCGCAGCCCTGTAGGTACGGTAAGACAATTTTTTAGACTCTACAGTTGCAACAACCACAAGGTATCGGTCAATGCTCATGACCGTTAAAAAGTATAGGCTGGAAAAGGTATTGTACTCATCAATGGATATAATCAGCTTGCACATAAACTCACCAAAGGGCCACTGTAGTAACAAATAATCGACTATGTTAATGGGCAGTACAAGTGTGAAGAGTTCATCGGCGATAGCCAAGTTCAAGATGAAAATGTTGGTGACAGACTTCATTTTTGGTGCCTTGAGAATAACATAAATAACAGCTGTGTTTCCTGTCAGTCCAACAGCACAGATGATAGAATAGATGATAGGCAACGCTAGATAAAAGTTGGGAATGATCTGAGGCATTGATCCATTCAGCCACTCTGACCTCCTCGACAAGTTGGAGAAGAAATTCATGGATGTGTTTTCCATCTTACGAAGCATCAAAAGAGACCAACAAAGACAGACAGTAGGTAATTAGTTCCCAGGATTGGGCTTCAAGGGATGAAGGAACAATGAACCTTATTCAGATGAAAACAAATGCAACTTGGAAAGGAACAAATCATCACTTTCACATGAATGCACAGTCACACACAGTCACACACATACACACACACACTGCTTTTTTCATGCATCTGAACTTGCTATTTAGAATCTCTTGATTCCATGTCTTTCTGTCTTATTTTACAATTGTTTGAAATCAAAGCTTGTTAAATTCAGATCTAAAACTGTTCTTGAGTCACTTCATCATCCAACAAACACATTTAAAAGACAACTACATAAACACATGCATAAAACATTTTCATCCTTATGAGAAAATAATAAGCATGATCCATACCTTAATTCCTGCCTTTTGTGTGTCTAATTGGGATTTTTCTATTTTTACAGCTGTCTTGTGGCTGCATTAGGAAGTGATGCTGTGGAGCCCAGATGCGAGATGCTGGAAGCTGAGGATCTGATCTGCTGCTCTGCGTTCTGATTCCTTTCCATTGCAATTCTGTGCAGAAGAACTGCTCCCCCCACCACCACCACCTCCATCACTTGCCAATCTTTGTCCACTTGCAAAATAAAAATGTCCTTATTCCCTTTTAGGGGAAGTACTTGTAAACTCTTCAGCCTTCAGTTCCGGACAATACTTTCTCATTACAGGAAAAGTTATTTCTGATTTAATGATTTAATGTAGAAAATATCTTTCCTGATCAGTGTTAGAAAATGTCCCTATTTATTTTCTTGTTTTTTTTTATTATGCCCCAGCGCAATGGCTGAACTGCAGAAAAAAAAAAAATAAATAAATATATATATATATAAAATGTATAAATTTAAATCACTTGGAAGCTATATGCACGCTCAAAGAAGGCAGTATACATAATGAATTAAACCATTACCAATTTAGAGGCATGCTTTTCCTGTTTGTTAAAACTATGTTTAAACCCTAGAGATGAGCAAACTCAATATTAAATATTGTGTTTGCCACTAGGCAAATTTGTTGATGAAAATTTGCAACTAACTAGTGGAATCAACAGGATGAAAGGAAATCACCAATTCATGACTCATGATTCAGGGTTATTGGAGCTGTGGATAATATATACATCTCTATTCATCAGAGGGGAAAAAATGAATTATTTTCTTGTTGGTTTGGCAATGTTAACAGAATTCAAGAATGGACTCATAACAAACTGAAGATGCTAAGGCTTGCCTACAATTTTACTTTAGCTGGAATCCATTCTACCTAGTTTGCATAAGTTGTTGCCAGTGTACATAGGGGCTATTTGGGGATCCCTGCTGTAAACATTATGATATAATTGATATCACTGAGACCTGGTGGGATGAAATATGTGACTGGACTGTGAATTTAAATGGTTACACCCAAAAAGGGGAAGGAGAGTGTTTGTATGTAAAGCCTGAATTAAAGGAAGCCATGCACTAAAGACATAACTATTACGGGCACTGGTGAGGGTGTGGAATCCCTCTGGGTAGAGATTTTGACTGGGCAAAAGGTTACAAAGAAAATTTTCATTGGTGTATGCTATAAACCACCGTGTATAAGTGATGAGTATGAAGCCCAGCTACTTTTACAAATAGAAGCAGCTTCACAACTAGGTCAAGTTATTATTATGGGTGACTTCAATTATCCGGACATTGGACTGGGGGTAATGGGGTTGCCAAGACAGAGAAAGCTAGTAGGTTTGTAAATATGCTAAATGGCAAGTTGTTATCTCAGCTCATTCAAGAACCTACTAGGAATAACTCTCTTTTGGATCTAGTAATAACTAATAATAGTGAACTCATCTCTAGCATTTGTGTGGGTGAGCATTTAGGGAATAGTGATCATAACATGGTCTCCTTTGAGATTCTGTTGCAGAGGCAACTCTATAAGGGAGTAACTAAAACATTGAATTTCATTCATGCAAACTTTGACAGTATAAGGGCATCTCTGCAACATATTAAGTGGGAAATGCTTTTCACAGGGTTAAACACTGAACAAAAATGGGAAGTCTCTGGAAAAAAGGTGCTTGCGAGGGAACATGATTACACTTTACAAATACATTAGAGGACATTATAGACAAATATCAGGGGACCTTTTTACCCATAGAATCCCAGCACCAGAGGCCACCCCTTCAGACTAGAAGAAAAGGACTTTCATTTGAAGCAGTGTAGGTGGTTCTTCACAGTGAGGACGGTGAGGTTGTGGAATGCACTGCCGGGTGATGTTGTGATGGCTCATTCTGTTGATGCTTTTAAGAGGGGCTTGGATGATTTTTTGTACAGACATAATATCAAAGGCTATTTTTATACTAAACTCTACAGTTAGTATAGCTATGGGCATATATGGTTTGTGTGAAAGAGTGGAAGGGTGTTTGTGTGTGTGTGTGTGTGTATGCTGGGTTTTAATTTAGAGGGGTTGAACTTGATGGACTCTGTCTTTTTTCAACCCAATGTAACTATGTACGTATATTTTCCCCACCAACTATGGTAAATCTTTTCCTGCTTTAAACCATGTTATTTCTAGCATATTTCCCCTGGAAAATGGCTGTGGAGGATCGCTAAAGGTTGGTTAGAAACCCTTTGCCCCTTTGTAAACAGGTCTGGATTTGACAGTCTGGATGGTGCATTCGCCCCTCATAAGTAGCAGGTTGGATGCTGCAAGGAATGAAGGAAGGAATCAAAGTCCCTTTGATGAGTGGCTTTGGAGTTTACTAAAAGTTTTGTCCATTTTAGTGCAGCTACATTTTTAAATGATAATATGATGATAATAATAATTTTTTGTTGTTATAATTGTATGATCTTCTGTAAGTGTTACACTCTGTTGTTTCTCCTTTCAGTATTATGGCTTGTTTTGTGGGGATGAGGCTAGTTCATGGTGTAATTATTTTCATAATCATTATGATACATTGAAATAATGCTATCAAGTTACACAGCATTCTATAATGATTTAGAACAAACAAGAGCCTTACCATAATAAGAACCAAGATCACAAACCAGGGTCACTGAATAGAATTGGATGGCCCTTTCTACAAGAACTTACTTTTCATGTGAAATCTTTATATAATTAAGACACTGCTTCATGCTGCAAAATCTTACACTAATGACATCTAAAAGTTAAAGCAGGCTGTTTTCAGATTTGGATTTAGGGACATTAAAGGGTAAATACCTTGTGCACTATGCCACCTACAATGGGAGGGAGACAACAGTGCTGGTGGCCATGTTGAAGCAAACACATGCACATAATGAGGGACAACTTGACCAATCCTATGTCACAAGCATGTGCATAATGAGTGAGCTTGGTCACTTACCCATTGTATGATGTCTTGCATTAACAAAATCTTTTCATATTCTTTTAGACATTTTTTTTTAAATAGTAAGCCATTTTTACCCAAACCTTTATTGTCTTGCTCTTTGGCTGCTCTTCCAGTCCTACCCCTCAAAGACATGTTCCAAGTTTATGTCAAAGTGCTTTCAGACAAATTAGCTAGGCCCTTTGGGCCATATGAACAATTAGAAATTTTAATTATAAGCCCATTAAATGTTAATTAGAAGGACTTAAATAAATGAAATTAAATTCTTATGGCTTATGCCAGTACAAAGAAGAGAAGATACGAAATATTAATTAACTAATAGAATTAAAATTGACATAATTTCTAAACATATAAAGCCATATGCTATTATGAGCAGTGCTAATTCAATCTCAACCTCTAAAAATCCATTCAGAAGCCAATGTGTGGATCGATCAAATTAAACACTTGTCACGTAACCGCTCAAATCCTGAGACACAATACCAAAGCTTAAAGGAAAACTAAACCCTAAAAACAAATATGCTAAAAATGTCTTTTTCTGCATATTGAAAATATTGTACCAGCCTAAAGTTTTAGTTTGTCAATAGCAGCAATGATCCAGGACTTCAAACTTGTCACAGGGGGTCACTATCTAGGAAAGTGTCTGTGACACATGCTCAGTGGGCTCTGAGCAGCTGTTATCTCACCCTCAGTTTATAATGTGCAGACCCAATATGTACATATCCATTCAGAATTACAGTTATGTAGCTGTACAGTTAATGTGGTTCCAATAACAAAAACTGTCCATTAAGGTATTCAGTCCCAAGATCACAGACCCATATTATGGGTTTACAGAAAACATCTTGCTTGTCTCTTTGGAAGCATGAAGCTCCCTCCTTCCTCCTTATCTAGTGTTTCTCTTATCTTGATTGTTCCATACTTTTCATGTTTATTGGTACAGGCCTGCATACTCAATGTGAGGTTTTCCCATGGAGGCAAAATTATTAGTGATGGCCGAATTTGTCCCGTTTCACTTTGCCAAAAAATTTGTGAAATTCGCAAAATGGTGAATAATTTGCTAAATGCATTGAATTCAATGAGCATCAAAAATATTTTGACGTGCATCAATTTCCACACCCGTGACAATTTTTATACACATGCCTATTTTGTCCAAATGCATTAAAGTATATGAGCATCCGAACAATTTTTATGTGAGCAACTATTCCATATTTTTTTTGATGCAGTGGCTCTTTTGCCGCAAATTTATTCACTGGTGGCAAAACACGGAAGTTCATCATGAATTAGAATCTGGCAAATGTATTTGGCCATCACTAAAAATTATGTTTTCAGCCCTCGAGTCAATGCCCTTTTTATACAAGAGAGTATATTATTCATTTTAGCTGACACTGACACAGTCTAAACTTGAAAAGTCTGTTAACCTTTCCATGAGGTGCAGTCTATTATTGCTATGGATACTGCATCCCAATGAAAATTTAGCTTAGTACTCTAGGAACCCAAACCTGTCCAGCACTTAGAGTCCACTAAAGGATTCTACTGCCTTCCTAATGAGCCACTGTTTTTCTTAGCAGGCCTATATGAGTATCTGATACTGATAAATTAAAGCCGCCACCCCCAGCAATTCCCATCAAATGAGTCTGACCATCCAAAGTGAATTACCGCTCTTATCTCTTGGTCATACCTCCAAAATCTGATACTCTCTTACCTATATTCCCAGGTCAAAAGTTTCTTTTTTAGATCACCATAATATGTAGGGCATCCATTCTGTTTAGAAGAAAGAAGCATTCATATTAAGGTTTCAATTACAATGTTTTGGAGTTGTTTTCCTGAAGCACCTCTACTGGCAAATACATAAAATCATTCAAGAAAGTATTTAGGAAGTAACAAAATATAGGGTTACTGAAAATAACTTTACAACGTTGATCCAGGGACTGGTCCCATCATCTTGAAGTCAGGAAATCATTTTTTCAAATAGGAGAGGCTTAAGATATTTTATTTTTCACCTTCCTCTGTATCAACTAGCAGATTTCATCCGGTCTCATTTGGACATGTTAGCAGATGTTATTTGGACAGAAAGAATTAACTCAATGGATATGACTTTTTTTTTTTACCATGCCATGCCAATCCCCACTCCCCATATCAAGCTGTAATCACTAACTAGCAAATTTAAAGGTGGTGGATCAGGAGATGATAGTTTTTTTTTGACAGTACCCAAACTGAGGATTGGACCATCTTAGGTGACATTAGTTCACAGGCTGCCTTTTAAGGACTGAGCTCATAAGTTACAAAATACATTTAAAATACAGTATTTGCCAAATATATTAAGATTGTTTAAAATTATGTTAAGTAATATACTGTAGTTTTATTTAAATAAAAAAACAATCATACTATAACTACAGACACAAGTGCAAAGCTAGAAAACTAAGGGGTACAAAGTGGTGCTGTTGAAATGGGTTACATGCAGGTCTCTGCATCCCGTTTTGCACCACTGCAGAAAAGTACAGAAAAGAACAAATCATTGTGTGTTTTTAAAGGAACAGTTCAGTGTAAAAATAAAAACTAGGTAAATAGTGCAAAATAAAAATGTTTCTAATATAGTTAGTTAGACAAAAATGTAATGTTCTGTATAGAGGCTGGAGTGACTGGATGTCTAACAGACCAGAACACCACACATGTGGCTCCCCCTCAAGCCTCTAACTCAGCATTTAAGAGCTGAAAAGCAGGAAGTTGTGTTCTGTTCTGTTACATATCCAGTCACTCCAGCCTTTATACATTACATTTTTGCCTAACTAACTATATTAGAAACATTTTTTTATTTTGCACAGCATTTTTTTTACCCTGTTTTTATTTTTAAACTGAACAGTTCCTTTAACAACATGATTTTAAATGAAAATGTCATCTCTTTACTCTTTACCATGGTCCTCTAAAATGCCCTTGTTTATAAATTCATACATAGCGAGGAATAACGCCTTCTCTAATTCATATACGTAGATATTATTCATACCCAAGGAGTCTCTTTGACTTTTGAACACACAGTGGAACTCATTTGCTGCATAAAAAATGCATAACTATGCCAAATACCTCTTCATCATGAGCTTTCTCTACTGGTATGTCATGCATATGATACAATTCTTTATATTCATCTTTGTAGTAGAGATGTCATCACCAAAGAAATACATCATTGTATGTGATACTACTCCTCTTCCTCCAAAGACCTGAAAAACATAGAACAATAGTTGCAGCATTTCTATCTGTCTGTCTCTCTTTGACATTGCATTTTGTATGTAATTATAGAATGAGCCGGTAACAAGCAGCCATATAAGAATAGTCAGGCAGGCACGAAACATAATTTTCCTCTGCTCTATTAGTGACGTTCTGTATAGAATTGAACTTTGTACCTACTGTACAAATAGAAAAAGGGAAAATATATTTTGATTAAACAAAATATACCAGTTTTTTTTTTGTTTTACTTTACTATAAACAAATAAGATTTAAATGTACGAAATAAACTCAGCTTCATTTTGTTCCATTTGCATTATTTTCTTACTGCTGAGATGGCGTAAGTTTTCCCCCTATAATTTAATTTCATTATGTTTGGTTACCTCCTTCAACCCAATCTCATTTTGCCTATTGTTTACATCTTGTTCTATCTGTGTCACGAACGCCGCCCGGAGCAGTTCCAGGAGCTCCGGGCGGCGCGTCCGTCTCCCTCGGCGGCGGATCCAAGATGGCGGCGCCCATAGCCGCCACGTGGCTTCGGCGCCGCCGTGACGTCATCGGGCCGCGCCAGATGCGCAATGGCGCCAAATTCAAAATAAAAGGACGCCAGAGACCCAGGTTCAATGCCCGAGAATAGCTCAACTAAGCTATTGTGTTCCTGGGTCTCTTAGCCTTGTATCCTTGCTACTGACTTCCTGATATTGACCCCTGCCTGTTCCTGACCTTGTAACCTTGCTGCCTGCCTATTGTAACCTTTGCCTGGACTGGACTTCGCTATTGGATTTCCCCTAACTGTACTTTGCCTGAACTCGCTGGAAAGGACTTCCTCCTTGATCCTGACTTCACCCCCCCTCGTGGGAGCCGGAGGCCCCCGCTGACAATCTGAGAGAAAATAATTATGAGTATGCAGATACCCATTCTGAGCCCCCCTGACTTGGATGGATTCTGTTCTCAAGCTAGCCTTGGTCACTAGTACCTTGACCTTGAGGGCAGAGCCACCATTTTGGCTATAAGAGCAGTTCTTATGCTGTCCCACTGATAATTCCCTTTTACCCCTGTATATTCTCTTGTCATTTGTTCCCATGTCTATAAAACTCTGTGATTCCTTTTTTTAGGGTTTTTAACCTCAAGCAATCTCCAATTACTGAATTTCCACAACAAATCTTGTTCTCCCAAATACTAAATAAATATAAATAGTGATGGATGAATTTATTAGACAGCCACCGATTTTGTTGACTGCAAATGTTTACACTGAGTGGAAAAATTCACGGTGACCAAAAAAAAATAGTTGCACATAAAAATTGCCGCACATTTAAATTGTTGCACATCAAAATTATTTGGACTCCCATTGACTTTAATGCATTTGAACAAAAGAGTCTGTCAAAAATGTTATATGCATAAAAATTATTGCACGTTAAATTTATGTTTGCACATTTTTGGCGAAATGAAATGGGTCAGCCTGCTTCAACAATTCATCTATTTGTAAGTCTGTTGTTACGGCTTGCATCTAGAAAAGCCTCAAGCTGCACCCAATGTGGGACATTCACTAAGATCCGAAAAATCGCTAGCGCAGGCTTCGCGAGCGTTCGCCGCACTTCGCCAGGCAAATTTTTGCCTGCGCTACGCAAATTCACTGAAGTGTGAATCTACGCTCTGGTCGGCGAACGGTAACGTATTTACGCTAGTGTTACTTCGCTAGGCATAGCGCAATTACGCTAGCGAAGCCTAATTTGCATACGGCGCGAATTACAAAATATAATAGAAGTGTATGTTACAGCCACTACACATGCCCAGGAAACCTTTAATCAAAAAAAAAATAAAGTTGTCCTATTGCCCTAAATGTGCCCCCTATATAGTAGTGTTGCCATATGTCAGGAAATGTAGGGGGGAAGGAGGGTAACCCCCCCAAAAAACAATGTTTTTCAGACTATCACCCACAATGGTAAAAAAAAACGCCACAGCGTTTTTTGGGACTTTGAAAAATGTTCTATTTTTTTTTCAACCTCCTATCTATTATATTGCACTTCGCCAGGTCTGACCTGGCGAAGTAACGTCTAGCGTAAGTGCTAACGAACAGCAAAAAGTTGATCTTAGTGAATATGCGTAATTATGATCCTTCGCCAGTGCGCAACTTCATCTGGCGTAAGTGTGCGAAGTTGCGCAAGTCTATCTACTTCGCTAGCATAAATTCGCCAGAGACGGTGTTAGTGAATTTGCGAAGATACGATTTAACGTCACGCTGGCGAATTTGCGCTAGCGTTAGACGCTTCGCGCTTTAGTGAATCTGCCCCAAAGTCTCTTTTTTGAGACTAGGTTTGCTTTTTAATTCTGCTAACTGTGGACCAGATAAATTAGGGTGCCTACTGGCTGGAAGCTGGGAATTCTCTGTAGTAGAAGCAAGATAAACAGAGTAAACATAAATGCATAGGGGCAGATTTACTAAAGGGCGAAGTGACTAGCGATGATTTGCCAGCGTTACCATTTTCAGTAACTTTGCAGATTTAATAATGGGTGCAGACGTCACTTCGCAGCAAAGGAGATAGACGCTAGCATTGATTTGCACTCTAATGCCACCAAAAGAGACATATTTTTTGAGGAGCACATTATGAAAAAAAAGCAAAATAATTTACATGGAAAACTATCTCATTTGTTTGTTCAGAATCTGGCACATGTTTTAATGTTACATACAGATACTCAGATATAACATATAATTATTAAGATCAATATTACCTAAAAGACGGTATTTAAAGAATGGCAACATTTCGGGTAGGATTACACAAACATACACAAAAACCCCTATTTTTTTTACATTTTACAACATTTTAAAGGACACAAAGGAAGCTTGAATTATCCTCACTTTGAGTCAAACATAATTTGTAACCAGCCCCCTGGTGAGTAATGATAGTGTGATAAATAACAACCTACAACTGTAGATCAATGTTAGCTATTAAATTTCTCAGAAAAGGACGTAAGAACTTGCAGAATCTATAACTGACAATAAAAATCAGCTTTTCAAAGTACCAAGTAGTTTGCTTTTATTTTCAAGTGAAAAAGTGTACTTTTATTTGAGAAGTATTTGCTTGCATATGGTTAACAAACAAATGTATACAAACTCTTTGCTGTATATCTAACTGATATAAACACTTTATACATTTACAAACATACCAAAAGGAACACTAATTAATAATATGTATGAAAGTTGGCATCGCTCATACAAGGCAACAATGATGTTGTGACAATAAGAAAGATTCAGTGCCACCATCTTCAAACAACAAGGGGAGTCGGATAATCCTTGTCTGATGTGCAGTTCAGGGAATTTTACATGGCTTTACTCTGTATGAAGTGTGCCTTCTTCTTTCTGCATCAACCCATGGTCATGATTTGAAATAAGTTGAATACCAAATGCCTGGTTAACTACAACAATCAATTGCTTGTACTAGGTGACAACCTGCTTGGATTTGCTGTCATCGACACACTGCAGATTCCGGACTGACAGCAGGGCTGCTGAACTTCTGTCATGGTGGGAGATAAAGCTCCTGCTGGTAGCAGAGTTGGGGCCATCCTCTCTGTAAGTAGAGGCAGCATAATACTCAGTGGTGGATATAATGACATAGTGCTGATCTCAAGTGAGGAGAAGCAGGGCATAGTAGCAATCTCTTATGGAATTCTGGATTTGAATATTGCCTTGGAGTGAAGCTGGCAAGGTCCTTTTTATTTGAAAAAATGTGAATAAATGCTGTGGCCATTTTCACCATTTCTGGCTCCTGGTGTTTCATTACGGTATATATCAATGGGGTTCGATGGAATAACTGAAGGTGAAGGGTCAATTAAGGAGACCCCTTGTCATGTATTTGAACTGAACAATAGACCTGCTATTTCTCCTCATGGTACACAACAAAAATTCCTATTAAAAAGTCCTAAAAAAACTCCTACTAGTCCAGTGTATGATTTAATCAGCTCTCTGCTACTTTTGCATGCATTAAAGTATTGGCACATCCAAGGCCAGATGTATATCTAAAGACCTATAGGCAGAAAACATTTGCAACCTTTTGCATCACCACTAAAGCTTTATCAATTTTGAACCTGCCCTTTCCTAGAACTCCCCTCTTTCACCTCAAAGAGTGTATAGTTTTACTGTCAGACATACAGACCAACACTTTTTAAAGTCAGTTGCAGATACATATATCTATGCAGGGTAAGAGACATATAACCACCATGAATTTCATATTATTGGAGCATTTTATAATAATTTTCATAAATTAAGTAGTGCAGTTTGTGTGCTCCTGCTGCTTTCAAGTTACAACTTATACAAACTGCTCACAAACAAGAATCCATCTGAGGGTGACATAGGTAGTTTAAGTACAGTTTAAGTACTAGTTTAGCAATGCAGGAGAACATAGCCAATGCTGATGTTATTCCAGTACATACTTGTCACGGTCTGCACCCGATACCAGAACAAACGCCAAGCACCCTGGTCTCGGCTCGTGCTTCACCATTATTGTGACCGCCTTTGGCTTCGGGAGGAGCCCTCAGCTACTCAGATGCCATCTGGACTTTAAACGAGAGGTGCAGAGCAAGAGTTCTGGCCAACGTTGGGGCACGATTGTATTAGAGTCTTTAAGGCCAAAGGTCACGGTACAACAGGATGAGGCAGGTTCGTAGTAAAACACAGGCAGGGTCAAGGCAGGCTGATAGCAAGGAATCGTCAGGCAGGCAATGGGTCAAACCGGGTGATCAATCAGGAAGGATTAGGCAGAATCGGTAGTCAGAACAGGCACAGGTCAGGATACAGAAAACAGGATAATCAATAGCCAGGCAGGGTCAAACACAGGAATCAGAACAAGGCAGAAGCTTCAATAGCACAGAAAAGGCACCAGGAGCGAATCCTATCACGGGCAATGAGTTTAATAAAATAGCCCCTTTAAATATTTTAAACTTCGCGCCATTGCGCGCTGACGTCACTACGTCAGCGCGCATGCGCCTATAAATAGAGGAAGTGCCGCCGCGCGCACACTAAGAAGAGGATGCCGGCAAGGATTGGTGCGGCGGGCGTCCCCGCCGTGCCCCCACTAGACCACCAGGGTGAGTCCTCACAATACTGTAGCACCAGTAAACACAGATCAACACAATCACCAGGACACTGGCATATACGCACAGACCATCAAATTCATACATAGCACTCTTAGGGCCCTTACACACGGGCGTTTTTACTTGCGCTCCTCTGAGTTGCGTTTGGCTACGTTCAGCCGCAGGGGAGCGCAGGTATAGACGCACTCAATTATTTTCAATGGGGCTGTACTCACACGAACGCATGTAGGCGCCAAACGCAGGAAAAATGCAGCATGTTGTGTCTGAACCTGCGTTCGGCGCTTACATGCATCTCGTGGGTACAATCTCATTGATAAAAAATGAGGTGCGTCCCCCCTGCGCAGGTCCAAAACGCCCGTCTGTACGGGCCCTTATAGCTGCAAACAAAACAGTGCACACAAGTACTGATATGCAATACACTGGCTCATACACAAAGAATAAGACACACACACACACCAGATGGACATTGATGGAATTGGTCCCAGCTGTAGTATTGCACCTTTCCAAGCCAGCAGTCATTTGTGCTTTCTGCAAAGTATACACATACAAGCTATAGAAATAAAAATTTTTGAAATGCCAGCATGTTTTCTACTCTAAATTGAGACACCTACCTCCTCTGCTTTCTAATTTAAACTACTATACACGTATGGCAATTACTGGAACTCGCCTGATGCCTATGACTGCCTAGTAATTCATTCTGTGAGTGTCCTATTAAGAGTACAGGTATATAGATCAGCGTTACAGTGATTAAAGTATACAATAACTATCACTTTAATGGCATGTGAATGTAAAAATGGACAATGTTCATAAAATATGAACAATAAATAAGTACAGAAAATGATTCAATGAACACACACACAGCAAAATATATGGAACTTTTCTTTCTGTATTATTCTCTGACAAGCATTTTATTCTCAAAAATACAGGCGAAATCTAACCATGACGGGCATCTAGCCTCATGCCTGCTCTTATCTAATCGTATCTCTCTTATTGAAGTTCTCCTGCAACCCATAATATTCCTCTGCAATCAATCTTTAGCTGTCAGTATTATTTACCTCTCTTCTAAACCAGTCCTTCCCTTATTCTCTGAGCTGACTACAGAAGGCAAACATTAATCACTGAATGAGTCTATTAGTATTATAATTATCATTTTTCTCTGAGCAGCATGCAGTTTGCTGTTGTTAGTGCTTTTTTGTTACCTGGGAATATAAACATATCTTGTGTGTCTGCAGGTTCCAAACAATTTGATTCACCAGCACAGAATAGAAAGACTCTAATTCCAATATTATTATCAGCACGGCACTGACTATAGAAAACTGGGAATCTTTTAATATGGTAATACACAGTCAACACAGAGACAGTACAATTGATAAATGTGGGGGGGAAAGAAAATAACTAAGCAATTGGATTTGTTGGAAAACAATTGCTGATTTCACAAAAAATTAATTTTTGAGCTTGGCATGATAAACAACATTACATTACAGTGGATAATGAAATGCAGATTTAAGGAACAGTTTTAATAGGAGATTTAATTAGGACCTGTTTCTAAGTAAGTTATTGATTAACATTAGAAGTGGGAAAGGGATTTTACCTTTAAGCTGAATGTGCCTTGTTAAGTAAAAAAACGTTGAAAAAGTAATTACAGAGAAGCTACTAACGCTTTGCCCAAGAGTGCAGATGTGAATATAAAACAGGAAACATCAAAAGGAATAAGGATGGTATGAAAGGTCCTGAAATATAGGTGGAAAAATGTCTGCTTAAAAGTCTACTTTATAGCACAAAGGTGTCCATACATTTACATGCACACACATGTAGAGAGAAAGATCTAAAGGAGTCTTACAGGGTGCACATGAAAGAGTTTTACAGTAGCAACAAGACAGACCATTCAGTCGGGTCCAAGCTGAGTCAGTCTCCAGTACTATTATTGATGTATGCTTGTTGTTCAAGGATTTACATATTTAATGGCATAACTGTACATGATGATTTGTCACATCCAAGTATACCCAAACATTATTCCAAAGTTGAATAAAAAAAGTTCCCCCTACTACAGCTATGGAAGCCATCCATGTAACTTGATGATAGAATGTCTGCTGAACAGTTAAGCAGTGCATGGTATACATGTAAAAAAAGGAAATACAGGTATAGGATCTGTTATCTGGAAACATGTTATCCAGAAAGTTCTGAATTACAGTAAGGCCATCTCCCCCAGCCTCCATTATAATCAAATAATTCAAGGTTTTTTCAATGTAATAAAAACAGTACCAATTAAGATCCAAAATAATGCAAAACAAAAGGTACATGGAAAAGCTAGAAATGCATGAAAATGTTATGAATTCACTGGGCTATCACCAAGCAGTTCATGATAGAACCCAGCAACATGGATGCTTCTTGCTTAATTGTACAAACAACAATGCTAGCTTATATCGACACTATACAGGGATCCAAGGATATGCTATAAAAATGCATTAGGTCACTTTAAAATTACAAAATGCAATACCAACATAAATCCCATTGTGCACTTACATCTTCATCCCTGGAGGTAGGACAATGCCTATCACATGATAATTACAGATTGCCCAATGTAGGTCTATTTTCACAGTTCCTGTCTGTTCCTGAACTAGCCTGTTCCTGACCAGCCCTAGTTTGCTGTCTGTCCTGACCTCTGCCCCTTTATTGACCATTCTCTTGAATCTTGTTTCTGTGCTGTGATACTGTTGGTTTTGACTCTTTCTGTGACCTCGACTACCTTCTTGATTCCTGATTTTTTACCGCTTTGCCTAATTGGTATCAACTCGGCCTGTCCATCAGCCACACTCCTTGTTCCCCATTCCTCTAGTTTACATTTGATTTTCTTGTCTGCCCGGAACTCTCTCCTCTCACTATAAGACCTGGTGTCATTCGAGAAGTGGAGAGCTCCTCCCGAAGTGAAAGACAGTTGTTATATGTGGACTCGTGAACCAAGACTGGGACCTTGGGGTTTGTTCTGGGTTTGGGATACCTTACATAACAGGTTGTTATTGTTAATATGTGATTTTTTGTTTTTAATGCTCGTAATAAACAGATATTTATTACTCTGTGTATTGGGATTATGAACTATTTGTGCAATGCAATGTAAAGGCATTGTTCATAAATCTGTTATAGCACTCAACCCTCAATTATTAACCTCTTTAAGAGAAAAAACTGTTAGGATACCCCAAAATAACTCATTTATTAAACAAATGGTCACTCAAAAAATTCTGGAGTACTCCAATTCAATTATATTATATAATTAACACAATTGGTTTTAAGGTACTAATTTTCCTATTATTTTCCTATTATTCCCCAAAAATATTAGTTTTTCCTCGATATTCAATTAGCATTCGATTTTTGAATGCTAATCGAATAGTTTTAGGCTAACCTTTTATTCGATCTTCAAACATTCAACGATCGAATAACGATAGAATAGCGATCGTTCGATCATTCGAATGATTCGTACGATTCGAACGATCGAAGACTTCGATCATACAAATCCTATTCAATCAGGACTTAGCCTCAGAAGCCTATGGGAGTGTTCCCATAGGCTTCTATTACAATTCTGTAGGTTCAATCTGGCGAAGTAGGCAGTCGATTTAAATTAAAATTTTTAAATCCTTCGCTGATCAAATGATCGAACGATCGAATATTCGATCATTCGATCGTTCGCTATTCAATGATCGAATAAGCCAAATTTGCATATTCGACCAATCGAATTAATCCTACGATCGTTATTCAATCGAATTCGATCGAACTTCGATCTATTCACGTGAATTTAGTAAATCGGCCCCTTAGTATCCTTCATCAATATCTACCCCCGCCAATAACCATTCACCTAGTATTACACAATAAAATTGATTAAATATCAACCTTATATAAAGAATAAATAAGTGTACAATCTAAATTGCAAATATAAGTCCAATAATTAATTAAATTTTTTCACAAATATAAAGTGCAGTGAATTCAATTAAAATTTTAATAAATAAGTTCAGGAAGACTCTAATGTGAGAAAGTTAATTGCCAGTCCTCAGATCAAACTGCAATACTAATCAATTATTATAATTAGCTTCAATTAATTATACCAATTCATTAGAAAATACCTAAATCCAATTACTACTTCAAATAGTCAAAATTTCATGGATTTCAAAGTGCAGTGCTATAAATAAGGTTGAGATCCCAATCGAAAATTGATTAATAGTAATTCCCAGGTTTAAAATTATGTGACCAATATTAATTTAGGATATAAAAATTAAAAGGAGCCAAGCTCAATTCATATAGAATTAGTAGGAAAAGGAAAAAATAGAAAGGCGGAGCTGTCCCAGAACTAACTGCCTATCATTTTCTTTCCTTGGGACACCACAAAGCAAAGGCAGGCAGGGTTACTGGGACTGTGGTCTCGTTGTTTAAATACTTCTGTTCTTAAAGAGGTTAGCTATTCTAAAAAAAACACAAATTGCAAGATCCATGGATAATCAGAAAGATATGAATTATGAATTGCGCTGGTGTGTTAGACACACGCTAACCCTTCGTGACCAAATCTGGATAAGTACTAGTAAAAAAAAACGCTTAACAGTACTTATCTGGATTTGGTCACGAAGGGTTTGGTCACAAGCGCAATTCATAATTCATATCTTTCTCTCCTCTATCTGATTACCAGGTAGTTACCAATCAGTGACTTTAGGGGGGCAAGTGGGTCATAACTGTTGCTTTTGAATCTGAGCTGAATGCTGAAGATGAATTGCAAACTCACTGAACTGTTATGTCCCATGTGGCCCCTTTAAGTCGCTGACTAACTCAGAGTTATAGAGATGAAAGTCAGCAAGTAGTGTTCTGGCCATACAGTCACTCCAGACCCATGTTTGATTAACTAACTATATTAGAAACATTTTTTACACTGAATATTTCTTTGATGTGTATTCATGTGTGTGCTCTCACACTGATCTGAAACTGATACAGTGTCATGATCTTTGTCTATTAATGCAGTGTTAAAAAAGACTTCTTGGAGCAAGAGAAGCATGGTGTCTGTGTACAGATTCTCCTCTATCTTAAAGAAAGCTGCAAGCTCCCTAGAGAGTGAGCTACCAGTTACCCTATATCTGAAGCAGAATAAACAGTATCAGATGGTCAAAGTTGGCATTAGATGCAGGGCTCCCTTGCACCAAAGCATGCACTAAACTCGATGCAACTTGAAAATAGACACAGTGCTAATTTACTGCAGATAAGCACACGCAGGTTTTGCACCCTCCTGAATGTTACATTGATTCCGTGTGGTCAACCGTTTGGATAATATTTTTTATAGGTTGTTGATAGTTGCTACATTTTATTTGTCAGTTTGTTAGGGTATTCTTTGTGAATTGGGCATGGCTTGACAGAATTCAAGGAGACTTCTCTGGTATGACCAAATGCAACAACATATGTAGCCAGCTGTTTTCACAAAAGCTAAGCTTCAATATATGCATATATATTTATATAACACCCCAAATGTACACAGCACTTTACAAGGCATAAGCACAAACAGGGGTATAGATCTTATAAACAAGTGTAAATTAATATATCTGTGCTAAAGTGCTAGGTGTTTCAATACACACATGGGCTGAATTACCTTTCCCTGAAAATCTAAGGAAATATGTCAATCCATGTATTACAAAATTACGTCTGCCTATTTGAGCAATTTGTGTTGCTTTTTGGTAGCCGAGGATGAGTAGGGTAACAGAGCTTTATTAGCAGGTTCATGTAGCCATTACATAACAGCAGTAACTTGAACTCTATCACTCTCAAGCTGTACAGAAAGTACTGTGAATCTGCAAGTAATGTGCACAGTGACACCCACAGGTTATTTGCATAAACACCATTTGGAAAAATATAATAAACAGTAACAATTAAACAGTATGGGGCAGATTTACTAATGGTCGAATTTTGAATAAAAAAAAAATTCGAAATTCAACCATGGGAATAGTGGGGAAGTAAAATCCTTCGATTTCAACTATCGAATTTGAACGATTTTACCGCAATTCAATTGATTTAAATCGATCGATCAAATTTTTTTATTCGATCTCAGCTAAGGATTGCCAATTCGGTAGCTTGATCCTGGCGAAGTAGGTGGTCCAATAAAAATTTAAAGGGGAAGTATTCGACCATTGAATATTCGAATATTCAAATAAAATTTTATTTGAATAATTCGAATTCGAATATTCGATGGTCGAATTTGCCTAATTTGCATATTCGAACTATTCACGTGAATTTTGTAAATTTTTCACATCACATAGTCCTTGGTCCATGCAGGTAGTTTTCTGATTCTCTCAGTATGCCTTATAGGGTCACTTTCTTCAGGCCTATTGCAGTTGGCATCAGGAGTAGGAAGATGTCCTTCATCAAATGTCATATCTAGCAGGAGCAAGATGACTTGCTTTCCATATGCGTCCATCAGACAGTTCATATGTGTATGGCCCTCACTGGCATCTCGCTTCAAGTGGTGTAGTAAATTTAGATTGTCCTTGTTTCAGTATTTCTGGTTTCTTATTTCTGACTAAAAGGCTGAAAGTGCACTTCTCTTGCACCACGTTTTTTCTCAGTATAAGCCTTGCATTTGGCTTGATAACATTTGACAATGTCAGCAGTAGATGAGTTTGTAGGAAAGTATTTGGTGGAAGTTTGAAATCTGTAACATGTAACCTAGTATGCATCTGTCTGCCATGTAATAATTCAGCTCGAGATGCTTGGGTTGTTGCAGGGCACTTTGCTCTATAGTCATGTAGTTCCTGTGAGACAGTCTCCCTTATAGAGTAATGCAATTGCCTCAATTTCTGGTGCACTGGTTTTACATCTGGTCTCAATTTAACTTTGTGAACAAAAGTTCTTTGCACAGCCCAGTGATGTGTTGTTTTGTGGCGACATTTTAGACACAGGCTGAGTGGCAGGCACTGGTGCTGTTGTAATTAGACCATAAACTTATTGTAGGTTTAATGCAGCAAAGAGATCCCTTCCAAGTATAGCAGTGCCCTTATTCACAATGTAAAAGTCACATTTTGCAGTATTTGATTAATTATACAGTCACTGGCAAGCAACCAAGCACAGGGATTTGATCCTTTAAGTAACTGACCAGTCTCAGGGCAGGTGCAACAAGTGTCTCTTTGGCAAAGTATTTCAAGAAAATATCCTTTGGTAGTATATAAACAGCTGAACCTGTCTCAAGCATCAGGTTAATGTGTGTCCCCTGTCAGCAGAAGCAGTATTGATATTGACAGTGCATATAAACTTATCTGGAATAAATGTACCAGCTTTATCCACACTTAACACTGTAACATTTGTAGTAGTGACTTCATGAACATGTTTAGCAGAACTATGGCAGGTTTTAGCTAAGTGACCTAAATACCTTTGGGCATTTGCGACACTGTACCGCTTTTGCAGGACATGTAGCATAATTTGCAATGTGTTGTGTTGAATCACAGTGAAAGCAGTATTTTATATTTGTATTTGTTGCATGGTTTTGCAGTGAATCCCTTTCCTTGGCACTGTATTTTGCCTGTGACTGTGCATAACTAACACAGTCTGTACATTCCCAGCATTTTCGTGACTGAGAGTTTTAGCCTCTGCCACTGCTGTTTCAATTTAGCTAGCAACTGTAATAGCTTTTGCAAGGGTTAAATCCTGCTCTAGGAGCAGTCTCTCTCTAATTTGTTGTGAGTTTGTTTTTTCCACTATTTGGTCTCTTAGCATTTCATCTGTTAGATTCCCAAACTCACAGGTAACAGCCAGCTATCTCAAAGCTGCTACATGGTTTCACCATTGTGTTACGTTGGCAGAATTTTTATCTTTCAGCAACCACATTTACTTTTGGCACGAAAAAGTTATTTAAGCAGTTTCATAAATCTCATCAGGTAATGATAATGTATAAAATATACGTTGTCCCTCTGCTCCCAGGCAGTACATAAGTAAAGGAAGCTTTCTAGCTGCAAGAATCTCCCCTTGGTCAGCAGCAATAATATAATTATCAAACATACGGACCCAAGCAGTAAAAGGTATGGTAGGCTCACCAGGGTTTGGAAGAAAAGCTGCAGGCTGCTGCAGAGGTAGAAGAGGCAACCTGTTGCCATTACATAACAGCAGTAACTTGAACTCTATCGCTCTCAAGCTGTACAGAAAGTACTGTGTATGTGTATAGTACAAGTAATGTGCACAGTGACACCTGCAGGCAATTTGTATTAACACCACAATTAGGTTACACAATTCCATAGTATCACAGGGTTTTCACAGGCACTGAGATTAATTCTATCACCTGTTTACTTCAAAAACTTCCCACCTGACCAATCAGCTTGTTTCATTCGATCATATGATTGAATTACTGAGAATGGCAAAGGACCTCAGAAAAATGATTATATGCAAAATTAAGGAATGTAAAGTTTAAGTTATCTGTATGTGAAAATATTTTCACTAGACCTAAATGGAAATGCTTATCTTATCACAACTTGATGTGTATATTGTCTTATAAATTAAATCTTACATATCTCAGGGGAATAAGAGTGCATAAACATATTATAATGCCATTTAAAAGAAAAAATTCTAACAGTACTCACACATTGCAGCATCATCATGCATCCCCAGAGATCTGCCTTCATGAGGGTGATTATTTTGTTTGTGATCATTTCAGTAATTAGCTGATTAAACCTGTTAAAAACAGGTTTCTGTGCATTCCAACATACTGATGCTTATTTGGGGTGCAAGTGCTGTGGCAGCATCTGAAAACATTCCTGAAAAATAATTACATGTGCATTCATCTTTGCTTCTCTGTCAACCTTCATGAACCATGTCAATAAAATAATGAAATGAAGACAGTAGCTTACTTTAGACAGCAGGCTACGAATTGAATTAACATGTTTATGCCATTTTAGACAGCTGCTTCAAGTCCAACTTAGCTGAACCAGTCCCTGATAGTTTTCTTGCTGAATACATTATGTCAAGAGATATCTTACTCGAAATATTTTTATATACTAGACATTAAGCCCGTTAAATTAACGGGCGCTAGAACATATGTAGTCAAATATTTATAAAAACAGACTTGTTCCAGTCCAAAAAAAGTGGCCAACCATGATGGACACTTAGAGCGCTTCTCAGTAGTTTTAAAAATACCACTGCTTCCTAAAGAGTTTGGGCAATGTTTGTTTATGGTATAGATCACACCAGTGTTTTTTTCCACAAAAAAAAATGTTTGTCCTACAGAATTTCAGAGGCGACTCTGCCTCAATGTTACTTTTAGAAAAAGAGCCGCCTGACTTTGACAGCTCAGCATCCCTGTTGCCGTAGCAACGTCTGGGACATGCGCTGAGTGAGCGGGTCTCGCTTCCAACAACGTGAGATTGAAGATAGGAACAGTTGGCACCGCCCCCGCCTCTTGATCATTCACGCTTCACATGCGCATGCCCATTTTCCGCCAATCATATTTTTTCCTTGGCGTCCTGTAGGCGGAGTTGAGTGAGTCAGAGAGCGGGAGGTACTTTCACAGCTATGGGAGGCCAGACAGTAGCTGCTCCTCTGTCACATGGTGCTTGGGCATGTGTACAGCTGGCGGTGTAGCGGTGAGCAGAGGAGCTGCACACCGTTATGTAGCGCTGGTATTTCCATAGATTGAAGGCAGCAGATTATAAACCACTAACGGAAGTCTCTGCGCTCCAAGTGGGACATTCACTAAGATCCAAAAAATCGATAGCGCAGGCTTCGCGAGCGTTCGCCGCACTTCGCCAGTCGAATTTTCGCCTGCGCTACGCAAATTCACTAAAGTGCGAAATTACACTCTGGTCGGCGAACAGTAACGTATTTACGCTAGTGTTACTTCGCTAGGCATAGCGCAATTTCGCTAGCATACGGTGCGAATCCTATATAATAAAGTTCAAGTGTCTCTGCGTCCAGTCCCTGTGTCCGTGAGGATTGCGCTACTGCGCATGTGCCCCACGGACAGCCAGCGCGAAGCGTCTAATGCTAGCGCAAATTTGCCAGCATGACGTCAAATCGTAATCACAAATTGACGAAACAGCGACTCTTGCGAATTCACGCTATAGCGTTAGACACTTCGTGCTGGCTGTCCGTGGGGCACATGCGCAGTAGCGCAATCCCACAGACACAGGGACTGGACGCAGAGACACTTGAACTTTATTATATAGGATACACAGGGAGGCAAATTTCTCAATTTTAGGATTCAATTTTTTTAAACTTGATTATGGAAAAAATGCTGAGGTGCTTTTCTTGATCACTAGCATATTCACAAAAAAACCTTGAATCCTAAACACTTGATCATGTTTTTTTGCAGAAAAAAACTCAATAGCAATGAAAATCACTTCTCTCCTCTTTTGAAGTTTGATAATTGTAATCTGGGCACAACAATTATGTGACTTAAATCTTACGTAGCCTATACAAATCCTGGTGGCTCTTCACTATTGGAGGCTATGTTTGCAGCCAGCGGGAAGTTATGCTCTGTATTTCACTCAACACTCAAACTTGTGATATGTGTGACTATTAAAGTATCCGGTGCAAGTAGTTTGGGCATTGTGTAGTGGCCAGTAATTCATTATTTTAACAGTAATACATTATTGGCCGTACTTCTATTCTTTTTTAGATAACAGCACACATAGACGTTCTTTGGAAGTTCATCATACTGGAACTTGATTGTGGATCCATGATTATTATTGGTGCCGCAACATCATTAATGCATCTGACTTAGCGCTGTTACATTGCTTATTGTAATCCAGGTTTCTGGATAAAGGATCCCATAAATGCTTTAAACACCTGTGAAAAATGAACAGTGAAATACATTATTCAAATAATGCAAAATTCCTATCCATTTGATGTAATTCAATCAAAATCATACACCAATTAATTGGTTTTCGTCAAAAACAAATGTTTAAAATTGTCTTAGCCTTCCAAGAATTTGGTATGTTGGACCACAGAAGCATATGCATTTAGAACTACTTACTACAAACATTTTTATACTTTTTACAACTGAACAGTGGAGCATTAATTTGAATGTGGGATTGCCAGTATAGTTAGACATAGAAGAGAAAGTTCTAAGGCAGGAGAAATGTAAACATCAAACAATGAATGATCCTCCTCTCCTACCCAGGAAGATCATATTATGTGCTAGTTAAATGTAACCATGTATATAGCTCAAAAAGGGCAATTTGCATTTTACAAATAAGTCTGATGCAGTATGTAGCAATGCTAATGATAGTGACTCCTTGGATATACAGTACTTGAGGAAGAAACTGGAATGCTCTAGCAACAACATAACAGGGAAAAGAATGTGCAGCATTATGAATCACTTCAATACAAAAGAGCATGTGGCATATATTCAGCTCTTGTTAAAGGCTAACTAACATTAACTATTTCAGTTATCATTATAATTTAATTTATTTCTTGAAATAATACTTTATTCTTATTAAAATACTCACACAATTATAACTGGACATATAGGGGCAGATTTACTAAATTCACATGAATGATTCGAAATTTGATCGAATTTTCAAAAAGAATTGAATTTGAATTTTCGATCTACTTCGATCGAATTCGATTGAATAAAATTATTTGAATAGTTTGAATAAAATTCTATTCAAATATTCATCAGTCGAATTACTTGCCCTTTCAATTTTTATGCGACTGCCTAGTTCGCCAGATTAAACATACCGAATTGCTATTAAACCCTATGGGAAGCTCTCAAAACCCTATGGCAAGCTCTTGAATGGTTAAAATCGTTCAAATTGTTAGATTTTTTCGTGAAATCTGATGAATTTGTACCATTTTTTTCGAGAAATCAGATAATCGCTATCCAATCATTCGATATATCGTATAGTGGTAAAATCCGACAAATTTGATATTCAATTTCGCCTGATTTTACTTTGGGAATATTTCGAGGGTTTTTAACCCTCGAAATTCGACCCTTGATAAATCTGCCCATAAGTTGTGGGTTGGGTATATGTCCACTAAAATTGCATTTGTTATGGTATTCTGTAGCTGAGTTTTGTGCAGTCGGAATATTCTCTGCGTAAGTTACATTATGTAATACACAGAAATACAATTATCTTGAATGATTATGTTCATTTGAGATTTCTGGTTGTGCTCTGGGGTCCCTGAAAGCAGCAGACATTCAAGCAGTTAAGCACTTACAAGTGACCAAGTGACCAGCTATACATTCTGCAGATTGAACTGATATTTATGCAGCCTTGTACTGCAGTTTAAACTAATTACTGATCTACTGTACACTGCAGCATCTAGAATTACTAGTGTGTCATTTTTAAGTGATAAGTTTGCCAGATTTTCCCTTTACAACCGAGAACCAATTAATTTAATATGCTATATGGCAATGTATGTATTTAATTCAGCTGCCATGTGGTTGAAAAGAAGCAATACATATGAAGTAATTACTAGCAATCCAGCAAAGCCCCATCAGACCACACCTCTACCCAATTTCTAAACCATTATACAACCTCTAAATAACCTCAATGGCAGAACAATTGTATCATGTGAGAAGGATTTGATTTTTTGTTAAGGGGAAAAACAATGACTCATAAGGACAACACTGAATATATTGAGCTTGAATAAAAAAATAAAATATAGGTTTAGGATATGTTACTTTGAAACCCAATGTCCAGAAAGCTCCAAAATGACAAGAAAGGCCATCTCCTATAGATTCCATTTTAAATAAATCATTCAAATTAGTTTCTTTTTGACTGCAATAATAAAACAGTGGCTTGTACTTGGTCCTAACTGAATCCTTATTGGAACTAAACCAATTCAATTGGGTTTGATTAATGTTTAAATTATTTTATAGTAGATTTTAAGACCCCCCATGCCCCAAGAATTCTGGATAAAAGTTCCCATAAATGCATATCAATACATTTTTAATATTAAAGAAATATTTTAAAAAGTGATATACATGTATAAATATAATTTTTCTTGGACAACATTTATCTCTCAAAACCCTGTGAATTTGTGTGCCTTTCATTTAAATGGCACCCTTCTCTGCATGTACCCTTCTGACAAAATTCCTTTCAAATTGTGCCCTTTATTTTGTATTTATCAGTAAGAAGGCATATTCCTTCAAAACTTCTCCGCAATACCAACCCTTGTCTAATCAAAGCCTTAACTCATCTATTTAATCTCTCAACTGGACTATTTCCGTCTCAACTAAAACACATTCTAGCCACCCCTACGCTGACGATTCTCAGATCTATCTCTTCTCTCCTGATCTCAGCCCAGAACTCCTAACTCGTGTCTCCTCCTGCCTGTCTGCAATCTCTACTTGGTTGACACAACGCTACCCTAAATTAAACCTCTCCAAAACGGAAATGGTTCTTTTTTTTCTCCAACTAACACCAGTAACATCAAAAAAGTAACCATCACCTCTCCAGTCATAGTAATATAGTAACATAGTAAGTTAGGCTTAAAAAAGACTCACGTCCATCAAGTTCAACCTTTTTTTTTTTTACATTTTTATTTTAACTACCTAACTGCTAGTTGATCCAGAGGAAGGCAAAAAACCCCATCCTAAGCCTCTCCAATTTGCCTCAGAGGGGGAAAAAATTCCTTCCTGACTCCAAAAAGGCAATCGGACTAGTCCCTGGATCAACTTGTATAATGAGCTATCATCCATAACCCTGTATTCCCTCACTTGCTAAAATCCATCCAACCCCTTCTTAAAGCTATCTAATGTATCAGTCTGTACAACAGTTTCAGGGAGAGAATTCCACATCTTCACAGCTCTCACTGTAAAAAATCCCTTCCAAATATTTAGGCGGAACCTCTTTTCTTCTAGACGGAATGGGTGACCTCGTGTCATCTGGAAGGACCTACTGGTGAATAAAGCATTAGAGAGATTATTATATGACCCCCTTATATATTTATACATAGTTATCATATCACCCCTTAAGCGCCTCTTCTCCAGTGTGAACATCCCCAATTTGGCCAGTCTTCATCCCTAATTTGGCCATAATGAACACTGCTGCTAGGCTTATACACCTCAGCAAGCGCTCTTCCTCTGCCATGCCATTCTGCCAATCCCTGCACTGACTTCCACTGCCCTTCAGAATTCAAAATTCAAATTAATGACCCTGACATTCAAAGCACTTCATAACTCTGCCCCTCCCTACATCTCTGAACTAATGTCCATATACTTACCCAACCGCTTACTATGCTCCTCTACTGACCTGCTACTCAACTATTTTCTCATTACCTCCTCACATGCTCGCATTCAAGACTTTGCAAGGGCTGTCCAACCTCCCAACCTTTCAGCTTTCAAGAAATCTCTTAAAATCCACTTTTTTAGAGAAGCCTACCCTCACTCTTAACTACCCAATTCAATACCACTTAAAGTACTAAATCTCATCCACCTAACTCTGATCTTGCCCACTCCCACACCTTGAAATAAGTTGGTGCTATAGAAATACATGTTAATAATAATATTAGTCAAGGTGCCAAGTTTGCAAGAGTTAACACAGCAAGATTCTCCATGGGACATAAAATGTGACACGTGGTGGAAGTTACAAACCTCCTTCTTCCTCCAAAGTACTGGAAAGGCTTGTTAACAACTGCCTCATCCAATAGGTCATTTTCAACTCTATACCTGACCCTTTTGTAATCTGCATTCTGCCCAAGACGGTTCTCTCTTAACTGGCCAACAACCTTAACCAAGCAAACTCTAGATCTCACTTCTCCATATTCATCCATTTGACCTCTCTGCACTCATGACACTTTCTTTTCTTGGTTTAAATGTTTCTGATCCTTGTTTATTGCATTTTGTTCCCTTAGATTATGGCAAACTATCACTTACAGACATTTCATTGTATCATCTTTTACCACTTCAGTCAGCCACTAGCTTTATCCACTTGTCTTACCATTCCATATCAGTGGATCTATGCAAATCCAATCTATGGTTTCTTATTTACTCTTGGATAATATTCAACCTCTTAACACTGACATTCTTGTCCTTTGACAATGAAACCACTTCATACATCTCAGTGAACATATAAACAAACCTTCATGTTACCTATTCTCTCTTTCTAACCTATGTGAAAACATTTATTAAATAAAACTGCAGACATTGTTTATAGCCATGACATGGAATGTGATTTAATAATCTACAACTCCTTCCCTGGCTATGCATCAGTACTACAAAAGCACAGCAGGGACAGATTTTTAATGTTTTTCAATGACGGGATATTAATGTTTGAAACTCCTAAGAAAAATTAACAATGTTATTTTAAACAATAACCTTATATGGGCTCATCTACCAAATCTCCTGCTGCTAAAGCACTAAAGGGCACAACATTGCTCCTCTTAGTGCTGTTTTATAGAGCACTTGCAGGAGGTGATTTGAATGCAGCCTGCTGCTTGAGCTCACAAAGGCTTCCTAACATGTGCATCTGAATGGTGTGCAAGTATGTCTGATGTACAAATATAAATTCTATTACAATTAATATATACAGGTATGGGACCTTTTATGTAGAATGCTTGGGACCTGGGGATTTCTTTCTGCAATTTGGAACACCATACCTTAAGTCTACTAAAAAATCATTTGAATATTAATTATACTCAATAAAATTTTTTACCTTTGATAAGGATTAATTATATCTTTACTATAGATCAAGTACTAGATAGTGTCTAATTATGACAGGGAAAAATATTCCAAAACATTTTAATTATTTGATGATGATGGAGTCTATAGGAGATGGCCTTCTCATAATTCAGAGCTTTCTAGATAATGGGTTTCTGGATCACTGATCCTATTCCGTTATTTAGATTTTTTCAGTCAAGTAATGCAAAGGATGCAAAGACCATGTTATTGCCACTTTGATACACACATATTTAAGTAAAAGGGTGATTCAACTTTACGTTAACTTTAAATATGTTATAGAATGACCTATATCTAGCAACTTTCATCATTTTATCATTTATAAATTCTGAATTATTTACCTTCCTTTTCTGATTCTTTTCAGCTTTCAAAAAAGGGGTCATTGATATCAACAGCCAAAATCTATTGATCTGTGAGGCTGCAATTTTATTGGCATTGTTACTTTTATTACTTGCCTTTCTATGCAGAGCCTCTCCTATTCGTATTCCAATAAATAAGACTCGATAGCTGCTGAAAAACCAAATGGAGGGTTGTTGAATAAAATGAAAAAAAAAATGAAAAACTGTAAATAAACAAAAACAAAGACCAATGAAAAATGGTCTTGGAATATCAATGTGCAAGTGGAACAAACCCTTAAAAAGCTATATGTATCTTGCACAGTGTATGTGCACAATTGTACTTTATATGCTGTATAATGAATAACCCAAGAATGAATTAGAAAAAAGTCACAGATCCATTACATATATTTCTAATAAGGGGATCTTGAAATGGTTTTGATTTTCAAAATGTCATTTGTATAATTTCAAAGTTCAGCCTTTTCCATCATACAAAAAGATCTAAAATGTTTTATTATAAAAAGTGCTTCAAATATAATGAAATATCCACCGGAATAAATGCAAGGTCTGGAACAGAATGTCACAAGAGATCTTATTTCTCTATCACAAGAAAGGTAACATTTTATGGTACAAACTAAAACAGAATCCAGCAGATAAAGGATGTAATTGAGAATAGATTTTTTTCTTCTCTGTCTGTGATTCTAAGATCTTGGAAAGCATATCCTAGAGACAATCTGTCAATCTGCTTTATAACAGCCAGCAGTCAAATGCTGGCATTCATTGTCAATAGAAATCAAATTTCACAATGAAAGTGTAAATTATAAAATGTTCCAAAGATCCCCACAGCTGCAATAATCACATAAACCATGCTCAAGGTGAATGCATATGCAGGACAAACTATCAGTGATTTTGTTTTATCATTAAAACTGGGCACAAAGTACAATATTTTGTGAAAAAAACACACTCTGATATGAGAGCCTACATCATGGGAGCAATTAGATTTTGTATTCAGTCAAATACTGAAACCTTCACAAAAGATCGGACTGAATACCAAATGGAATTCAAACCTTACTTTGCATATTCAATTTAAAAAAATATAATGAAAAACATCTTGTATCAATGGAAAGAAAGAATTGCTATTGCTAATTGTTAGTGTAGTTATTCAGGGTTTTAACATCACATGGCTTCTACCTGTACACCCTGTAGTTAGAAGATCTCATCCACTCATTTGGCTATAAAAATATAATCTGTCTGCTGAGTGAGGCTCAAATCTCTAACTGCCTCCTAGAATATAGACAGAAAAACACTTGCTTGCTAGTAGTCATATGTATATAGAAAAATCACTGGTTTCGATAAGTGACTCACCAGTATTGAAAGGTGGTCCAGATGCACTGTCCTGAGCCCTCAGCTTAGGGAGCAGATAACTGTAAAAAGACAAGAGACAGGCACTCACATAGACCAATCTTCAAGGCAGACTTTGTGAAAACATCAGTAGTATTACTAACTAAAACTCATTTGATCATCTTGCAAATTAAAAAAGGTCCTTCTACCTTCTACCATCATTTCTATTGATGGAATACACATGTAACCTGTCAATTCAAAACATTGTCTGAGGGCAATCTTTGACTCCTCCCTCCCCTCCTCATGTTAACACCACTGCCAAAACCTGACACTTCTCCCTACTCAATATTGGCAAAATCCATCCTTTTCTTTCACTGCCATGATGCTCATGTGTGCTCCTATCATATCCCACCTAGACTACTGCAGCTTGGGCCTTCCTAGCTCCCATTTCTCTTTAAAGGGGTTGTTCACCTTTGTGTTAACTTATAAGTATAATGTAGCGAGTGATATTCTGAGACAATTTGCAATTGGTTTTCATTTTATATTGTTTGTGGTTTTATAGTTATTTAGCTTTTTATTTAGCAGCTCTCTAGTCTGCGGTGTCAACAATTTGGTTTCTAGGGTACAAATTACCCTAGCAAACCTGCCATTTGTAGCCTTATAGAGATGGTATCAGTGACCCCCATTTGAAAGCTGCAAAGAAACAGAAGAAAATTGCAAATCATTAAAAAAAACTATGAAAAATAAATTGAAAAGTTTCTTAGAATTGGCCCTTCTACAATATACAAAAGTTAACTTGAAGGTGAACCACCCCTTTAATACGTCTATCCTAAAATATTCTGCTGGAATCCCCCTCCTCTCATCAAAGGAGAAAATGCATCTCCTCTAACATGGTTTCTCATTCAGAATATAATAATGTATAGACTCCGGCATATATCCTTCACAACCCCTTCATTCTTCTGTACCTCACTGTATCTTTTTTCTTGTGTCTCCATATGTTCCTGGCCGACTTCTTCGGAGGAACTGCTTTTTCCCCACCTTAAATCTTTGTGCCTTGCTACTCTTTACATAATGAATGCCATTACTGAATTACTCTTGGAGCACTCACATAACATCAAAATCAGTACCTAGATATTATAATGCCAGAAAAAGTTTATATACATTTATACCTTAGCCAATATTCTGCACATGATCAATATCATGAAATCATACAAAGAGGTTTATGGAGTCCATATTACTATCTAGTATATCTAGTATAGGTAATTCTAAAACAAGTGGACTTGCTGGAGTAATCCATGGAGTCCATAATCGGAGAATTATTAAATTCCTTTGGAGGCTTGTATCTATCAGTGGGCATCTGGTTGTACAGCCCAACATAAAGTAAAAAATTGGGTATTTACAAAGGGGACTTGACAAGTGAAGCTGGCTCAACTCTGCACCATCTTGTTTTAGTTGGCCCAACTATATACAAAAGTTGGGATTATTATTACAAAGATGTTCCCAACTACTCTTAAGCCATTAGATGTTCTAAGATTTCCATTATTCTCCAATGCATTTTAAAGATCATATTATTATTATTAATTATAATAATAACATGTATTTCTATAGTGCCAACTTATTTCATAGCGCTGTAATGTTGTGAACGGCAGTGGACCAGCACTTTCCCTGACCTACTGTACAGCAGAAAAAGACAACACAGTGAACTAAAAGTTTATAAAGTTTGTTTTGCAGAAGGAAAATTGCTCCCACTCAGCTCATTAAAATGACACAGACTCCTGCCAAAGCTCAGACATTAGTGAATATTAGATGGGAGAGCCATGCAATTTTGCTATAGTTTCCATTTGGAAGTCAAATTAACTAAAACCCTGAAAACAAAGATTATACTATAACAAATGCACTTAATTTTCATGCTGTTTGCTTGTAGCAAATAAAAACATAGTGAGCAGAACAGGAAAGTAGACCATCATAAACAGCTATTTGAAGTAACATGTTTTCTTCATTCAGATCCCCCCCCCCACCACCACCACTATGGAAAGAGGCCTTTTTTTAATAAAATAGACATTTACATAATTGCAGCCAGTTAATAAATGAATTTAATTATATCATTTCCGCCACCACTCTGAATTCAGACTTTTATTATGCTGCCAGGCCGATAGCTGTATACAGGCTGAAGTTCCCCTAGCTGAGCATGGATTTGTGGGCCTTCTTTATAACATAAAATTGTAACATGAAACTGAATGCTTTCACATTCATAGTACATAGTCAGTTTTATTGCAACATCATACAGTGTGTCACAAACAAACATCATGTACTTACTGAAGTCATAATTTATTGCTGGTAATTTGATTTAGCCATCATCTAGTGACACAGAAATTCATTATCAAAGGATTACAGATGACAGACCTGGTTTCTTCATTAAATGATAATTAAGCCTTCAGATAAATTTCATGCGCAAATGCATTTTATAACAGGCATGAATCATAATATGCATTTATATAGGTAACTTGGGACTAACTCCAAGCTCCACAAATGTTGACATATATGTATAAAATATTCAGCCTCTTCCCTGACAAATTAGTGGAATATACTGTACAATGCAAAAATAGTCTGCTTAGATTGGCCAAACAATTGTCACAACAATCAGCTTCTAAACCTGTGTGAGGCTATACCCGTTGTCCTCATTACAAGGGCAAAATGCCCCCAAATGAATAGGACTTATACTGCACATACCCAATCCCCAATAATGTAATGTTTGCTAAATTACAATAGATAGACTCTCTTACTGGCATATCTCCTCCTTGCTACTGACAAGGATCATTGATCACTGATCATTCAAGCGCTCCCGTTTCCAGAAACAGCCTTCTGTCAATTAAGTCTCACCTTCCATCTAGTGTTAGCTTCCAACATTCCTCATTTTCTGAATAGATACCCCACTTCTATAGAGCAGCCTACATTTGTCCCTTATTTAGAAGCCACAAAAATTGCTCACCTCATCAGTCATCCAAAGATGCATTTCTCCACCTCTTCACACATATGGATGTTTCCAGCCGTGCAAACAAAAAATAAATAAGTTAACGCCTGCTAATTATGGACTTCCCATTTGCCATTAGAAAACCACAAATTAATCTGTCCATTCTTTAAAAATCAGGTATTCTACAGGTTATATCAGAGAGGTGTTGGGTAGATTGACTCATAATCTTACAGGAGAAGGAAGAGGAACTTTTTATTCCAGACAGTGGAAATCACAACATGTTTCAGGTTCAATACCCTTTATTAAGCGAATAAAGGCTATTGAACCCAAAACATGTTGTGATTTCCCCTGCCTGGAATAAAAAGTTGTTTGCAGTAATACTGCAGGAGTTCTTCTTCCTTCACCTATACTTAAGGAATTGGACGCATATCATTAGGAAAAGCTGTGCTGACCATCATCCCTCTGTTCTATTTGGACTAATTGTTTTCTATGCCATGCAAATGCCAGATTTGTCACTGATACTCTAAGAAAAAAACACGTAAAAAATGTATGATGTTTTTTATACAGTGCCTGGTGATGTGTGATGAAAATCCCGCTGCTTTTTACATCACATAATAAAAATGCCCAATAATGAATAAACTACATCTGAGCACACTCCATACAATGGCTTAGTATAAGGATGTAAGACTAAACAGTTTCACTAAGCACACTGACTGATCAGCACACTGTTGCTGAGCAGATGATAAGGGTACTTAATGTACTGAGCCTTTCCGCAGTGAATTTTATTTTGCAGTCAGGGCTGGAACTAGGGGTAGGCAGAGTAGTTGCCTGCCTAGGGCGCAGTCATAGGGGGGTGCACTTTTAAAGGAAAAAGTTTGAAGGTTTGTTCTCCAATGCCCCAGTAGAGTTCCGCTCTGCTTCCCACCTCCCTCTTACTTGCCCTGGATCTGATTGCTCATGTGCGCCTCAGCCTGCCCACTCCCTCCTGCCCCAGTTTCCTTCTCTAACGCAGATTCACATCCATGCGCTGTAGTACACGGCGCGCAGAGTGGTGATGTCCATCCGCACAGGGAACTGTGATGCTTTGGCGTGTTGGAGATAGCTCTCAGCCAGGTTGCAGTTGTCAGTTGGTCACTGTGGGCATGGCATTCTTTGTTCTGAAACTCGTGGCTGGTGACGGTGTTATTGGAGAACAGAGAGAGAGGTACACACTGACTGAGCAGAGAGGTACACACTGATCTGGGCTCGGCCAACTTTGCTGATGCTGCTGATTTCGGGGGCAATGCATTGTTTGTTGGCACAAAAGGTACAGACTTAGGGGGGCAATGCATTGGTGGCACAACAGGTACAGATTGGGAGCAATATTTTGGGTGCTGCTGGCTGGCACAGGTACAGGTGGGTCAGTATGAAGGCTGCTAGGCTTGCTTGTACAGGGGGTAATCAGATGGCTACTGGCATAGGTAAAGGGGGCAATATGATGGTGGCTGGGCTTGCTGGCATGGGTACAGAGGGGCAGTATGATGGCTACTGGCACAGGTACAGGGGGGACAGTATAATGATGGCTGGGCTTGCTGGCACAGGTACAGGGGGCAATATGATAGGTACAGGTACTGATGCCTTATTTGTGTTTGTTAACATAGTATATTCATATAAATGTTGTAATATTTATTTATTTAAAATGGTAATGCTGAACGGGGGGCACTGATTGAAGACCTTGCCTAGGGTGCTATAATACCTTGGCCTGGCACTGTTTGCAGTAGATCATTAGATCCTGACAAGAGATTCAGTAAAATGACAGAGATTCAGTAAAATGACAGAGCTTTGTGTAACATGCTACCAACCCTGCTCTGACAAGGTGTAATTATCTTTACTATTTCAGGCTTCAGATTATCATCTTCTGTTTCATCTCATCTTAAAGATACTCCTCTCATTTCCTGGTTATTTAAGGTCTAATGGATATACAGATAAATTTACTTTGACAATTATTCTTTTTTGAACCATATCTGCAGCAAGAATTGTTATAATCCCAAAAATGTTCCATACTGAACTAGATGTTATTGTGTTAGAGTGAATTAATTCTAATTATCGGCAATAAACAGAGTTAATGAAGCGCTACATAATGCACTGGGGCGTTGTTATACATCTCTTCACATGCTGTGCATCCTTAAGAACAAAAATATGTGAAAATATCTGTACATTTTATTTCCCTTCAAATGAATGATACCATTTTTATTTGAAAAATTAAAGAATATGTTAACATGAATACAGAAGATTTCTGTTTACTGATTATATAGATGGATTTGATTAAATCCTTGATAATTAACATTTCTGTCTATTGTGTGGCATTACGGACTGCATTTCATATTGTACATAACCACAAACCTGTACAAACTATATACAGCCAGGAAAGCTTTGCTTTCTGGAAAAAATAATATGCTCTTACCCCATAATCTGCCACACATGGACACACATGTACCACTGACATCTATATACTCTACACCCCTCTATAGAGTTTTGTCCTAGCACTTTTATTAGACTTGAATTCTGCATAAAAAACAATCTTTCTGGATATTTATGGTATAACCACAGATAGAGTTCTACTAATTATGGCTAAATTCTACAATAATAGTAATTTATTAAAAATATTTTACATTTGGAACTGTATAATCTGAGGTTTCTCTATAAGTGGTGCAACATTTGTATGGGTTTTCATATGGAGAGTAAAGCATAACAATTTCTTGTCAAACCTCTAAGGAGATTTAAAGGAGTTTTCTGTGTGATCTAGTGTATGTGCTTTGTGAAACCAATTTTGTTATGGGACTTGTTATTTAGAATGCTCAAGACCTGGGGTATTCCAGATAACAGATCATTCCGTAATTTGGATCTTCATGTAGAGTATATTTACTTACGTGAGAGTTTTCGCTTCAGGAAACATCACCATATTTTGCCTGCTACATCAGATGTTATTTTGTGACAAATACTCATATTAAAGATACAACTTGTAAACATAATCAAAAACTATACAGAATAAATAATGAAGAAATAGTGAAAACCTGCTTAGAATCAGCCATTCCATAAAATACTAACATGTAATTTAAAGATAAATAATGTTGAGGATGTAGCTTCATCTTATCAATTTGCCAGGCAGAACCTGGCGAAACAAACTTTAGCGGAAAGGGTAAGGAATAGAAACTTTCACACTTTAAAAAATTTGTGAATGATCATTCGCCTGAGCGAAAATTTGGCAACGTCCCTGCAAATTGTTATTTTGGGGAATTTTTGCTAAAAATATATTTCACTCTATGGTAAATTTGCCCCAATTTAAGTCTACAAGAAAATCTGGTAAACATTAAATAAACTCAATTGGTTGGTTTTGCTTCCAATAAGGATTCATTATATCAGGTACAAGGTATTCTTTTATTATTACAGGGAAATAAATGTAACTTTTTTTTTTTAAATTTGGGTTATTTGGATAAAACAGAGTCTATGGGAGACAGCCATCCCATAATTTGGAACTTTATGGATAATGGAAACGATAATAATAAAAAATAATAAAATCTCTCAGCAAGTCCAGTTGCTTTGAGTTACTTTTGTTAAATATTCTGGATAAAGGGTTTTCAGATAGTGGTTTCCATACCTGTATGTATTGTGTTGTGCAGTCCCTTGTCAAATTTGAGGGACTCATTTACCAATTCAGTAGACACAAAACTGCGCCCCTTAATACCTATGCAGGCAGAACTTGCTCCTCTGACATTGCTCTATACATGTCACTCTGAACCTTCCAAATTGTACATGGTTTCCCAGCTTCAAGTGTTCTCTGGGGCTTCCTAGCTTTTACATCTAAATCAGTGGCTCCAAAACTGTTAGGCTAGGGGGTCTGGGAGCAGAGACTGGGGAGTACTAGCCTGAAGGTTAAACTAGGGTGAGGTTTAAGGTTATTACAGTTTTGCATTCCTTGATATGGCTAGAAAGCTGGCTTAAAGGTCAGTTAGGTTGATATTTATAGTGAACACTTAGGGGTGATTTATGAAGATTCAGCAATTCTTCCATTTTATTCCTTGTGCAAGGTTCCCATATACTTTCATAATAAAGCCACTCAAGAATTCTCAATAACTCTTATATATTGAATTTTCCATATAATGGCTTCTGAACAAATGGTTTTACTGATTTCTTTTTCCCCTTTGTCTCTTTGCCAGTCTCAGGGCCAGTTAAGGGCAGGACAGAGATATTAGTATCTGCACTCTTTTACACTCTGCAACCACAAACTACAGTTTATTACACTGTAAAAGAATGGATATTTTTTATGTTTTGTTATGTACTTCTGAGAGATCCAGGCCTCCAGGTCTTGAGAAGTTTAACTTATAGCATCCCTGTAAGAAGTTTCTGGATTTTTTAAAATTACTTTGGGGACAGATTTGACCACCTTGCCTTATGGTTTTTCTTCATATACAGTATAAGAATTTTTGTAGGTGGGTCCTAAGCAGCTGGTTATTTTCATTGTGCCTTGTAGGGAACAACTGCTGTTGGAATAAATGTGTTGAAAACAACATATTGGAAAATTAATTTCATAACGCTTAAAACATAGGATAAAAGAAAATAGTAATTGTGTAATGTGGAAAAGTTTGTCCAGTGATAAACATTGTTTTTCCAAGTTTCCTGATCCTAACTGCTTCATTTGGTATTAAAAGCCATAGTTTTTTAATTATTTGCCTTCTTCTTCTGACTCTTTTCAGCTTTCAAATGAGGTAAAAAAAGTGAGTGGAGGCCAGTGTGAAACAGTCAGCCAAGAAACTGAAGTTGAATAAGCTGTGGACCCTACAACAAGACAATTGTCTTGAACAAAAGCTCTCACAGTCCTTTGCCATAAACATCAATGAAAATCTGTGGTTTGGTAAAACCATGCGAGATGGTTTAAGAACATTTCAGAACTGGAAGTGATTTGCAAGGAAACCTTGACAAACGTTTTTACAAGAACTGAAAGACTCTTAGGGGCAAATTCATTATTGTTGCAAAGCGTCTAATTCGCCAGCGTGACGTCAATTCGTAACTTCGGAAATTCACTAACACTGGCTCTGGCGAATTTACTCTAGCGAAGTAGATAGACTTGCGCAACTTTACACCCTTACACCAGGTGAAGTTGCGCACTAATGAAAGATCGCAAATTCACTAAGATGAACATTTTCCTGAATGTTACCACTTATGTTAGACGTTACTTCGCCTGGTCAGACCATAACATATACTTCTATTATAAGTTAAAGTTCCCGCTGTATGCAAATTAGGCTTCGGTAGCGTAACTGCGCTCTGCCTAGTGAAGTAACACTAGCGCAACTACGCTACCATTTGCCGACGAGCGTAAATTCATACTTTAGTGAATTTGAATAGCGCTGGCGAAAATTCACCTGGCGAAGTGCGGCAGACGCTAGCGAAGCTAACGCTATCGAATTTTCGGATCTTAGTGAATTTGCCCCTTAGCTGGTTTTGAAGGCATTTACAAGTGATCTGTTCCAAAGGGGCTGTTACTAAATTATAACTTACTAGGGTGTCTATAATCTTGCACTTTCCACAAGTATTTTATTTTGCTTCTATGTTTCAATGTTGCTGAAATAAAATATAGCCATGCTTTTATATTAGCAAATATGTTGGTTTTTAACAAACTCACTCCTTCGGTGGTTATTTTCTATTTTTGACTAAAACTAATTACTGTATGTGATTTGGCAAGGGGTCCCCAAAATATCTGCTTTCAACTGCATATTTCACATTTCGACATATCAATTTAATTGCAAGTCAGGCAGGCTGAACATAGCTATTTGGTAACTAATTATCTGCAGTGATCTATATGTGGGTCACATCTGATCTGCAAATATGAAAGAAGAAGCATAATTTGGCAAAGGCATTCTCATGAAAATGTGTGATAGCTCCCATAGAGTAATAGCTGTGAAAATCACTTTTTGAAGAGGCTGAGAATTTTATGCAGCTTGAAATGTGAATGATAATATGACACATAGTACAGATTCAGCAAAATGGAATAAAATAGCATAAGATTCTTTAGTGTACTTCATTGGCAAAACTGTATTCTGCTTTACAACACTGGATGAAGACCTATGTAGTACTACTTACTCTCTTTTTGTGTTTTGATTCTTGATTCCTATCCACAACTTCTACATGGCAACAAAAAGCAGTTTATGGTTACACAATACAGTTTTGTTGCCTGCTGACCCTTTCCAGACTGTAGCCAGTGTAAGCTTTTGGACTACCTTTATATTTACTCTGGCATTCCACATGTTGCCACAGAAAGTTAATAGCCCCAAAAGGGTATTGGTAAATTCAGCACCAGTGAATATCACCTTCTTTTGCTTTAGTGTCAGATTCTACCCTATATCATTACAATAACACCAACATGTCTAAGCAGCACCTTACAGCAGTTCCTAATTTACATGAATCCCTGCCCCATTGGAGCCTACAATCTATGCCCACAAAGGTAATAAAAGGCACTAAGTTTGCCCAGGAGCAGTAACCCATAGTAGTCGATGATAAAGGAGAATTCAACCCCTCCGGCACTAAAATCCCTCCCCCTCCCCTGTGTTGGCCTCCCTCCCCTCTTCCCACCTGGCCTCCCTCCCCCTTTCATGGCAAATGCCCCTAACTTGTTACTGACCCCTCCGTGCAGTTCCTCTCCTGTTGAGTTAACGACAGTCATGTTCACCTGTGCACTCTTCTTCCTGTTTTCAACGGCGCTTGGTGGCGCATGTGCAGTAGAGGGATTGGCAGGTTAGGATCTACTGTGCACGCGCCCGAAGGTCACAAAGTTTTCAAAAACTTTTGGGCGCATGCACAGTAGATCTTTACTGGTCAACACAGGGGAAGGATTTTAGCGCCAGAGGGGTTGAACTCAACCAGAGGGGTTGAATTCAGGGCCAACCTACATGAAATATTATTTTCCCCAGCTAACGGATTATTTGCATTTTTCTTAAAGAGTTCATTTATAAAATACCAGCTCAAGTCTAGTTAAGCTCAGATAGTGGCAAGGCATGGTGTACAACATCTGCACTGTTGTACTGAACTCCTGTTTGTTCATTATAAAAATTGTAGTCTATTGACACATGGGCACCTGAGAGCAACCACCACCCTGAATGTGGCAGTGACCCCAGGCCTCCCACAGTGAGCTACATCAATAGATACAACAGACTTTGTGTCCAAAAATAAAACAAAAAAATCTGTGCAAACAAATTTGCCTTTGAGCGAATTTAACATAACTTTTGCAAACCCGAAAACTGTTTTGCGACCACTTCAGACAGGGGAAGAAGGTTTGCAAATGTTATAGTTTGCGCCAGTGCACAGTGAATGTAATACATCTTCATACTGAAGAAGTGGTAACGTTTGCTCTAAAAGATTACGACACCTTCAAGCACTTCTTAAAAGTCGGCAATGAGCAATTAAAATTCAAAATGAACAACTAAGATTTGCAATGTAATAACAGTTTAAGGAAGAGTATTACATTGCAAAATGCCAATTTTTATTCTTCTTTGTGCAAATTGTTTTGCTCTTTGCTACTTTTATTCCATTCCCCATTAGAGTCATAAATGATCTCTAATATCTGCAATTAATATTTCTTGGGAATAAGAAAAACTGAGCTTGAAATTTTTAGGTTAGCTTAAATTGTTTTTACATCCATTGAGGCTTGCGTGCATACAGTATGTGTGTGAGTATGTGAGTATGTGTGTGAGTATGTGGTGTGTGTGCAGGCACATACAAAATACAAAATAAAAATTCCCTGTTGCAGCTTCTATTTTGGTGTGAAGGACAAGGTGATCGTTAATGACAAGGGTACATGATGAGGTTAAAATTGTGCTGCTTATGTGACAACTGCATCAGGCTGAATGATATATTATACTAGAGATCATGCTCTTGACCTACTTTGATATAATATTTCACATAACTATTCATCAACACGTTTAACTGCAATGTTTTCTTATGACAATAAATTTTCCCTCTTATGGTGTTTACAGCATTATCATAGGTAATGATATATCCTTTTTTATGAGAAGGCTTACTGGCTTCCAAGCACCAGCTATTAAATATGAAGGACTGTCTTCCCATCTTGCCAGTCCTATTTGTATGTACCCAATCTCCAAATATGCCTATGGATCAAAAGATTAGCAAGTATTGTACTAAATAGCTCTTACAGTGAGTAATTTTCTAAAGTATGTTAAAATCCCCACCATAATCACATAAATCAGCATAGGCAAATATCTATATAATTTATCACTGCCTCTTCATTTACTCTTCAAATTTGGGAGATCCACTTACTAAAGGTTGAATTTTAGTGGTAATAGAGCTTTTTAAATCCATGATTAAATTCTATGGGGGAAATGTGAAATTTGCAAAGAGAGCAAATTTGCAAATAAAAATAAGCATGTCCCAATATAATATTATTCACTAGGATTTTATTGCATTGTACAATTATTTAATTGCGCATTGAGAACCTTTAAGATCAGCTTGAAGGTGGTGTAAACTTTTAGAGCAAACAACAACTTTTTCATTAAGAAGTTTTATTACATATACTGCACACTATCGCAAAATGAAAAATTCACAATCGCTATCCTGCTGTTGCGTGAGGGGCAAATTTGCATTGCGAACGAATTGCAAATCATTTGTGCTTTACCGACTAATATTTCTTTCACCATATTTCTCTAAAATCACAAATTTATTAAAATGTATTTCTGTAAGAGCTGCAAGGGGTGAAGGAGCGCAATGATGGGGGTTTTCTGTGGTCCTTAGAAGATGTATGGCTGACCCGGGTGCTACCTTTACTGATAGCAGTACTTATGGAAACAAATCACGCTGAAGGATAATGCAGGCATGCTGAAAAATCCTTTCAGTAACTGGCTTCCGGTTTTAGAAGAAGTAGGGCAGGGAGATGTGGAGTTCACACATACATAGCATGTAGCACAGGGCATGTTTCCATATTGCCCTATTTGTGAAGTCACTGCACAAACGGAAGCAGAATTTTAGCAAGGTATTTTTGAATAAAGAATTCAAATATTTAACTTTGTGCAGGGTGAAGGTGTTACTAAACGAGGTGACAATGTTTTTTTAATTAAAAATGTTTTTGAGTTACTGGTCCTTTAAAGTCGCTGACAAACTCAGAGTTATAGGGCTGCAAAGCCAGAAGTTGGATTACATTCTGTTATGTTAGACATCAGTCACTCCAGCCTTTATACATTTAATTTTTGCCAAACTAACTATATTAGACCTCGGGATGGGACCTCGAATGTGTTTACTTGGCACACTTTTGTATGAGGTTTTTGTGTTTTTCAAAATTACTAAATTAGTAAAAAAAAAAAAAAAAAGATTTATGTGCTTATAGTCAACTTAAAGAAAGCACCAGGTTGATCACCCAGCCCATGGTGTAAGCCTTGGTAATAAAGCCTTGGATTATAAAGAAGATTATTTCACTTTCTAAACTCTTGCATACCACACAAAAGTGTGCAGATTTAGAGTGTTTATTGAAATTACATTACATTACAAACTGTGGTTTGACCTCCTAATGGGTCATTATGACTTGGACACAAGTGAAAAATCACACATTAAGTGGTCGATTGTGCAGCCATTGCAAATCACTGTAGGGTGCAAGGCAACTCAGTGGTTAATGCAAAACATAGGTAGGTGTTAATTTACACAGGTACTACCTACCTTGTGCGTCTGAGTGATTCACAAGTCAATGGTAGAATAGGTGCCTTCACAGCCCTATGCTCTTGAATATATAGCTGAAAAATTCAGGTCTTTGGGCTCCGTTCTTGAATGCAAAGACCTATACTGCAAAGTGTAGGACAGGGTAAAAATAAAATTTTTGAATTTTTTTTTTTAACTTTGCACCCTGTCCTGCACTTTGTAAGTGAGCCTTCTGGTACTAGTTGAATGTGTAATGAAATAAGTTAATTAAAATAAAAATGTAGATGTAGGTCAGTCTCCAGATGGATCCTAGTTCACAAGCATATTAGGTTGGTGGTTGCAATTTCCACAAACAGCCAGTTGGACGGCACTTCTGGTAAAAAGGCTGCTGAATAACCAAACGTGTTTCGGGAACAAGTCCCTTAATCATAGGATGTTTCCATAGCAGCCTCATAAGCAATTTGATAAATAAATAGAATTTACTGTAATTTTTATTCATTTATGTTTCCTATTCAAGAAAGCATATGGCAGCAAAGTACAGGGCAGCAGAAGCAAATTCGAATATATATATATATATATATATATATAGTTCTCCATTTTAAGATCTTAATATCAAGGGTGATTTTATTAATATATTTCTTGTTCCTTAATCTTTATATACTGTACTAGTTACTACTCCAAGGAAAAACATATATAGACCTACAAGTAAAGAGCATTTCCTTTAATTAGTTTGGGGTTATAAAGCATGTGAAACTGGCATCTATTACATAGATTAACGCTGACAGTAAAATATAATTGCAGCTATTGCTGTGCGCAGTGTCATGTTCTATTATCTTTTCTGAGGTATTCATACTTAAAAAGATTCTATTAAGTGCTTTCATTTTTGCCCGGAACCATGATCCTATGATGCATTTGTTTTCACAGATGCAAAAAATTAATCAGTTATTCTGATTAAAATGATTCACTCATTCCAAGATATAATAATGTAATGTGATCAAGCATTAATAATGCAATCATTTATGTTGTTTTAGGGGCTTTGTGTGCTATGACATCATGAAGCTCTGTTCCCAGTGTTGATGTTCATGTGACTAGAGACCGCCAATATCTTCCAGCCAACAGGCCTGGATCGGTGGGCAGGCCACAAAGGCCTAAGGTGGTAAATCTGATTCTGAACTGGGAACTAGGTGGGAGATCTTGACAGCTGTTTATATCTCCTTCCCAACTGGTCCCCAGCTCTAGGGAAATGTCTACAAAGTAGGTGAGTGGTGGAGCTGCGGGGAAGGGTATGCTGGCAGTATGCTAGGAGTGTGTGAGTGGGTCAGGGGCGAACAGTTAGGGGATGTGGCTTGATGCGAGTGGGATTGGGACAACGGTGGGGGTGGACCAGGTCAGGAACAGGTGGGAGGCAGGGAGATGGGAGGGGAGAGGGATGCACCATTTTTAAATATAGCCTTGCCAGCCAAATCTCTTTTCCCCATTTGCAACCAGTTATGAAAGTCAGGACACATCTACACGTATTTAAGAAAAAAAAAGTTAATGCACTGACTGTTCCCCACAAAGTTATTTGATAGAAACTGACTGATATACCAGGTCAGCTTTTGATGAATTAACTTGAACAGTAAAATAGCTAAGCTATGGAAAATGATATGCTTCAACTAAATACAAGCACTTACAACTACCTGTCCCTAATATTTATCTTGTAAATGTGTATTGTCCTTTGCTTTTGATTTCTAAATGAAACATAATTTTTTTTGAATGTGTCAATACGGGAAGCTATTACTGACTTTCACAAATGTGGACCCCAATTCAGCACACCTTACTTAAGTACTGTACTTAGCATTATTTCAATAGCTGTACAGACAACCTTATTCTTTACAGTACATGCTGTGCATCAAAGTAACTATTAAAGAATGTGGGTTGTTTTTCACTCAAAAGAACAAAAAGTAATGGCTCTCATTCAAAGGATATTCGGTGTGGATGTCTAGCAACATGAATACAGTAATTCCAAAGACTGACATTATATATGTAACTCAGTTTTTTCCCCTGTTAATGCTTTGTTAGGCTGAATATGGATTTTCAATATTTGATTAAGTTTTATGACAACCCTGCTGATCCCCACACACATATGCCCAGGAAACAATAATTGAAGTAAATGGACTGTCATACACACTGGAACTGTCAGATATTCTAAGGACAATATGTAAATGATATAACTATTTTATATATATATCACAGAAAACTACACAAGTGTGGGCCCAATTTTTAAGAGAGAACTGCCATATCTAAAGTACTGTATTGCCTTCTACTGTCAGTGAAATGTCTGGCAGTTAATACAGACAGTGAGAAGGCTGTGGTGCTTATTGGGACATTCTCCAAGGAAAATCCATCTAATCAAGTTTTTTTTATAATTAATTTTACACTGTTATAGTACTGCGAGCATTTGCATAGCAAGGCTATTTGTTAATTTAATAGTATATTTAATGTACATGAAAACAACTGGACTTGCTGAGTAATTATTGAGATGTTTCACTACTCCGAGCTGCTACGTCTTCAATAATTACTCAGCCAGTTGTTTTAAGAATCACTTATATTAGATATCCCCTTTACTGTTTGCAACTCCAGCTGCAGGGACAAAGATCATGGATCCAGATTTAAACAGATAAACTGGGATTCTGTTTGGAGGATTATTTTGCTGCAGCCACTGGTTTTATAGAGTTGGATAAAGTTTGTATTAAACAATACAAAAACTATAAAATCCACATTAGATTACATGACAACACAGGACCCAGTGCAGTCTGTATATTCTGATTATTAATCAGTCTTGCTGTATTGGCTTCTGGCAGATATTATTTGACTTGTGTGGTTTGATAATTTATGATGATCCCTAAGCAGCCCAGATCACTCTGAGCATGTGAACAGTCTTGGTCTTGCAAAGATGTATAACAAAGTTACAAGATGACAGCCCCCTGTGGCCAACTTTGAAATCATAAATAATTTGTTTGATTAGGCTTGTGGTGCAGTACATTCATGTTTATGTTTAGTATACAAAATACAGCATTTCTAGCCTTATTCTATTTTACACTTTCCTTGTCCTTTAAGTAGACCTGCCATCTAAATTATCTGCTAATCTCATTTTGAAGGGCCAGACAAGAAACAGAAAACAATACTGATGAAAAATCGCTGTTGTGGGAGCCAAGTAGCTTTCCATGGACAAAGGATCCAGATACAAAATGGGTTGTGACAAATGCAGAAGGGAACAGGCACCCCCTCAGTACAACACGTACACATGTTAATATTTGCTTTCCATTCATACTCACTGAAAGACAGATGCTACAAGGAATAGTAGGTATAAAAAGGAATTAGGATTAAAGGGGTGGTTCACCTTCAAGTTAACTTTTAGCATATTGAAGAAGGGCCAATTCTAAGAAACTTTTCAATTGGTCTTCATTATTTATTTTTCATAGTTTTTTTTAATGATTTGCAATTTTTTACTGTTTCTTTGAAGCTTCCAAATGGGGGTCACTGACAGCATCTAAAAACAAATGCTCTGAAAGGCTACAAATATATTGTTATTGTCACTTTTTATTACTTATCATCCTCTTCAGTCCCTCTCCTATTCATATTCCAGTCTCTTATTCAAATCAATGCAGGGTTGCTAGGGTAATTTGTACCCTAGAAACCAAATTGCTGACACTGCAAACTAGAGAGCTGCTGAATAAAAAGCTAAATAATTATAAAACCACAAACAATAAAAAATGAAAACCAATTGCAAATTGTCTCAGAATATCACTCTCTACATTACACTAAAAGTTAACTCAAAGGTGAACAACCCCTTTAAAGGACGTTGATTATAGAGGGTTGCTGACATATTGACTGAAAGTGAGCACCTTAACCCTATTTATACTGTAAAGTTGCACGTGATTCATTATAACCCTATTGCTGAGCTTTAAAGGAATTGTTCAGTATAAAAGTAAAAACTGGGTAAATAGATAGGCTGTGTAAAATAAAACATGTTTTCAATATAGTTAGTTAGGCAAAAATGTAATGTATAAATGCTGAAGTGACTGCAAGTCTAACCTAACCTAACAGAACACTACTTCTTTCTTTTCAGCTCTCTTTTGTTTACGCTGACTGGTTACCCTGGTTACCAGGCAGTAACCAATCAGTGAATTGAGGGAGGGCCACATGGGTCATAACTGTTGCTTTTGAATCTGAGCTGAATGCTGAGGATCAATTGCAAACTCACTGAACAGTTATGTCCCATGTGGCCCCCCCTCAAGTCGCTGACTTACTCAGATTTAGAGAGCTGAAAAGCAGGATGTTGTGTTGTATTCTGTTATGTGAGACATCCACTCACTCCAGCATTTATACATTACATTTTTGGCTAACTAACTATATTAGAAACATTTTTTATTTTGCACAGCCTATCTATTTACCCAGTTTTTATTTTTACCCTGAACTGTTCCTTTAAGTGGCTTTCACAATCATCTTTATATAAAGAGCCTCTTCTAATGAAAAGCCTCCCCTCTAAAAAATAAAGTGGGGCTGTGGGTCTCCAGCCTATGTAACTGGACAAACAAACTGCTAGGGCCTCTTAATGCTATTTGCTGCTTTTGGATCTTTGTTCTTTACTATATTGGCTTTTCTTACATTGATTATCTAAAGGGCAACAAATATATGTTCTAGGAAAATAACATTTGTGGAAATTATTGTGCATATAAGGTAATATAACACCCACATCATCTCTTTTCCTTAACTCCATACTAGCACTTGAGACTGTAGGATTGGTGGTGCAAGATAAACTCTGAATTTTGCATTAGATTAAATATTCAACAGAATATATCAAGTGCACAATAGAGCCATGTACTTGATGCTTTTGTATCTTTTCCTTTTATCCATACTAGTGAGCTGTGTTTAATGACCTGTATATGAAATGGCTGTAAATGAGCCTGTCACCCTCTAGGAATTGGTAACATCTAATTACCTCTACTATACAGTATGTAGTGGGAAACCTTTTCCCAACATCAATTAAATTTATGAATTGGCATACAAGTTATCCCATGCAATTAAAAATTTACGTCCAGGAGCATTGTAGACATTTTAGAAGCAGAGGTGGCCAACCCCCTTACAATAAGCATGTTACTGTATGTCTATATCTGCATTACATTGTAATTAAAGCAACTGTTTCATGACATATTTACATAGTTAAGTTGGGTTGAAAAATTATCAAACTCCTTCAAGTTCAACCCATCTACAGTAAATGAACAGTGCACATATATACACATACTTATAACAGCCTATCTATAGATTCACATATATATATATATATATATAATCCTCCATGGAGCCGGCACTCACGATAAAGACATCAGATGCGCCTGGGTGCAGTATCAAAATCTCAAAAATTATATCACCAAAAGAGATCCGCACTCTCAGGTCTTAGTTCAAAGAAAAAATGATTTATTTAAAAATGCTGACGTTTCGGCCCCCTCCGAGGCCTTTCTCAAAGTGTACATAGGTTAGAGAAACTGTCTTATATACACAAACTATTCGGGGTTAACAAGGAAGTTATACGACCTTTAGCCTGCAAGCTGGT
>CM044441.1:116980894-117001590 GCA_024363595.1 Xenopus borealis | reverse complement strand
AAACAAAATCCAATATCGTTCATAAATGTCCCGACACCCAAATGTCCGCTAAATCCATTCTGTGTGTGTTAATATAAGTCCACAGTTCCTCCAGGGTCCCCTCCTGCTGCGCGTTATTCAATGCACTAAATGTTGTTAATGCTTCAACATCAAAGTACGATAGTCCATGCAATCCCCTCGAATAAAGTCAAATTACGGTATATAACCTGTATAAGCGCCGATGCGCCAATTAGGGGCTTAAATAGATAAATAAATGGACCCCGCTTTCATAAAGTGGATCCAGATTAGCCATATCACCCCTCAATGCCATTCTACCCTAGGATAAGATGGACTGTAAGGGACACACGACCCAAAGGCCGCGAAAGAGCCGACTCACGCACCGAGTGTCAGACCGATGTAGGACGGGTCCTGCTACCCTCGTTCGAATCTGTCAACATCTCCCTGGGGCCCAAGGTGTCAGACGGTGCTTTAGGGGAGAAAGGAACTTCAGTCCTGGCTATTTTAAAACTCCCATTTGCTCACAGCCAATCTCGTGTAGGTCTGGCCCCATCGGATCCTCGGCAGTCTACTCTCGTCCGTCCCGCATATGTAACCAGCACACTCTGCTCCCAGTCTTTGTCGGCCTCTGAGTCATACCGACCTGGTCAGCAACCCTGTATCGTTCACCATTCTTGTATGTAGCAGTATGTATAAAGTACTTTTGAATCCTTAAAAACACGGGTGCCATGCTAAATATCGAAACACAATCCTCCATGGAGCCGGCACTCACGATAAAGACATCAGATGCGCCTGGGTGCAGTATCAAAATCTCAAAAATTATATCACCAAAAGAGATCCGCACTCTCAGGTCTTACTTCAAAGAAAAAATGATTTATTTAAAAATGCTGACGTTTCGGCCCCCTCCGAGGCCTTTCTCAATGTGTACATAGGTTAGAGAAACTGTCTTATATACAAGATTTGGCGGGAACTTTAGACAGATTATGCTGACATCATAACCACGTCACTCATTAGCATAACATTTAACAGAAAAACATAAAAACACAAATAAAGCTAATACCTTCACAAGAAACTCTATCAAAAGGTCATTTCTGTCTCTTATTCTACAAATAAAAACACAACGTTGTAACAATAAATAAATGTGTTGATCTAAATAGAACTAAATAGTATCTAAAGATACATACTAGGAAGCTATAGAATACATTGTTACAACTGATACTATTTGAGTAAAGGTTGTTAAACTGGTGCAGCGGTGCAGTTAAAACACAACTTATGCTGTTTGGGCTACATGATATAAATATTTATAAATATTAAATAAAATATTGAATAAAATATTTCATAGAATATTTCGCGGGAGATCGGCTATATTACTAAAACATCCCTATATGTCCATGTACCATTTAATAAGGGTGTGTATGGCTATCTTACTATTTACTTGATAAAGTTAGAATTAACGAACCGCCTAGGAAGGCACATGTGATGATACGTCCGATTCTTGCTGGCCTGCTGTTTAGTTAAATAAAGATAAGTACATTTTATAAATATGCATAAATATTAATATAAGTATAAATATAAGTATAAGTATTACGAGGGAGAACGGCTATACTACTCCTACAGCCCTAGATGTCCATATATTATACCATTTCATAGGGGTGTATATAGCTATCTTGTTGTTTAATTAAATAAAGTTAGAATTAACGAACAGCCTGAGTAAGCACATATGATGCTACGTCCGGTACTGACTACACTGCTGTTTAATTAAATAAAGTTAGATAAAGTTACAATTCACAAACAGCATTAAAGGCACATGTGGCAGTACGCCATATTAATAGAAGGGACCCTTAGGGTAAAGTAATAGAAATAAAGGATAAAAAACCACGTGTTGTGTCTAAATTAACAGAAAAAATTGCAGAAAAAATTGCTGGGAAAAAAATGCTCACAGCAACATTGATGTGTACTGGTGCCCTCAAGTATATAATGCATTGCTGCAGTCTATACTTAAAAAAATCCACACGGAATGGATTTAGCGGACATTTGGGTGTCGGGACATTTATGAACGATATTGGATTTTGTTTCACATATATGGATTATATATTGCTCTTATCCTTTGCTGCATAATTTAGAGGGGTTAAGTAGTTCATTCACTTAATGGTGGTGTGTAGATACTTAAACACACAGGGTGTGATAAACACTCATTTAAGTATAATGACTGTCCAGAAGATAAACAAATACATTAAACTAGCATCTATAAATTCACACAGCTGGATGGAGACCCACAGTGCATTGCAGAACCTAGTCAGCCTTGGCATGCCAGCTGAAGACTGTACTCATGAGTGGATCAAAGGGCACCCATCTAGCTGAAGAGGGAATTATGTCAGCAGCAGACTTGGAAAACTGCTTTGCAGCATCAGTGCAAAAAAAGAAAATATAGCCAGTCAGTGTTTATGCTTCCAGTTTTTATGCAACACAGAGCAATGCTATTTCTTGCACTATTGATTTGGTGGCACATCAATTAAATAATATTCTGATACTTATTTTTTGAGTATTTTTGACCTTAAATGGCAATCAAGTATTATCCTTAAATTATACTTAATAATTACTATTGGATACTGTCTCGTTAACAATAAAATACAGAACTACCATATAATACACAAAAGTCAAGGGTAATCCTCCAAACACAGCTTTACAAAACATACAAGTTATAAAAAATGTCTCATATATACCCTGTTAATATGATAAATTACGTCAATGGTGAGGGACACAAACAGTGGCCTAGAAGACATTTGTATAAAAGTTTGGACCTTTTTCAAACAAAGCCAGTTGTGAATGAAACTGCAGAGATACACAAGCAAAGTACAACAATCAATTGACTTCAACCTATCTAGGGAGTTTGGTTCCTGACTCAATATGCATTGGAAGTCAAGTAATGCAAATCAGGATTATTTATGATATAAGCAGACAGTATCACCACACATTATTATTTATTGTACATAAAAAAAGCAATAGAGTGAGTACTTAGAGGCATTAATTGCTAATCTAAATTGGGGGGGGGGGGGGGGGGGGGGTGCCATAATGACATTTACCCAACCACAGCAGAGCTATGTTTTAATACATTTTCAAATTACATATAATGCCTTGACTTATACAACATTTCAGCCCTTTTGAACACTGCTGGGAGATTAAAATTTTTACTTAATGGAATATCTAATCAAAGGGGTTGTTCACCTTTGAGTTAACTTTTAGTATAATGTGGAGGGTCTTATTCTGAGAAAATTGTTATTTTTTTATATTATTTATAGTTTTTGAGTTATTAAGCTTTATATTCACCAGCTCTCCAGTTTGCCATTTTAGCAATCTGGTTGCTTGGGTTCAAATTGCCCTAGCAACCATGCATTGTTTTGAATGAGAGACTTGTGAATAGGAGAGGATCTGAGCAGAAAGGTGAGCAATAGAAAGTAGTGATAGCAATACATATGTAGCCTTACAGAGCATTTGTTTTCAGATTCAGATCAGTGACCAAATTTGAAATCTGGAATGAGTCAGAACTAAAAGACAATTAATTAAAAAGCTATAAAACATAAATACTGAAGACCAAATTAATTATTGCTTAGAATTGACCATTCTGTAACATACCAATAGTTAACACCACTTTAAGTATTATGCACCAAATTTTACAAGACAATTTAAGTAGCAATTTCTAGGTTTTAGACATAATAAAACTATATAACCCTTATTTATAATGTACCTATATTGCCAGTATTTCTGTACAATTCTGTACAATTTCTTTATAATTTTTGTCTGTAATTGAAAAGTTGCTCAAAACTGGCCATTCCATAACATACGAAAAGTGAATCAACCCTTCAAAGAATGGCTTTTCCAAGTGTTCAGTACACTTGAAGAACCTACATCTAGGTGCATTTCACCTGGTTTCAAAGAAAGTGGTAGATTAATTCCTAGTCTTTATTGTAGTGTTTTATGTATTTGCCTGTATTGCAATATAAAGTCCCCTTTGGCTTCACCAAAAAATTTGTGAAACCGCTGAAAATATTCTCAAAACTCCTATTCTGTTCTAAGGAAATTCTAAATTGCCCCCAGGAATTTATGTTGTACATGTTAAACTAGGTAAACAAGAATCGTTATACCTACATTATTCATAAATGTACAATTTGTAACAATTTCTGTTACAAAGACACCCTAGTGAGCACAAACAATGGCCTAGTAAATAGTTTTGCAGACTCCAGTGCCCAAGTGATTGCCAGGCACTCTCACTCTAAAATACTATAGTTTTTCTCATCAGGGTTTAACTTCCTGCTCAAGTAGACCACTGGGTGTTCTTTTCCACCTATGAAACACTTAAATATTTATACACACTTATATTTATATTGGTGCTCAAATCTATTATATATAAATAAGATTGGAGCACTATGTCACTATTGGTTTAATAGCAGTGAAATATATTTATTTATATCAAAAGGCAATAAAGATAGTCTTTTTGGGAGGAACCCTGGACTGTATAGCCCGGGAACCTGCTTATATTACACTGACAGTTATTTAAGGGATACAATTGCGAATAGCCACACCTCCTCTGATGAAGCTCCCAATAGCGCAAAACGCATCAGGAGGGAGTGGCTAACACAGGTAGGCAGACAGAGGAGTGACACTGCACTGTGGTTTTTGTAAAAAATGTGTTTGTAATTTTTTTCTGATGATGCAGAAATAATTTTTTTTTAGTATGAAGCTGTGCGCATTTATAATTCACTTATAGTCTTAATATGTGGACCTAAGCATGGCTTCTACTGTGGAGATAGCAGTCTGCCCCAATGATTTTTTATTGTTGAAATATAATCTAAGAATATACTGACGACTTCAGGCTGACTGACCAGAGGCCTTACTAAGTCCATTGCCATTTGGAACCTCTAGAGGGGTGTGAGACACTGCAGCAGACAGCTGGCATTCCAGGCAAGAGTCCCAATACCACTTTAAATCAGCAAAAATACTTGACCAGTTAAATATTTGTAATATACATTGTTAACGTAGTGATGAGCAAATTTTTTCGCCAAGTTTCACCATGAAAATGACAACCATAGACTCCAATGAGTGAAGAAAATTGTTGCACGTCACGAACAATTTCTACTCAACTCATTATCAATATATACTATATTAAGGATATTGAGACATTTTGTGCATTAAGCTCCTAAAAATGCCTTCCACTTTAAGCAAAACTGGATTTCCATATCAGGAGACATTTGAATATTTAAACAAATCAATTAATATTTAAAAACTAAGTTTAAATCTGTTTTCTAGAGTAAGTGTATTTGAAATTAAAAATGTCTTGAGTAATGCAAAATATGTACAGTTCTAAAAAGGAAATGCCTCTAATATATTTATATTTTTCATTGAAAATCCACAGAATATTGGAGTGACATATCTAGGAACTACTGTATAATAATTATACACACATTTTTAAAGGGAGGGCATGGTTTCTTTTATACTGTAGGTGCTGAAGTTCTGCTGCAAGCTCTGGAACACTAAAAGCTGCTTTCAACAACCTTCTAAAGAAATACAATAACTACACCATTATGGATGTTATTGATTTACAGCATGAAATGTAATTGACTCAAAATGCTCAGCAGCTGAAGAAAGCAAAGGGCTTTATCTTTTTATGGTAAACATAAAGGGCAAATATTATAGCAAGTACAAAGGGAGGACATGATGTGCTCCAAACAGGTAGCAGGTTTATAGCTAAATATTATGGAAAGGAATCCAATGTTTTTTCGTTACACATTTTTAGTATGTTTTTAAAGTACAGCCACAAAGTCTTATTTACATGAACCAAGAAAAAATGGATGAAAATTCTTGTACATATTTGCACCATTCATAAAAGGTCCTTGCTGGCATACTTGCTAGCTTGCTCTGGAAAATATGTGCACCTTTTGACACTGGTAACTCTTAAATTACAGCCACTCCAGATACGGATGTAATTTCCACGGTCTCCACAGTGGGTACATCTATTACAATCCTGTGGGGGTCCATTTTTTGCAACTCGTACCCGACCCGTACCCGCAACTTGCTATCCACAACCCGGACCCGCGACCTGCATTCTTACCCGCCTGGACCTGCTACCCGACCCGCAAGTAGCTTATCCACAACTCCCACCTGGAATCAGGAAGTGCTGTCATGCTGCCAATCAAGAATCAGGAAGTTCTGACATTGTAACCAGAAGTGACATCATCAGAAGTAGGCGTGGTCAGAAAAATGAGTAAAAATCGCCATTGAGAAGACCCACGGCCCGGGCCGCGACCAACAAACCTGTAAAACTGCCGACCCGCATCTATACCTGCACTGGGAAATTCTACCCGCAACTCGCAGGTTTTTGCAGGTAACCCGACCCACTGCAGGACTCTAACATCTATGACCCTAGCAAGCTTGTGTCAAGTGAAGCGCTTGCAAATGCTGTTAATATAGCTTATGTATTGGTACACCAGTGGTGACCCACTTATAATGCTATCCACAATTTTCATATTCATATTCAATTTGCTGAGCAGCCACAATAGAGCATGAATTGTAGAACAAATGCTACACTGTGGGAAAAACTATTGTGATTCATATTCAGAAAGTGCAATTTGCACGCTGCAGTGCAGTCTAAATAAGTCTTATAATGTAATGGAACTTTACCGAATATATACATATTTATTTATTTATATGTCTGATGCTATTTTTGGGAACTCTAGAGCGCTACGAAACATGTTGGAGCTGCTATAGAAATACATGTTATTTTAATTATTATTATTATTATTATTAATAATAATAATAATAATAATAATAATAATAACCACCATATTCTTGGCCTGTACTAGTTTATAGATTACCTTGTTTGTTTCCTATATGAAACACTGATGCAGAAAAGATAAATATGTTATGTATCTAGAAGTTTTGTTTGCTTTGCTCATCTATGATTTATTTGATCACGTCTATACTTCATGTTAGCTGTCGGAAGTGAATTCTGCTTTTTGTTACTGGTACAATCTTTTAAAATTTCCTTTCTTTAATCTTCCATGCCCCTAGGGAAATCATAAAGTGGATTTAGTGTTCTTGTTTTCTGAGAATAAGTCTAGCAAAAAATAGCCTTCTTTGAAAGTTAAATGCTAGGGCAAGACATCAGTAAAAAAACATTCACCATTCACTCTTCTTGCTTAGCTCTATTCAAGACAATAAAGGTACAGTGGCCGTGATCTATCTAGTTCATGACATTTAAGAAATGTACTTAGTAGATAATGAGCTAATCTAAATATTATCAGTAAAATATATTAAAGCTATGGGGTTGTAAAAGGTACACATTGAACAAAGGATCATACAATTCACAGTGCACACAAACAACAAGGGCACACATACATGTTAGGTCACGTGAGCCAATTAATGGAGTTCTGTCTTTTACTCCCACACTTCTTGTTACAGTTACAGCTGCAGTATTTCTGGTCAGGTGATCTCTGAGGCAGCACAGAGAATATAATAAAATGGTGGCTCAGGGTAAAAGATGTAAAAGGGCAATATTTACTGTTATCTATATTCAGTTTGGTAAGTTCCTTTAACAGGCCACTTACTAATATATATATATTCATTCTGGGGGTATAGTTTCCTTTAATTGGGATAGTTAGGTATGGACAAGATAAAGCAAGACACAACTTATTAACAATCTAAGGTCTAAATCATCTATTAAATAGCCACATATTATGTAATGTTTCTAATCTTAATGGTAGTCTCCTTCTTGTTTTGAGTAATTTGTGAGTTTTATAGAAAAGCAGCTTGTTGGCAGTCTGAGTCTCAGCCATACCTTTTCTTAGGCCTCATTGTTATATAAATAAATTAATTAATGTGCCATGAATAAGTTGTACATGGATAAATAGCTTTTGGATCTTGGTACTAGGGAATATTTTACAGTTTTTCTCTTTCACTTCCTCTGAATAATTTTTATGGGTTTGAGTTTTGATATGCACAGTGGGCTATATAATCATATTTTCTATTGTGTGGACTATAAGAACATTGAAGTATGGGGTGGGAATTATATGCAAGTTGAGTTCCATTAAAAATGACATTTATCCTTTCTTTAATTTTCATTACCGTAAAAGGTCATTGCCAAAACAATATTTAGGCCTGGCTTATAATATACATATTTTCAAATGCGTTGAAGGCTTTCTCAATGCTTTCAAATTACTGCAATAGTAAAAGGTGCTGTACAGCAGTTTATATGGAAATAATATTTATATATAATAATATATAAAATTATAACAGTTCAAAAAGATTGGCTACTGTGAGACATAAGAGAAAAATGAATTAAAATCATTTTTAAAATATAAATTAAAAAAAATCAGTCAAATAAAAAATAGAAAGCAGATGAAATCATTATGTGTGACACACATAATTGATAACAAGTGTCAGTTTAGGGTCCCCAAAAATAGGTATGGCTGACAGGATTGGACTTCCTTCCCAGATGCCCCTGGGCCACATGGTCCTAGCGCCCACCTTGCCTCCCTCCCCACGAGTGCACACGCTAATGTGCTGGAGCACTAGGGAGTTGTGCATCCCCATCATATCCCTTCTAAGTTGGGGGCTGATGTTCTCACTGACAAGTTTGAATTTCAGAAGGATTTTTTATTGTTTGCAAGGAAGATTATTATGATAATAAAGCAAAACTATTACAACTTGACATGAAATATAGGGCTGGAATAGAACTCTTAAAGAGCTTTTTGGAGGAATTTGAGGGAGAAATAGATAATGGTGCAAGATAAGATTGGTATATAGGCTTTACAGGTTTAAAGAAAAAATCACAGTGGTTTCCCTTGTTATCAATAGCACCAAATGTAAATTTGTTTGTACGAATGGTACAGAGGTATATGGAACGCTTAAGGAACCAATGATATTACATCACAAACTTATAGAGGAACAGTGTAATGCTTAAAAGTATCTAATGCACCTGCAAGTTCATTACCTAAATGTATCAAACACACTTCACAAAATAAGAGGCTGCAAGGTTAGATACAGTGTAACAACTGTATCCACCACGCAGTCCCCAAGTCTGGAGTGTGTTTTTACAAGGTACCTAGTATAAGTGTCTCTGTGTACAAGAGTTATACAGTGCATACACTGTACTTTCTATATTGTTTAAAAAGGTTAGCGTTCAAGTTACTGTTGATGTGTAATGGCTGGCGACAAGATGTCTCTTCTACATCTGCAGCAGCCTGCAGTTTTTCTTCCAAACCATGGTGAGCCTACCATACCTTTTGCTGCTTGGATCCATATGTTTGAAAATTTAATTATTGCTGCTGACCAAGGGGAGATTTCTGCTGCTAGAAAGTGTGATTTACTTATTCACTGCCTGACAGTGTATATTCTATACATTACCATTAACTGATGAGACTTATGAAACTGCTCTTACTGCTATAAAGAACTTTTTTGTGCCAAGAGTAAATGTTATTGCTTATAAATAAGATATAAATTCCGCCAACGGGACAATGTAATGGTCGAATCAACACACAATTTGTAGCAGCTTTAAGAGAGCTGGTTGTTACCTGTGAGTTTGGGAATCTAACAGATGAAATGCTAAGAGACCAAATAGTGGAAACAACAAATTCACCTCACATTAAATAGAGACTGCTCCTAGAGCAGGATTTAACCCTTGCAAAGGCCATTACAGGTGCTGGCTAAATTGAAACAGCAGTGGCAGAGGCTAAAACTCTCAGTCAGGGAACTGCTGGGAATGTACAGACTGAATCGTCTAGTTTTTTGATGCCGGCGTCTGTTTTTAGAAAAAAAAATTAGTTGGTGAAAATGAACCGGCATAAAAAAACGGATTTTTCTGAAACACAGGAATTCGCCGCAAATTCGCTCTTGGTGAATAAATTCGCACATCGCTACTAATAATGTACAGTCACAGAAAAAATGCAATACTAAGGAAAGGGATTCACCTACAATGAAAAAACATGCAGCAAATACAGTATAAATAAAAAATACTGCTTCCGCAGTGGTTCAACACAACACTCTATGCTAAGGGGAAGATTTATCATTGGTGTGAATAGGAAGTGAAGTAAAATCCTTCGAATTCGAATATTGAATTCAAAGGATTTTACCGCAATTCGATTGGTCGAACGTTCAAATAGGAAAAACTAGATCGATAAATCGTTCGAATCAATTGATTCGAACGATTTTTTTTTCCTTATGACTTTTTTTTTGAGTATAATCAGATGACTCCCAGTAATAGGAAATGGAGGTGGTCCCACCCACTCTCTAAGGCAGCACCCAGAATGCTGTTCGAGGAGCCTCAGGTAAGTGCTACTGTTCTCAGTAAGCTTGTGAGGTCGGTTTGTCTAGGATGTGGTGTCCTGCAATATGGTAGCTTTTTAACAAAATGGGCGGCAGATAAAGTTTGTGTTCCTATTCTGTTCTGCTCTAGTCATTTCTCACTTGAAACTAGTAGCCCCAATTGACATAACTCACTGGGCTGGCAGGTAATGGGATCATGTGATGGCCTGAGATCAGTAGCCCTAATGCATGTAAGTTACTGGGCTGGGTGGCCAGTAGACTATGATATATAGATACTTCTTTAAGCATTAACTGATCTAAACTATGTATAACGTGTTTTTGTTGCTTGGTTGTATCTGTGTCTCGTACACTTGCATCTGAATGTTTATTACACAAATGCAATGCTCCTGTGATTAGATAAAGTTGAATCTGGAAATCAAATGAATGTATTTATTTCACGTGGTGATGTTTCATCGAGACTCAAACTTGTTGTCTCTGATACAAGAGATTCTGAAACTTGTCTGTTAATAGGATTGATGTTTAGCAATAAACTGCAAGCACTATTTTATAGGTCCTTGGCAGTAGGATTTCCTAGGCTCAGCAGCCTTGTGTTTGCAATTCACAATTTGCATTAATGGATGGCCAAGCAATGGGCTTGTTATTCCAGTTATATGGTGTAGTGTAATTTATTATCCATAGCTGGGGCTCTGGGGTTGGGCAGTGTACGCTGCCAGAAAGCAGTATCTCAGGGCCCAGACAGAGGAATACGTAATTATCTACTAAGATATAGAGCATACAATTTAACACACACATCATGGCTTTACTCCCTGGATGTGGATTTTAAAGGAAAGGATCCTTTTCATTACTGCTCTAATATGGTTATCATGTATATGTATAATGTATGCATATGAATATCCTAAGGAAGTCTATACCTTCAGAATCATTAACTGTAACATGTGTAAGTGTCCTATTGAAGAACCTTACCTAACTGGCATATGTGCATATAGATATATATGTATACCTGCTTGAATATGTACGATACTGTATGTGTATGTAAACGTGGACAATTTGCACTTTCTTTTTTGGTTATAGGCTGTATTCTGCTGTTCGGGGAGACTTTTGGTTATACTGTTAACAAAAGTGGAACACCATAGTAGCTTAGTGGTCAGGTTTCTGATTTGTCAAGAAGGCAGACTTACTGTATTTGGGTCTGTTTGTCCAATTATCTGGTTACTGATTATACAGTATCCAGATTGGTAACTGGTTTAGACTTCAGATGTGAGAAGCATCTGGAGAGCATTGACTCTTGCTTCCTCCTGAGCCACCAGCAGTAGTGGAGTCTGCCTCCTTACAGTTACATCCCTGTGTGTGTCTACCTGTTATATTGCCTTCTGGCTATAATGCCTCTTGCTGAGTCTCTTGGAGTATCATAATTTTCCCTTTACTATAGGTACTGCAGTTATTATGGGGTAGTGCTATTGCCCTCTTCTTCCAGCCTTGTGGATATATGGAGATATGATTAGGTCATTTGTGCTGCAATTTGGTCAAGCACCCAACAGTATATTCAGATGTTTGGGCCTGTTCATCCAAGGCTGACAGATTGTTTCATATGCTTTTGACGTGCTACAATTTTTTTCATCCATTGGAGTCTACGGGCATCATTTTTCTGACAAAGCTTGGTGAAAATTTTCTCACATCACTAATAATGACGTTTACTCCAACTATATTTATTGAAGGAAACTTCAACAGGCATAAATTCCTGGTTGCTGTATTCCGAACTCAAATTTTCAAAAACAGCTACCCACTTTTACTCAGGTCTATACACAGAGCTCTTACAAAAGAGAACACTATAGCAGGATCCTCCAGCAATGCAAATCTCTTCTGGTCTCTGTTGGCTATCACTAGCGATGGGTGAATTTATTCGCCAGGAGTGAATTCGCAGAGAATTCCCGTGATTCGCCGCTGGCGAATAAATTCGCGAAACGCCGGCAAAATTTCGCCTGGCGAAAATTCGCCTGGCGTAGAAAAAAAGAGTCGACATGATGCGCGTCAAAAACGTTTTTTCGCCAATTCGCGAATTTCAATGGAAATTCACGAATTTTTCAGCGAAGCGAAACAGGGTAGATTCGCCCATCACTAGCTATCACCTCTTATACAGATATTCCAAGAAGTGCACATGCTCTTTGTTGCAACCAAACACTGCTCTTTAGCGTCTCTACTTTTCTTTCTCACTCATAGGCCAAAATATTACAGGACTAGGCTTTACACCAGCTAAACCCTCTTTTATGCACCTTGTAGTGCCCAGGGTTCACTTTACTGCTTAGTAAGACCTTGTGCTCTGTGCACAAAGTAGTTCCAATTTACAGAGTGTCAAAAACAGAGGCCCAGCAACAGGCCTCCATTATACTAAATGGAAGTCCAGTCTGTTTTACAGGGACCTACAAGAGTTCTCTGACTGTTCAAGGCATGTCTACCTGCATTGGAAATGTGTATTCCTGGGCACAAACTATTGTCCCAACAGGTAGGACATCCCCAAATGGAAATTCTCTCCAAAGTGAGGATTACCACAACCATTCCTTACTGGTTAATACATGCCTACCAAATACCATATATAAATACTGCTTGAAGCAAAACACACCTGTACAGGAGAACACATTAAAAACTATTTTGTTTTACGGTAGTACTTTATGTGGAGGATGGGAGGTCTAACCAATGTCTACTAAATGGTGAGGAACCAACAGACTCCATCCAGTATCTCAATCCCAGTATTAAGACTGTGTCCTATCCATATATCCTGTTTTCTTATTTCACCCTGGTATAAATGAGTTTCACCCTGAATGTTTATTACTGCAGTAATGGTAAATGTATTTTTTTTTTAGTTAAACACACAGGATCAATAATTTCATATATATGGTTCAATAGGAGTGTTGGTGTTGAGGTGGGTAAGAAAAGACATGCTTTTAAGGCTTTCAAGTTAGCTGGGACAGACAAATCATTTATAAGGTACAAGGAGGCCAATAAATTATGCAAAAAATCGATCAAGCAAGCTAAAATCGATATGGAAAAGGATATAGCAGTAAGCAGTAAAAAGAATCCAAAATTATTTTTTAAATATATTAATAGTAAAAAAATTAAACAGGAAGGTGTAGGACCTTTATTATCCGAGGGGGGTCAGCTGGTTGATGAGAACAAACAAAACGCTCAGATTCTGAATGAATACTTTTCATCAGTCCACACAAATGAGGAACCAGCTAATGAAGGTTTCCTTGTTAATAGCCCCAATTCTAATACATCCAATGATGCATGGTTCACACATGAGGAAATTCAAAAGAGACTAGAAAACGTTAACATAAACAAAGGTCCAGGGCCAGATGGGATTCACCCCAGGGTACTTAGCTCTGTGATTGCCAAACCTCTATACTGAATTTTTCAGGATTCATTGAGGTCTGGCATGGTGCCGAGAGACTGGCAAATTGCTAATGAGTTAACGCTATTCAAAAAGGGATCCCATTCTCAGCCTCAAAACTATAGGCCATTTAATCTGACGTCGGTGATAGGAAAGCTTTTTGAAGGATTAATAAAGGATAGGATACTGGATTTATAGCAAATAACAATACTATGAGTTTGTGCCAGCATGGTTTTATGCGTAATAGATCTTGCCAGACTAACTTAATTTCTTTTCATGAGAAGGTAAGCAGGGACCTCAATTCTGGGATGGCTGTGGATGTGATTTACTTAGACTTTGCAAAAGCATTCGATACAGTGCCACACAGAAGGTTACTGGTGAAATGAAGGAATGTTGGCCTGGAACATAGTATTTGTACCTGGATAGAGAACTGGCTAAAAGATAGACTTCAAAGAGTGGTGGTAAATGGAACATTTTCTAATTGGACCAGTGTTGTTAGTGGGGTACCGCAGGTCTCTGTACTGGGTCCCTTGGGTCAACTTATTTATTAACGACCTGGATGTGGGCATTGAAAGTATGGTTTCTATTTTTGCAGATGATACTAAATTGTGCAGCCCTATAGGTTCCATGCAGGATGCTGCCACTTTGCAGAGTGATTTGTCTAAGTTGGGATACTGGGCAGCAATCTGGAAAATGAGGTTCAATGTTGATAAATGCAAGGTTATGCACTTTGGCAAAAATAGTACAAGTGCAAGTTATACACTAAATGGCAGTGTGCTGGGAGTTTCTTTAAGTGAGAATGATCTTGGGGTTGTCTAATTCTGGGCAGTGTCATTCTGTAGCTACTAAAGCAAATAAAGTTCTGTCTTGCATAAAAAAGGGCATAAACTCAAGGGATGCAAACATAATTATTCCTCTTTATAAATCCCTAGTAAGGCCTCATCTGGAGTATGCAGTGCAGTTTTGGACTCCTTAGGAGGTATGTAAATGAGCTAGAGAGAGTGCAGAGACATGCAACTTAACTAGTTAGAGGGATGGAAGACTTAAATTATGAGGGAAAACTGTCCAGGTTTGGGTTGTTTTCTCTGGAAAAAAGGTGCTTGAGAGGGGACATGATTACACTTTACAAATATATTAGAGGACATTATAGACACATAATGTCACGGTCGGCACCCTAAACCAGAACAGATGCCAAGCTCCCTGGTCTCGGCTCAACTTCACCAGTAGTGTGACCGCCTTTGGCTTCGGGAGGAGCCCTCAGCTACTCAGATGCCACCTGGACGTATCGAGAGGAGCAAGGCGAGGAGTTCTGGCAAGCAGAGGGGCACGACAGTATTAAGTCAGCTGGGCCAAAGGTCACGGTACAATTAGGATTAAGCAAGTTCGTAGTCAGACAAGCTGGGTCGAGGCAGGCAGAAAACAAGGATCGTCAGACAGGCAAGGGTCAAACCGGGTAATCAATCAGAAGGGATGAGGCAGAATCGGAGTCGAAGTACAAGCTAGGGTCAGGTTACGGATATCAGAATAGTCAGGAACAGGCCGGGTCAAACAAAGGAAATAATACAAGCAGGATACAAGATCAAACGCACAAAGGTTCAGGAAAGCACCAGGAATCAAATCTTATCACGGGCAATTAAAGATTACTAAATGCCCCTTTAAATACTTTTCAAATTTCGCGCCATTGCGCGCTGACCTAATGACGTCAGCACGCATGCGCCTTTAAATTTTGCGGAAGTGCACGCGCGCGTGCACTAGGGGCTGGCTTTTCTTGAAGGAGCAGCAGCATGGTGTGGCGGGCATCCCCGCTGATGGCGGCACGGAGGGCGTCCCTGCTGCACCGGTAAGGTGCACTTTGTTACACATATCAGGGGACCTTCTTACCCATAAAGAGGATCACCGCACCAAAGGCCACCCCTTCAATTGAAGCAGCGTAGGTGGTTCATCACAGTCAGGACAGTGAGGTTGTGGAATGCACTGACGAGTGATGTTGTGATGGCTATTTTAATTTGGAGGGGTTGAACTTGATGGACTCTGTCTATTTCGAACCCAATTTAACTATGTAACTAACTATGTAACTATTTATGGCAAATATTCTACTGCTCTAAGTTAAGACGATCATTAATAAATACACCTCACTGCCTTAACATGCAGAAAGGATTATTGTAGAAAAATAAGAATACTGCTCCCTTGCACATTTTCAAAATATGAAAGATATGGTCCTGTTTTAGGGCACTTATTTCTTACCTATTGGGTGATTCTATCCCTTTAAACAACAAACAGATCTTAAAAAAAGATTAATGTTTACATTTATTTGCAGTAGATTTTTAGTTTGCTGACCCAATCTAGCTGTCAATGTGCTGGTGCATTCATTATTGAATTACTGCACCTAAATAAGATTGACAATAAAATCCTTTGCCGATTTGTTTCCCAACCTCTATCCTCAGGAGAGTTGTAGAGAGTTACAAGGCAGTGTGATATAAAGTCTCTTCACTTGAACTATTATAGAAAGCATAAACTGTATAAACTAAGAGATTTTACTGTGTCATTCTAGAAATGTAATGTTGGACATGCCAGTTACACTACTCAGTTAAAATGATTACAGGCTATGTTCTTCAATTGACCAAGTTTACAAATGAAGGTGGAGAATACTGAAAAATACAGATTTTATTTGACTGTAAACCATTATTAAGAAACACTTTTAAATGTTATTTTTTGTATCATGAATATTTTATTGCCTATATACCACTATATTATGTTTCTTAAATAAATAAACGTTGAATCTTGTTTTGACTCGCTGTTTTCTCCAAGAACTTAATTACTCTGCATGTGTAATGCCTCTTGCTTCTGTTCCCTTATGCTTTCCATCTGAGCTCTGACTTCAGGGATTTATTTTGTTCTCATTATTATGCTAGCAAGGCTGGCTTTCCTTTCCATGTGGATTTCTATTTGACTTTCTATTTGCACGAGAATGGTAAAAACTGGCCCAGACATTTTGCTACCTAAAAATCCATTTAAGACTATTTGTGTCCATCCTTCCTTGGCCAAGCTTACTCTGTATTTTTATCCTGCTGTAGAGAATGCTGCATTGCATTATCCTGACAAATTTTAGGTTCTGACCATGTCTGTCTGCCTTCCTTAAATCCTTGCTGGGGCTTGTTTCTTCTGTAATCTCTTGTATCTGCACAGACCTAAGTTCTCTATGCAGTTTAGATAGGTGATGCCAAACTGATCTAAGACAGTCGGGGCTTTTTAGTTTTATCTTTGTATTTGAAAAGTATTTTTGTATGTTTGAAGAAATGACCTGTTCTTTCCATACTTATACAGTATATACTGTGGAGGAGTTATACATGAATATCATAATTTATAAACACTCTCCAAACTTACTGTACTTTGTATGGTAGTGATGCATTTATATCATATGCCATGCGCCAGTGCAATTTTGAAATCCAATGAAAGAAAGCTGAAGCACTTACTGCAGTAAATACTGAACATTTTATTCCTTCAGCTGTTCCACAGTGAAATTTTTTTTTTTTTTTGAGGAGTCTGGAGAGCTTTTTAATAGATATCTATATTGTGCATTAAAAAAATAAAGGCTTCCCATTTATGGTACCAAGAGCAAAAATCCAGAGTAGCAATTACAGTATGCAATATGTTTAATATTTTGATTTAGAGTGGATAGATGGTATAATGTAGGGCTCCTACTCATAAAATGTGTGTCATTTAAAGGAAAATACATAGGGACATCCAACAGCAAGATAAATCATTTTAGGAACACCTCATGGAATTTGGGGTAGTGTGTTAAATCAATAGTGAATATTGGGCCAATTTTAATTTGATAAGTAAAAATTATCCCCTACTTCAATTTCTTTTCTTTTATCAGGCAAAAATATCTTTTGGGTTGACATTCTCTGCAATGTGCAATTAAAATGAGCAACGCATGAAACTTAAAAAAATATTGATTTAATGAACTGCACATTTTTTATTCTTATTATTATTTTTCTATGCACCCCTCAATATCTTCTGGGATACGCTCCTTCATTTTGAAGAGGGCCTAGATTAATTTTTCATTTTTTTTCATTTAGATTGCGTAGTAATTTTTAGTGATTTACCAGAGCCAGCTAATGCATCAGTCCTAACTGTACATGACTTAATGCTGATATCCTACTGTTATATAACAGATATAACAGAGGCAGCAGCACATGGATGCTTATCATTAAAAAAATCTAATCCACGTTATCTACATCAGGGTCCACAACCTTTTTTTAACCACCTGCATTCAGTTGTAAAAAGAGTTGGGGAGCAACACAATGTTCAATGTTGACCAGAAACCAATGTTCCTTGTGGTGCAAAATAAGTGCTGTGATTGGCTATTTGGTAGCCACTATGTGGACTGGCAGCCTCCAAAAGGCTCTGTTTGGCAATACACCTAGTTTTTATGAAAACAAACCTTGCATCCATGGCAGGAATTCAAAATAAGCCTCTGTTTTGAAGCCTCTGGGAGCAACATCCTAGGGGTTTGTGAGCAACGTGTTGTTCACGAGCCACTGGTTGGGGATCACTAATCGACATCATTGTCACTGTAATGGCAAGTAAGCCTCATTTCAAAAGAAAACTATAGTGAGCTGCTCTCCTTGAGATGGTGTACATATACAACCTGTATGCAAAGACTAACTTAGGCTAAATGAGGCCTAGGCAAGTAGTACACTGTGGCATCTAAGTTCAAAAAGTACACTGATTACTCTCTCTCTTATTTGCACTAATACAGTACGAACATAAAGTTCAGAATCCTCCATAAATGAACTTGGTACCCTGTAAAATGGTACCCAAACACTTTAGTTTGTAAAATCTTATGAATAGGATCTTCTAGTCCTATCGTATTCTGTAAACCCTTGTTCGTTATTTACTGTTTGTTCCTCGTTTGTTAGCTAATGTAAAGCACTGCATAACTTGTTGGTGTTATACTGTATAAATAAAGGATAATGATTAACTTTTTGCACAGAAATTGGACAGGTTATACTTTGAATCTTCTGTATTTTGTCCAGTTAGAGATCAGTTTCTGTGCTTTATTGTGAACTTTGAAAAATCTTTGAAAGCTTACAGAACTTCACATTTCACACCGGACAATATGTGGCCAATAAATGCTGGCCCCTGAATCAGGTGGTCCATAGACGATTGCCTTGATTTGCTAAATAATTTAGTACATCTTTAGTAAAGCTTGCAAATGCAGAGCTTACAAAACAGCTACATATACAATAAATAAATTATGGGCACTTTGGTTACTTTATTAGCTAATTAAATGAATACCAGCTCTGAGTTCTCATAATTTAATGATCACCTGATTTATCATAAACGTAAGTGGGAATATGATACTAGCTTGGAAAAAATGGATCTACTTTTATATTTTATACTCTAACACATTTTGTCTGTACTCTATTAAATGTAAAATGATCTGGGCAAGGATAGTAGAACCATCATATCTGTTTATGTCACCAGTGGGGGAAATTAACCGTGATTTATAAGCACACTTAAAACTATTCAAACACAAGAATATTGCAAAGATATTAAACATAAAACACTCAACATTTTCATACTCTAGGATGGAGAGAACTGACACTGCTTTTTACAGATGTTTCATTGATTGTATTGACATTCTGTTCCCAAGAATAATAATAATACAATAAATATACAGTTCTGTGATATTCACTGTTGATTAAGAAGAGAGTCACTGATCACTGATTTGCACCATTTGAAAAACAACAGCAATCCCCTTTTAAAATGCATTGAACTATAGGAAGGTCTACATTTTACATTCATTTACATTGGGAGAAACCATTATTATGTCTGCAATAAGACTGGGAACTCTGTAATATATACGTATATACTGACTTTCAGATTCTAATGTGTTTTGCAGGTAAGTCTTTTAAGCAATATACTTGATTATGGGTCTTTCTTTTGACATTTCTTTAAAGCACTTTAATAGCAGAGAATGAATGGAATATACAGTATGTCCATCATAGGCAAATTACTGTTACTACACTATTAGAGGTAGCAGCTGCTCTTTGGTGCTTTGATCATTATAATGTTCCCTGGGAAGACGGCAATATTTAAATGCTGTGTATATAAAATTATCCTTAGTAGTTTGTCTGTAACTAACTGTAGTCATTGGGATTGCTCTAGCCGTGGATATTATGTTTGTACATTTTTTAAGATTATTGGGGTCATTTTCACTTAAGAGTTACAATAAAAAAAAACTTAAAAGATCATACAGTGTTGATGTTAGCCCAGTTGGTAGGCCAGTCTTGATAAAGACCCCAATGATGGCCGAAACATTGGATGCACAGTGATATAAAAATAAATACTTTTTGATTTATGTATTCTGAACTGTTCTACATATCATATTGACCAAGCACCCGGCGAGTGATTAATGTGAACGGAGTGAAGGTGGGTGCCTTCATATATATATATATATATATATATATATACTGTATATATATTTATATATTTGGTCGCATCAGTGTTTATCTAGCTGAAGTACTGAAATTAAAATAATGTATTTTAAATGTACTATCGTTTGCATACTTGTTCCAAATTGATGCTTCCATAAGAATATTTACAGAACATTCTCAGGAATTCACAGCAATGCAAATGTGCCAGGAGGCAGGCTGAATGATTAGCTTAGTGAAGCCTGACTTCTACAGAATGCTCCTGCCTTTGGCCGGGGGTCCCCCCAAATTTTTTTTTTTTTACACCTGTGAGCAATATTCTGCTGTAAAAGGAGCTGGGATGCAAAACAATCATAAAAAATGTTTCTGGGTAGTAAAAAATAAGCACTGTGATTAGCCCCCTATGCAGAATGGCAACGTAAAGAAGGCTCTGTTTGGCAGTACCCCTGGTATTTATGCAATCAAACTTGCCTTTCAACCAGGAATTGTTTTGTGCTTTTTTTGGGCTGAATCCACCCGGTTTTGATTCTTTTTTTTTTTTTTTTTCAAGGTTA
>CM044441.1:116941569-116980862 GCA_024363595.1 Xenopus borealis | reverse complement strand
TTTTTTTTTTTTTTTTTTTCAAGGTTAACATTGCTCAACTGATCAGAAGAGAGAAGATTGCTTTCCATAGATACTAAACCGAGGAGTAATTTTTATTAAAATACATACTTATTTATATATAGATGTAAACATGGACATGGTAAAAATATGTACACATCTTTGATGCCCTTTAAATGCGCACTATAAGTGATTAAACAAGATTTTTGTTTATATATTGATTACTTGGGGAAATCAGTAATGGCAATATTTCACTTTTGAATCTGATTGATGAATTCTATTAACTGACAGTAGATCAATATTACAGAACCTTCAGCAACTTGTCCTTAGAGATCACCTTGCTCTTTTCTAGTACCACATGGCTAACATAAATGGCCAAGGTAAAAGATTATGCATGGAATCTTGGAAGATTTGTTAAGAGTTGCAGCAGTATTTAAGGATTGCTCTTGCAGGTACAGAGACAGGAAAATGAGTTATTATATGGGTGCATGTTTGGATTGACAACATTAGCTTTTGTTATCATTACAACTGCACTCTGGAATTGCTTTAAGAAACATTTACATATGTGTGCCTCAGTGTCAAGTTGGAGGGTTCTTTTAGGTAAGAGTGGATGAGTGTTTAAACTAGGCAATGGGGGGTGGGTGAGATAAAGAATTATGGGGGAGCTAGGGTAGGCAGGGTAGTGGGATTAGTAAGGGGTCATGGGGGAGGAGTAAGGACTAATACTAACATAAGATTTTATTCACCATTAAGTAATGCAAAAGTAAAAGTAGTAACCTCCGCTGTATGCTGACAAGTGAGTCTTGTCAGATAAAATGGGAGACCTACAATTAATTGAATGCTCTAAAATTATGATATAATTGGTATCAATGAGTGTGATAGTGTAGTATTTTCCAAACTTATAGTGAATTATTTAAAGTGAATTACTCCCAAGCTGTAGTGCCTAGTGATTATTATTCAATCACCACATTAGCCAACATACATTTAAGTGGTAATTGCCAATCTTTGACAATTGGTTATTACACTTCACACCGTGTTAAAATTCCTTCTTTTCATCGAAAATTTCTAAATATCGATTTTAATTTGAGAGCCTTTTTAACTTAGATGAGGGAATGAACAACATGTAACAAAAGTATTAAACTTGAAAGACACATGTATCAGTAGCATTTTTAGGAATGTATCAGAATAACTATGTATCGATTATTTTAAATACATTTAAATATATTTTAAGATCCTAGTTCGATAATATTGTAGGATGAATTGCAATCAATGGTCAGTGAGAACCTATTTTAATAAATTTTTATATATCTTATAAATTAATGTGAACTTATCAGTAGAAGCGCAAAGGAACATTTGTATTTTGGACTAATAAAGTTGCGCAAAATTTGGATTGGAATCGTAAGATGGGGTTAAATGACGGTGGAGAGGAAGTGAATGTCATTGCTCAAGGAAGAAGCCAACAAGGCGAAACGCGTTAGCAGGACACTCGCTTTTATTCTGGCAGATGCGCCCTTCACAAACTGATTGAACTACCGGAACTCTGAGGGATGCCGAGGAGCCACGGCAAGATCTAGGGACGCACTGAAAGACTGTGGTACGGGACTGAAAAGAAATTTTGTCTGTGAGTGCATTTTAAAATACCTATTAAACTAATTGGAGAAAGTCTGCACGTCTGCCTTCTCTCTCCCTATTAAGCAAAAGAAGAGGAATCCGTGAATACAACGATCTAACTAACCCCCACTTCTCTTTACTAACATCTGGTGAGTGTAATGTGCCTCTGGAAACACTAGGAACCCAGTAGACACTCTACGTATTTTTTCGTTTTTTCTTTTTCTTTTTTCGTTTTATTCATCATTTTTTATTTTTTCCTTGTAATTTTCAATTCACAACTTTCATTCTAAATCTTTTATCTGTTGTGGGATTGGTGTCACTGAAATTTTCGATGAAAAGAAGAAATTTTAACACGGTGTGAAGTGTAACAACCAATTGTCAAAGATTGGCAATTACCACTTAAATGTATGTTGGCTAATGTGGTGATTGAATAATAATCACTAGGCACTACAGCTTGGGAGTAATTCACTTTAAATAAGTCACTATAAGTTTCTTTCTTTTTTCAACCTTTTAACTATGTAACTTACTATGTAACTAAATCCTCAGGAAAATCCATTGCTTGAAATTCTCTTGTTGCCATTCCTCTCCCATTTCACAGCAAAGGGTTTCACTTTATGACATGGGTGCACATGGATGGTGCACTTAAAGGCTTCACATCCCATAGGCCTAATTTGTTTGTTGCAGTAACAGTATCCAAGGTGCTATTTGAATGGTAAGCTATATGATTGCTTCTTAAATTAAAAAGAAGTCCTTACAAATTAGCTGAGCATAAAGTTCATTTGGTACTGTATCAAGGGCATGGATATTAATTTTGAAAATAGCCTAGCTTGAAAAATAACATAAATAACTGCAGTTTAGTTGCAAGAGGAAATCTTCTGCCAGCTCTGCTACTCACTTGGGATAATGAAATTTAGTCTCTTCAGTATTTCATAGCTTCAGTATGTTAAAGTTTATCATGCGTGAGGTTGTAGAAAATACTGTACTGCAGAAAATTAAAATTCCTTAAAGTATATCATATGGAATGTTTCAGAGTTTGGAATACTCTTCTGTACATTTGAAATTTATAACTTGTAACTGTGATAAGCAGAAACCTGTTTCCTTACTTTTTCAGCATATACAGTATAACTAAAAGAAAACCAGTATTATCACAGCACGTCATTGCCTTCCCAGCAGAATTCTCATTACTGTCAGTGTAGAAAAGAACCATGTAAGAAATGTTATACTAAATTAATCTGATTCTATGCATCCCACACACTGTGTACATCTTATGTATCTTTATATCTTAGGTATAACTGCCCAAGCGGGGTTTACTTTCAAAATTTTTAATAACAATGAGCTTAATGAATGTGAGTGATTAAAATGAAATGATATTGTAACTGCTGCCTAGCCTGCCTGCACAGAAGATCTCCAGACCTCATCTTTCTCCTGGTTGTCATCTCTGATATGCCCACCCACATACTTCTCCTCAATGTGGCTGCCCTAAACTAAATAATCATCTCCAACCTATGCAAGTTTGTTACAATCATTGGGGAGACCTGGCACCCTTGATTTTGAGATTGTGAACCATAGCACACTCAAAAAGCTGTATAAAAAAAAGCTCTTGTTTACATATTTGGGGTCCCATGTTGTCAACTGCAGTCCTCACTCCTCAAACATAAATAACAATGGGAGACTATACAAATTAAGTCAATGCCAATAAAGGATAGCCAATACTGCGTCTTCTTACAAACAGGCCCGGATTTGGGGACAGGCTACAAAGGCCTGGGCTTAGGGTGGAAAATATCAGGGGGCGGCATGACACTCACTGGCCGGATCTCCATTGGGGACTAAGTGGGAGATTTTGGCTGCTGTTTCAATCTCCCATCCCCTTATGTCAGTGATCAAGCAAGACAAATTAACAGGTGTGTCAGAGGGGGTGCGAGTAGCAAAAGTAGTGGGGAAGTAGTGCAAGTGTAATGGGGCAAAATATCTCCTGTGCTGTACCCATGTTAACCCTTGATGTTTCACTGACCTTTTGTGTGGGGGAAGCCTTCAGCGAAGCACACAACAAAGAGTTGTAGTTCAATCAAATTCTCTTTATTTGTCACTTCCTTCAAAGAAACAGCAGTACATTCATAGGGCTTAATCTCCCAGCTTTACACATATGACTTTTCCCATACCTGCACACTGCTAGGGGGGACTCACACTCACATACACCCCTCTTGGGCCCTGGTCAGCTCTATCCTTATCAGCCTCTTCTCTTAAAGGAGAACCAAACCTGTAAGAAAACCCCTCCTTCCCTGTTTAGACCCCCTTCCCTGCTTACCCCTACGCAAATGCCCTTAATTTTTTACTTAACCCTCCTGCAGATTCAGGCCACGGGAGTTCACGACAGCCATATTCTTTCTTTGGTCATCTGCTTAAGTGGAGGAGATTACCTGCAAAAAAGAAGATGGCTGCTGTGAACTCCCATGGCAAGAATTAATTAGAAATTAGGGGCATTTGGTTGGGGGGGAGGGAGGGGGTCTAACACAGGGCAGGGGGGAGGGTTTTTCCTTACAGGTTTGGTTCTCCTTTAAGCCCGGGCTGGTGGGTTTCCCGCTCAGACTACTATGCCCATTCACTCCTAGTTGGGGCCACACCTGCCCATGCTGGTTACCTAGCTATCGTACACTTCCTAGAACATACTGTTATATATTTAGACCTCTCATTATCTAGGTTCAGTAGCTCTTCCAAGAGATGACTGTACTGCTGAAGATTACAGAGTTACAAATTATAACCAGAGTGTGTTCGGTATTTTACATCATTAAGAGAGCTTAACGCTGTGCACGGTGGGCCCGGGTGCACACGCCCCAGACCTTCAGCAAGGGGAGCAATCGAGGAAACTTGTAAAGAGGCTGGCATAAGCCTGGAACCCACGAAATAGTGAAGCCACAGTCAGGTTGTAAAAGGTTAAAACGCTTACATTCATTTCCAAAATTTAAGAATAATTCACCTGACGCATTCGTGCCTTATGACTATAAGTGTCTTTTGGACACAAAACTCTTCAGGCTAATGGTTCTTGGACTGATAACAGTTCAGTAATAACAAATTAAACTGTTATTGTGTTATTACAATATTTACAATCCCCAGAGTGCTGGTTTAATACACTTAAGGGCTGATTTACTAAGGTTCAAATTTCGAAGTAGAAAATACTTCGAAATTCTATCATCGAATTGAAATCGGATATCGAAGTTGAAGTATTTTTCACCGAATTAAGCATTCCTGTGATCAAAAGATTTTACTTTAATAAAAAGAACTTAGAAAAATGGTCTAGAAGGTCCCCATAGGCTAATATAGCACTTCGGCAGCTTTTATTTGGCGAAGTATTAAAATCAAAGTTTTTTTTAAAGACACAGTTGAAGGATTTTACTATTCGATTTGAATCGAATGGTTGAAGCACACTATTCGATGGTCGAATTTTTTAAAAAATTTACTTCGAAATTCAAACTTTTTTAGTTCGAATATTCCCTTCGACCCTTAGTAAACCAGTTGCTTAGGGTGTAGAACTTACTATATTTTTCATTTTACGAACGCTATAACTCACCTTAGGCACAGAGGCGGGGCAGATAATTACTTTCACTTTCCATTCAGCACTTCCTAGATGTCACTGCTCCCCACACATTCCCCCATTCTCTTAACCATTTAATTGTGTAGCCAGGACATGAGGATAGGCATCGGGTCCCCCATTCTGGTGCACAAACAAGATTCTGAGATGATGCAAGCCTTGCCTTAATAACAGTGTCCATAAAATGGCTCCTGCCTGCTTGCTAGAATTATGAATTCCCAGACTGAAGGAAACAAGATTAAAATAATTTATATAGCATCATTAATGTTCATTTTGCTTGACTAATTTGATCAAATATGATTTTGAATATTTCTTTTGGGTGACGGGTCCACTTTAATGGTGTATTTTCTGATTCAAGCTTTTTCCAGCTTCTGAGGTATAATAAACCTTGAAAATCTTTAGTTTTGTTAAGAAAATTGAGTTTTGACAGAAGAATAACCTGGAAAACACATTTTTTTGTGCAAAAAAAATTACTCAACCGTTGAAAAATAACCCCCATAATATACTGTCTATAGCTGCCTATTAATTTAAGGTCATATTTTTCTCTTCTCCTTGTATTGCAAATTAATTTTTTTTAGAGATTGGTAATTTGGTTTTAACAATAGCATTACTATGTATAGTTTCATAATGCCAGAAAATAGTATTAACTGCAAGGTATTTTAAATTCCAGGTAATTGCCTAGTTCAATTTATGTGCCAGTTTCATCTAATGGCCCTGAATCAACTTCCTATCAGCTCTGTTGAACTTTATTAGCATAGCCCTTCTTTTATGTGTACTTAATTGAGTGTGCAGTGTAAAGCAGGTTGTGTTAATAAAATGCAGTGTCTGCCTATCTGATTTTCAATAATTTTTCTCCTTGACAAAAAAACACATCATATAACTGATTTATTTTATTGTCCCTTAACTAGGCAGTGAAGTATGGTGCATTGATACAGTATGTGTTCACAGATGTTCTAATAGAATAGTAGATGGCATATTAGTTACTCTTGCTAAATTGCACAAAGGTCTGTTCTACCAAGTCACATAGAGGATTCATCTGTTGAGGCAAGTTTCCCCTGATACATTTAAATGGGTAAAATACTACTTTGTTCACCATAAGTACAAAGAAAAGGGCTTCTGCTGAACACACTCTTTACTTAATGTTTTAATCACAAATGTTTTTTGTTATTTGTTGGGACTTGTTATCCGGAATGTGGGGACCTAGTTTTCCAGATATTGGATCTTTCCGTTATTTGGATCTTCATACTTTAAGTCTAGTAGAAAATCATGTAAACATCAAATAACCCCAATAGGTTGGGTTGGTTTTACTTCTAATATTGATTAATTATATATTAGTGGGATCAAGTACAAGGGAGACAGCCTTTCCATGATTTAGAGCTACCTGGATAATAGGTTTCCGGGTAACGGATCACATACTTGTACTACTCCAGGTAGATAATTTAATTCCCAGTGCAAAAATAAACCCCCTGTATAATAGAGATCTATAAGCCTAACTAGTGGATGGATGGAACTGTACACTCTAGACAAAGGAGATAAATATCTGGAGAGATTTCTGGAGATGTTGCCAATAGTAACCAATCAGCAATTAGATTTAAACAGCCTGATCTGATTGGTTGCTATGGGCAACATCTCCAGAAATTTCTCCAGATATTTATCTCAATTTTAAACATGCCACAAAGTTTTTATGGATGTTTAAATAAAGATCTGAAGTTTTTTCAAAAGCCTGACTGCTTTTGCTCAATTTCTGGTGTGCACTGCTGATCCAAAGGATTGCGGAGTGTGTCAATAAATACAAAATTTTGACTGTTTTTAGGATAAATTTCCCTTTCCTGAAGTCCCTTGTTTCATGTTAAACATACAGTAATGTAAAATGACCAGGACTTGATAAAAGAAGATCGGCCACTTGTAATTCTGGCCTTTACTTTTTACTTTTAATATTTTTAACATTAACCTAGGTTCAGAAACCCTGACTTTGTAAATACTGATTATAAAAACTAGTGACAGGCTTCAACTAAATAGCAGACTTATTGTTAGGAGCTACCAAAAAATTATGAGGATTCTCAACTTCAATTTCCTTTCACGGCTCTATCTGTCCTTAGTGAGAGAACTGATAACGGATTTTCTCATCTTGCCCTCAAATCAAATGGTTACTGGTTCATAACATAAATTACTGGAACAGTGTTTTTTCCTTTTATTCATCCACTCAAGCTTTATCAGTGCCCTTTTTTTTTTTTAAACCAAGAAAGTAATGAGTGAATTTAAGATAGCTAAACAAGAACATGGAATAATGTTTATAATATTTAAACTACAAGAAATCTATTCAAGTAAAGATGTTGCAGAGAGGTTTTGCTTCTTAAGAAAGGTACACTATGTTCATGAAAATGAAAATGGGGAGTTACACCCATGTTAACTATGAGCTTCATTAACTTGATGTTTACCTTGGTTGGGTGACTGGAAGTAAATGAAGGGTCTGGAGCAGACTGACTAACGATGAACTCTTCTTCTTTCTTTTTCTCAAGTGTCCAAAAGTTTAAATTATTTTAAATGTACCTTGATCTAATTAGGAGAGCCTAATATATAGGCCTTCATGCTATGCTGTGTATTGAAGAGTCAATAAATACAAAATTTTGACTGTTTTTAGGATAAATTTCCCTTTCTTGAAGTCCCTTGTTTCGTGTTAAACATACGGTAATGTAAAATGACCAGTACTTGATAGAAGAAGATTGGCCACCATTGGCCTTAGATTATGAACAATAAACCCAAGGCAGATATTAAATTACTTTTAATTCTGGCCTTTACTTTTTACTTTTAATATTTTTAATATTGACCTAGGGTCAGTAACCCTGACTTTGTAAATACTGATTATAAAAACTAGTGACAGGCTTCAACTAAATAGCAGACTTATTGTTAGGAGCTACCAAAAAATTATGAGGATTCTCAACTTCAATTTCCTTTCACGGCTCTATCTGTCCTTAGTGAGAGAACTGATAACGGATTTTCTCATCTTGCCCTCAAATCAAATGGTTACTGGTTCATAACCATTCACAACATAAATTACTGGAACAGTGTTCTTTCCTTTTATTCATCCACTCAAGCTTTATCAGTGCACTTTTTTTTTTTTTTAAACCAAGAAAGTAATGAGTGCATTTAAGATAGCTAAACAAGAACATGGAATGATGTTTATAATATTTAAACTACAAGAAATCTATTCAAGTAAAGATGTTGCAGAGAGGTTTTGCTTCTTAAGAAAGGTACACTATGTTCATGAAAATGAAAACTATTTATAGCAAGACACAGAAGGACAATTAATATAGAGCTAGTTCACCTTTAGGGCAGAGATTTCAGGTTTCTTAAGTTTAAACTCCCCTTTAGCTGGAAAGCCCAGCAGCCCTAAAGTCCCTGTTAGCTTATAGAAATGGTTTTAGAGATACAACCAAACATCACTGGGTGTCAGGAGTCTGCAGTCCCGGAGCTTGGCAGTGACAACACTCATTGACATCACTGAGCCTGCTTTGCTCTATGACATCAGTGCCAACACAATGACAGCTGTTTCATATGCACAAGACACCAAGGATTTGGATGAAGAAATTCAAATGCTTAAAAGCCTGCTGATGCCAATGCTCAGTGCCAATTTGTAAAGTCCCATTCTTGATTTTCATCAACCCTTGCAGTGCTCTTGTATGTTGGACTTTCTCACTGCCTTTTCAGCCAGCATCCACTTAGGTCCCTTCATTAAGTATTAAGACCTGTGGCCCCCTGCTGGTCACTTCTACTAGGCTTTGACCACTGGTCCTAACTCAGCTTTCTATATGTCACGGTTGGCCAAACCAAAACACATGCCAAGCACCCTGGTCTCAGCTCATGCTTCACCAGTAGTGTGACTGCCTCAGGAGGAGCCCTCATCTAAGCAAAGTCTTTGGGCAGAAGGTCACAGACGGAGACAGAAAGGCCAAGGTCAAAACCATGAAGACTAGCAGTTTGATCAGGCAGGATCGGAAGTCAGATAACAGGCAAGGGTCAAACCAGATGATCAGATCAGAATAGTCAGGCAGGCAGGTCGGAATACAGAGTGTAGAATAGTCAGGTCACAAGCCGAGGTCAGAATCATAGAAGTCAGGAGAAGTCAGTAGAAGGCATGGGTCACAACAGGAATCAAGATCAAGAAAACTCAATAACAAGGCTCAGAAGCACCAGGAACAAACTCCTGTAATGGGCAACGAATTTGCAGCAAAAGTCCCTTTAAATACATTTGAATTTCGCGCCAATGCACGTCAGCGCACCTGTGCCTTTAAGGGAACCCGGAAGTGCACCGCACGCACCTAAGGAGATGCCGGCACAAGAAGAAGAGGTGGCGGGCGTCCCCGCCGAGGGGGTGGCAGGCATCCCTGCTGTCCCCCCACTAGACCACCAGGGTAGGTTCCTTACACTATAGTTACCGGGTTATATAGGCTCATAAAGAGGTATATAATTATCAGACCTTCAGATTGAGCAAAACTACTCTATTAGTCAGTGATTTTAAGGGGGGGCACATGGGACATAACTGTTCAGTGAGTTTGCAATGGATCCTTAGCATGCTGGTCAGATTAAAAAGCAACAGTTATGACCCATATGCCCCGCCTCAAGTAACTGATTAGGTACTGACTGTTAACCAATAAGAGAGCTGTAAAGCAGGAAGTTACAGGATGTTCTGCTTATTATGTTCTGGTCACTCCAGTCTTTATACATTAAATTTTGACTGATTATATTGAAAACATTTTTTATTTTGCATGATCTATCTACAGTATTTACCCAATATTTATATTAACACTGAGCAATTCCTTTAAGGAAAGGGAAGATATTATATGTAGCAATATTGGTTGAGTTGTAGCAGGAGGCTTTCCCCTCTTCCTTCGTCAACAGCAGTGTGCAAATAAGACCACAGGGGCACAAGAGTGTCCATCTTTTGAGGACTTGAAACCCCCCCCAATGTGATCTGCAATGAGCATCAGATAAAAAGTCCAGGGCTCAGTGAAGAGCACCACCACAGCCGTCTGATATCTGGTCCAAAATCTTTAAAATATGTATTAGGTAGGTTTGAAAATCCTGTTTGGGCAAAAACTGTAATGATGGATCAAAGTATATGGCCATCTTAAATCTGCTACAATTCAGAAAATGAAAGTTGATTGGTTGGTGTAGGTCACTGCATTGGTGCTGTTAAGTATTTATGTTAATAAATTAGTTGTGGTGTTTCTTTCTTGCTAATACAACATAGCAAGTAGTCATGGGCGAAACTTTGCCATTTGCAAATTTACTGAAAAATTTGTGAAACGCACTGAAATAAATGGGCATCAAAAAATTTCATGCATGACAATTTTGACATGAGCGACACTTTTTATATGCGCTACTAAATTGTCCAAATGCATTAAAGTCAATGGGCTTCCAAATAATTTTGACACACGACAATTTTATGCAAACGACTTTTCTGACGCACAGCAATTTTTTTTTTAGGTGGATTTTTTTTTTCCCAGCAAATTTTTGTTGCAGAATTTATTCACCGCAAATTAGTGCCTGGCAAATTTTTTCGCCCATCACTAATAGTATGTAAACGTGCAAATGAACCTTGAATTGAATTGGCAGCTGAATTTGATCATACTGTTTTCATTGTCCAATAAAGGTGCATATTCAAATGGTATAAAATATAGAAATCATCTTTCTTCTTTAATAAAGTCTTTGATTTGTATTTCTTTCTATATATAATTCATATAGTCATATATGACTATATTTCTTTTGCACCTCTGCTTTCCAACATGCCACTTTTTATTTCACCTTCAGGAAAGTCGCAATAAAATTTTCAGTATGTTCCTGGAGATTTTTCCAGCTTAAAATGAATGGAAATTATTATTTTATGCAGGCATCTGCATCTTATTCAACTGCTTACTGACATGCCTGTCATAATGCCTGACAATGTATAATGCACACATGATTGCACAATAGGGGACACACATCTCAGCACTACTGTATTTCTCTCTGTCTACATTTCCCTCTCTCCAACTCTCACAAGGGTGTAGAACTTACAGCACAGTGCAGCTTTGGGGAATATATTTTCTCTGCACAGTTCTCTTAAATTATTTAGCATTTCATCTTTGTGGAAGAACAGTTGCTTTTGGGGCAATGGGCACATAGGGTGCAAGTACAATATTTTGAGGTTTTAGAGCAGAGAGAATATGATTACTGGGTTTCTTTGTAGATGATCACAGAAGCAATATCACAGAAGCTCCCAAAATGTCATTACAGGCCAAAAAGTAAAGAAAAGTGGAGGTGCTATAATTTATAGTAACTTGTAGAAATGACAAGCAAATAAGTTACAGAACTTAGTTGACATGTTAAAATTATATGTAATGTGTTAAGAAATAAAGAGCTACATTGGACTGATAAGAAAAGCAGCAAATAGTCAATTTAGGTGAATTCAGCACTTTGTATAAAGTACAGATGCACAATGTGGGCTAATCAGTACACTATGACCACGCAGGGTTGAAATCCATTAGCAACAGAATGTTTTTTCTGCAAGTTGTGCATCATGTCTTACAAAATCTAACTCAGAATGGTGTGACAGGTAAATGGCTGCAATTGGTACTGAAAACTTCTTAAAGATATAACTTTCCAGTGTTAAATCACTATGGTTGCTAAGAATGAATTAACGCTACAACATCAATTCTTTCTGGTTAGTGGCTTTGACTTGTAATCATTAAAACAATGGATGAAAGAGATATAGAAATCATTAGTAATACTTGTAATTTTATGCAGATTACTTTATTAATAGTGTAATATATCATGTCGTGCTGTGGTTTATATTATTTTGGATTTCGGTTTGTTCTTTGAATTCTAGTTTTGTACCAAAAAATTCTGTTTCTGCTAATTATTAGTTATATTTTTGTGTTTTGTATTTCTGTACTTCATATATTAATTTTCATAAAACATCTTTGATGGGAACCTAGCAGAGAGCAGTCTGAAGCTACTGTACTTTTTAGGTATCCTTGAACCACTAGATAAAGTATATCATGGTGTGGATGAATGAAAACCTTCATAGATGTCTGACCAGTAAATAATACCTGCTGATTGGTCTGCACTTTTTATTAGAAGGGTTGTTCGCCTTATAAGAATGATGAATACACTAATATTCTGAGACAATTTGCAGTTGGTTTTCATTTTTATTAATTATTAACTTTTTATTCAGCAGCTCTCCAGTTTTCAATTCCAGTAATCTGGTTGCTAGGGTCCAAATGACCCTTTCTTTGATGGATACCTAGTGGAGAGAAGTATAAAGCTACTGGACTTTCTAGGTTTCATTGAACTACACTAGATACAGTATATCATGATGTGGATGAATGAAAACCTTCATAGACCTCTGACCAGTAAATCATACCTGCTTATTGGTTGTTATTGGTATTTAGACCTATAGCATACTCTGCACCTTTTATTAAAAAAGTTGTTCACCTTCACCTGGTGGCTAGGGTACCCAAGAAACCATGCATTGGTATGAATAGGGGACTGGTATTTGAATAGGAGAGTGCCTAAATAGAAATAAGAGTAATAAAAAGTAGCAATAAAATTAAATTATAAACTTACAGAACATCTGATTTTTAGATGGGGTCAGTGAAAGAAGGCAAATAATAAAAAAAAAACTATAAAAATAAAAAAGTAAGCCAATTGAAAAGTTGCTTGGAATTAGTCATTCTATAACATACTAAAAGTTAATTTAAAGCTGAACCACACATTTAAAAACTATAACCTCCATATGTAATAAAAGGTACTAAGTAGTAGAAGGCATTTGCAGATCTCCTGCACATGCACCGGAAGTCATTAAGTTTTCCAATTACCCCGGGGGAGGCAGTGTAACGGTGACACACCCTGGTGGTCTAGTGGTGCGGTGGGGACGCCTGGCGCTCCGTTCAGCTGCTCGGCTGCCTCTTAGTACGCGCGTGCGCCGGCTATTTAAAGACGCTGACGCATGACGTCAGCGCGCAATGGCGCCAAGTTTGAAAATTTAAAGGGGTATTTAAAGGGGTGTTTGACATTGCTTCCCTGCCCGTGATAGGTTTATTCCTGGTGCCTGTATCTGTGCTTTAAGCTTCTGTTTGTTCCTGATTCCTGTTTTTGACCCTGCCTGGCTTTGACTATTCTGAATATCTGTATCCCGACCCGTGCCTGTTATTGACTACTGATTCTGCCACATCCTTCTGATTGATTACCCGGTTTTGACCCTTGCCTGCCTGCCGATCCTAGTTATCTGCCTGCCTTGACCCAGCCTGTTTGACCACGAACTTGCCTACTCCTATCTGTACCGTGACCATCGGCCTTAAAGACTTATCTACAGTCGTGCCCCATTGCTAGCCAGAACTCCTGCTCTGCACCTCTCGTATAAGTCCAGGTGGCATCTGAGTAAGCTGAGGGCTCCTCCCGAAGCCAAAGGCGGTCACACTACTGGTGAAGCACGAGCCGAGACCAGGGTGCCTGGCACTTGTTCTGGTATTGGGTGCCGACCGTGACAGGCAGGCTGGGAGGGAGGGGGGCCTACTCAGGGGAGGGGGGGGAGTTTTGCACCAAGGGGGTTGAATTCTCCTTTAAACTAGTGACAAGTAAATTCTACCCGCTGATTGGTTGCTATTGGTTACTGCACCTGGGCAAATTTAGTGCCTTTTATTACATAAACACTCGCACTGTGTGGCAGCAGTTTCTGTCCAGTAATATCTTGAAAACAAACATTTAGATTTGTTTGGAGAACAAAAGCTATTGTTTTTAATTAATATACCGTATATAATGTGTGCAGCCTTATGGAAGGTAAAACCACATTCAAGCAGAATGATTGCAATGAGACTTGATTAATGAGCTTTTTTCTCAATGACCAGGAACAATGCTCTGCTGTTTGCTTTAACCAATACATTTACAACAAATGTCTACGATACATTTATTACTGGCATCCTAAATTACAGCAATATCATAAATATTCAGGTAATACCATTGCAGCAACAAGTCCTGACAGATCAAAGCGGCTGTAAATATATTTTGGTTACAAATGATCAGTTTATACCCCTCTTTGTTAATTTATATTTTGTCAGATTTTTTGGTTTATTGGTTTAAAGAAAATAATCTTTTGTTTTTCTCAAGGAAACATTCCCCTTGGGGATAATATTCAGGCTAAATCTAGTTTTAAAGCACTTAGACAAGCATGAGTCAACACAACAAAAACTTTTAATATAAAGTCAGCTCCAGATCCTACACAGGCTATCCGTATTATTGACTATTAAATCTTATGGGCTCACGTACTCAATCCTTCTTTGAATAGCCTATTCCCAGATCTTGTACAGTAAGATTAATATTAAACCTGAGAGTAGGAGATGAATTTTGAGCACAGATTACTGTAATGTGTATAAGTAACCCATCGAGTAACCATTATATTCACCTTTTTTGTTATAAATGGCCATAGAATTGGTTGCTGGACCACCCTTTTGTATTGAGGGGTCTTGTGTTGCTCTAAGTAATCTTGCCAGTTACTGAGGAGACTTACTATGTCAAAAACAACAATGTAGGCCCTGTCTTTGTTTGTATGACTATAAGGCTGGGATTGGCTGTCCCCTGCCTTTTGTTCTTCTGGCAGGGACCATTAGGACATGCCCTCTCCTTATATGAAACACTGACAGGGACCATATCAGATCTATAGGAAGATCCAATAATTTTTAAAAGATAATATAAATTTTTAGCCCATACTGAAACCAGCACCATATAGTATTCATTTACTGCCTACAAAAGTATGGGCTTTTCATTTATCCTATTTGTCTCTTTTAAAGAGAGAACTAAACCCTAAAGTAAAGAACTAAACCCTAAAAATTTGCTGAGAAATTGTAATGAAGACATTTCACTACTCATCTGAGCAGCGTCTTCAGTTCAACTGACTGGTGTAGGGGAGTTCTCAGCATTTAGACTCTTCCAACAATCCAATCACAATGGCACATTGTAACACTTCAGAGAGGTGACATCTGAAATTCACAGAGGTGTTGATTCTGTGTAGTTACTATAATAGGATTACCAATGTGTCATTGCAACTCCTAGACACGTGTTACTTGTGAGAGTTGCATGAATGGATGTGTGAATAGTTCTGAAACTGCCGGGGTACAGATGTTAGAACAGCATTGTACAGATGCAGCCACTTGGATTTGTGTGTTAAATGTGTCATGACTCAGTCTTAATTGAAGAAACTGTGTTATCTAAAGTTATCTTAACTCATTTAATGCATTTAACCTTTTCATTAGCATATTGAAGCACTATTGTTCACAGTGATGAACACTTTAATTAGATGCTGTGGATGGATGGATGCTGGATGCTGTGGTGCAATTTTCTGTGTTAAATGGGACAAGTGTGAAATCTGTGTTTAGTTCTGTGTCAAACACACAATCCAAAGTGGCTTCATCTGTATGTAGCAGTCTTTTAGGTGTAGAAAGACAGCCAAGTCTTATCCTGTAGAGTTCACCCTCCTATGCTGATTAATTCGCTTAGTGAGCAGTTGTTTTGTCGCCCCAATATATAGATCAGTGCACTCATCGCTACACTGGACTGCGTATACCACATTACTTTGTTTTCCTTTAGTAGTTGGATCCTTTGGGTGTACCAGTTTTTTTCTCAGTGTGTTGCTAGGTTTGTAAAACACAGGCATGTGGTGTTTGTTGAAAATCCTCCTGAGTTTCACCGATACTCCAACTACATATGGAATGACTATATTTTGCCTACTATGTGTCTCCGGGTGGTTATTTCTTTTGATCTTCCTGTTGGGCTTGGTTGCTGCTGTTTTTACAAAGGCCCAGTCTGGGTAGCCACAGGCTTTCAAAGCGCCTCTGAGATTTTTATGCTCCTTGCCCTTGGACTCTGTATCAGTTGCCACATATTCCGCCCTGTGGTGCAGAGTTCTAATGACACCCAGTTTGTGTTCCAGCGGAATTGATCTGTATGAGAGGTTTTCCTGTATAGTTTTGAAGTTACCTCCCTCTTGGATGCATATCAGTCCAAAAAAGCAAGTTTGTTCCCGTGTACATCTTCCCTTGTAAACTTGATGTTATTGTCCATTTAATTAATGTGTTCTGTAAAGGACGCCACTTCATTGGAAGTGTCATCCACATATCTGAACCAGTGACTCAATGTAGTTCCTTGGAAAGTAAGTAAAGCCCTCCATTAAACTTCTTCCATGTACAAGTTAGCTACAATGGGAGAGACTGGAGAACCCATTGCACAGCCATGTTTCTGTCTATAGACCTGTGTGGTGTTAAGGCACAAATTCAACAACAAACATACTTGGTTAGGATTGAGCTTCATTCTACTGCTAAGGGTGTTTTCTTGCTGCAGTCGATTTCTTACAGTCTCAGTTACCTCTGTTGTAGGTATACATGTAAACAAATATGTTACATCATATGATACAGTTGTCTCTTCTGCCTCTAGCCTCACCATGAATTTTGGTTACAAAATCCTTGTCATTCTGGATATGATGCACTGTATTGCCTACCAACGGGGCTAAGATGTTAGCCAAGAATTTTGCAATGCTGTATGTCACTGAGTTTATGCTGCTGACAATGGGCCTTAGTGGGGCTCCTTCTTTGTGTATCTTGGGGAGTCAGTATAAGCATGGCAAGGCTTCTCTGGGGTACAAACAGTGGTATAAAACTCGATCGATGGCTTTCACCTTTTCAAGTTGTTGTCAGCAACCTATCACCTTTTTCTTGAAACAGCTGGTTGGGTCTTTCCTTACAGGTTCATATGTATTGCTATCACTGGGTAGTGTAGTTATCTTGCAGTGATAGTCAGTTGTGTTGAGCACAACTGTGCATCGCCCTTTATCTGCTGGCAGGATAGTGATGTTCGGGTCCTTACTCAGAGAACTGAGAGCTCTCCTCTCTTGTGTAGTAAGATTAGAGGGAGGTGTTCTAGCACTTGACAAGGCAGCTGACACTTTAAGTTGGAGTCTTCCTTTTTGATGTGATTATTCTTGATAGCAGAATCTGTGGCTGTGATGAGTTCAATTACTGGGATGTGTTGAGTTGTCACTGCATAGTTCAACCCCTTGGATAGCACATCCTTTTCTGACTGAGTTAGTACCCTATCTGATTCTGGTTCTTAACCCATGTGTCTCTGGTGTTCTTTCGTGTCTCATCTTTCAGCCTCAAGGTTAGCTCTTCTGACCTTTTCCAACTGCTGCTTTGTGACAGTAAGGTGTTGAATTTGTTAATTTGTCTCTCCTTGCTCTTTATGTGTTGGGCCATCTGAGCATGTTCAACAAAAACAAATGCATTTTTCAGAGTTACATCAGGTAGTTGTTTTGCCAGACTCTGTTTCAGATGTTCATTGTCCTGCTTAAGGGCCTCAATGGTAAAATTGATCTGTCTCCCACTATGGTGGGTAAGACTTGTAGGGCTAAAGAATTGCGTTACACAAAAACTTTGCTTGAATATTTGAATTATAAATTATTTCGCATTAGACACACAATAATAAAGGGCTTGGTTATATGTCAATGTGAAACCTGTTAATATAAAGTGCTTCCAAATGTAATATGGGAATTTAGACTGTAGAACCAACTCAGTTCACTCACATGGTAATATAAAAAGCTGGTGTCCTTTCAGAATGTTCTATGTCTCTAAAATTCTCCAGACATCATTACCAATGTCCAAGAAAATAAAATGTACAAATCATTGGGATTCTAGTCAAGTCACAAGTCAGTTTAAAAAGATTCACATGATTTTCATAGGCATCTAGTTTGGCTTAATCTAAGTTGCTTTCTGATTCTGATCCCAGCTGATGTATGTGTTCATCCCTGCTAATGTGTTCATCCCTGCATACAACTTAATAACCTGCTGTCTTGTAACTAGAAAAAGGCCTTTCCAGTCAGTGAACCTGAAAATGCATAATGCCAATCATTCTTAGCCACTATTGCAGTAGCATGTAGTTTCATAGCAAATCCCAGAGCATATAATGCAAACAGAAAATATGTGCTAATAACGTGTTCTGTATACATATCTCCCCATGGACCGCACTTGTGCATATCTTCATGTGTTTCCATGGACTCCTTCAAGACAGTACTTAAAGGGATACTGTTGCAGGAATTTATTCAATTTGTTTTTCAAAAATCACCAGTTAATAGTGCTACTCCAGCAGAATTCTGCACTGAAATCAACTTTTTAAAAGAGCAAACAGATTTTTTAAATTTAATATTGAAATTTGGCATGAGGCTAGACATATTGTCAGTTTCCCAGGAGCCCTTAGGTAGTTTGTGCTCTGATAAGCTTCAGTAACTCTTAACTGCTACACTGCAAGTTGGAGTGATATCACCCCACTCCCTTCCCTCCCCAGCAGCCTATTAACAGAAAAATGGGCAGCTAACCAGATAGCAGCTAATGGACACCTCTGCTGAAGGATTTCTTTCCATTGCTAAAATTGTTAGCCCTAACTCCCTAGCCCTACCTAGTGGTAGACATGAGAATAGCACCAAAGCAGGAAAACCATGACCCATGTCATGATATAATACAATGGTAAGGGGGGAAACAATAGTATAGATAAATGGAGGGCACACAAATTATAAAAAAATGTTTTGCAGTATATGATGAGGTGCAAGAAACCTAATGTTACCCCTACACAGAGTAACCAAATTCATACTCTACCAAATGTTAGGTATGAACACTCAAAATAACTTATTTTCAGACAAGGGTCTTTAATAATTATTTAGCTTTATATCAATTTTATATGGCAATTGCAACAATGTTATAGCAGAAACAAATCAGTATACATAACATCAAACTCATATAAATACCACCCAATTGAATATACAAGGTAGAAAAAGGCAACAAGGAGCAGATACACCTGCCAAAAAATGAGAATGGCCCCAACATTTTTACACAACGGCCTTTGTCGAGGGGATCCTTTCACACCAATATTACAGTGAAAAAAAATAAATAAATAGAGTGAATTATTTGCAATGTAAACAGTGTAATTTAGAAATAAAAAGTTAACCATAAAAATCACGACCGAAAAAAAATCAGCCCCTCATTTTTATTGTTTTGGTTTTTTCTACAATTTCTTTCGACCTTTGGAAACAGTCTGGATAAAAGACATTCTAGAAATAGGGTTTTTTGGTCCTTGAGGCTTTCTTGTCCCAAGCACATTGCCTCATATTCAGTATGATACCTGTTATCTAGAATGGGACCTGGTGTTTCTGGATAATGCATCTTTCTATAATATGGAACTTCATACTTTGTCTACTAGAAAATAATTTAAACATTAAAGAAACCCAATAGGTTGGTATTGCTTCCAATAAGGATTAATTGTATCAGTCAGCATAAGGTCCGTCAGCAATTAGGATAATTACTTAAGGGGCTGAACCTTAATGCCTCCTGTTTCTTTACTCCCCAAAACTGAAAATGGTAGTAAAACTGCCCCATAATGTGAAAGTGATATCCTTTTTTAGAAAACTTAATATTAGTATTTGTCTGTTATTGACAATAGTGGGCACAAAGTAACATTTCGGCAGTTTTGAAGTTATTATGCTTTATCCACACAATGCAGAAGTGTTTTTTTTTTTTTTTACAATTCCAGAGTAATAGAATCCACAACATGGTGATGCAATTGACAATTGTTCCAGAACTGAATCAATCACAGTTGCCCTTAAAATCGTCAGTGTTTGGATACACAGGCCAATAAAAGCTGCCGACAGACCAATTTGGCAGCTTGTATAGGGCCCTCCAACAGTCTTCTCCAATAGATATCTGACCAAAAGCTGGCCAGATGTCTATTGGACAGGACTAAAAATCCCATCAGATCATGGGCCACATTTGTTTGTTGATGTGGTCCTGCAATCTGACCACCTTTACTCCTGCATTAAGATCCAATCATTGGGCCCTAGGGCCCATGATCAGATTGGTCTGAGATCGCCCACCTCAACAACAATTGTTGGATTTCTCTGTGTATGGCCACCTTTAGGAATTCTATTACTGTATCATAAACAAAGGCCAGTATTTGAAAATGTATGTCCATTTGCAAAGAATAAATGATAAACAAAGAGTTAATAAATGTGAATAATTTGTCCTTTTTTGTGTAACAATTTAGTAGAACTTCCTTTGTACTTGTAACTATTCTTGTAGTGTAGGATGTAGAATACTGGATCTGTATAGTATGTTTTTGCCTTTTTTAGGTGTCACAGTTGCAGTAATACCCTGTACATTGATTCTAGCCAGGTCTCCCTTTTTAAGTTCAACAGGGCTAGGACTAGGGCTAAGACATGTTCTCTCACTTGCCTGTTGCATCTCACAGATGTGAAGTGTGTGGGCGGGGGTGGCTCCTTGTGATTGTTTCAGAATGATACCCATAAGAAATTAGCTGTTACAAATGTAATTAACTTGTGCTCTAAAAGCTTGTAATCAGAGCAAAGAGCTTAGCCACACTCAACTAAAGCCATAAATAATAGTGGTGGTAGATACCTGCCTAGAAGTTAATACATCAAGCAATTAATAAGAATTAATGTCTATGACTTCAGTAACCAGAATGCAGATTAGTTCTAAGAATAGATTTACAGAAGGTGTACAACTCCTTTTGCAATTACAGAGCTGCACAGACTTAATTCTTTCCCATCCAGCTTACATTATTCTAGTGCAGTGTCTCTATGTGTGATGTTTGGGCTGATGCAGATTTGCAGCAAATAGTTTTTTTGCAACTGATGATTTTCAGTAAACAGTGCTAGAATTTCTTTGTTTCGCTGAAATTAATAGTGTTTATTTGCATGAGAGAAATTGTAAGAAAACACATTTTGCATTTGGCACAGGAAAAAAAACATGGAAAATGTATTGATTCCAATAAATTTGGAATGTGATAAAATATATCTAATGATTTTACTAGTGAAAAAATACCTAGAGTCCAATGCATTTGGTGCTAGAAAATGCAGCAATAAAAAGTCCAATGGTGCCAATAAGCTTTTTTTAATGAAGTTTTATGTGGTTTAGCAAATTTATTGCAGGTGTAATGGACATTAATGGTGCATTATGGTTCAGCACAGCTAAAAGGGGCATTTTACATTGGCCTGATACATCATTGATCCCAAGCTCCAACTGCACATCTCGCACAGAGTTATCAATGCTCTATTATATGCCACTTGTCTAATGGCTCTCTCATGCACTAGTTTTCACATTTAGATGTTGATAGATATACATCTTTTTCAGTGGGGCAATTACAGTCATTTCTCATTTTAAATTGCCTGCTATTGAAGTGCTATTTCCAACAACCAATCATTCTGATTTCTTAGCATGAAATTTGTTAGTTTCTGATTGGAATAGATTAGCACACACAATGTATGCTAAATTACCATCCTTCTTGACGTAAATGCAGGAAAAATCAGATTTTAACATTTAACAAGTAAAAAATGTACAGAATTTCAATTAATCATTACTTTATTATTAGTATTAATATTATGAATATATTTACAAACTCTTACTTTTCAGCTCTATCTCCTCTGTTGTAATTATCTACTGCTTGCAATTAAAATGATATGAGTCATCTGTTATGTTTGTTGTATTCAAATAAGATAAAAACAAATTAGTTTCTAGAATGTTGCACACTATTATCCAGTCTTTCATTTACAGTTCTCAATCTATCTGCCTCCAACAGGCAGTTGGCAGCATTTGTGAGCCTCCAATAGGCACTAGGTCAAGCATGGATAGAATTAAAAATGACATTACAGTGTGACTGGGGCACAAGAAAAAATATAGCTAAAACAAAATAAGATAAACTAGCAACCCTTTGATTCAAACCAACAACCTTGATACCAGAAAGCCCTGATAGCTTTCAGTTATGACTAAGAAGTTTTTAAATGGTCCTTTCTGACTGAAAGCCCTTTTGCATCCACCTGCTGAAGAAGGTGCATATATGCTGGAGAGTCTGGGACAACATGGCCAAAGTAAAATCAGGCCTAAGGGAAGCCTGCTAAACATCATTTAAACATTAAATAATCATCAAAAGATTGATTTCCCACTAATAAGGATTTATAATTATCTTGGGATCAAGTTGGGATCAAGTACAATGTACTGTTTTATTACTAAAGGAAATAATTTTTATAATTCTGAATTATGTGATTAAAATGCAGTCTATTGGAGATGGCCTACTCCCAATTCAAGATTTCTGGATGACGGTTTTCTGCATAACATACATGTACTGCCACATAATGAATTGAGATTAATTATTTCACTCGATATTTTAGGAAATTCACTTTATTTCCTGGAGTCCCTCCAGTGTCACATCTTTGTTGGAGAGAATGGTAGAATGCAGCCCGGGCTTGGAGAGAAACAAAGCTAAATAGAATTATCTGATTCCAGACAAGTAAAATACAGAACGTGGCAAAGAATAGCATGGGGAATATCTTTAAATAATGTGATGTACAGATCCTGTAAAAAAGGATTCAGAACTGTAGAATCCAATACGAGTTTTTGTAGAAATTGCACTGCAGTTAAAGAGGCTGTTTTCCTATATTGCTCTTTCCCTGGCTGAATTCATTGCAAACTTAAAACTGTTCCAATAAATATAGCATCTCTGCTTTAGACCTTATAAGGTCTAATGTAAGAAGCAATAAGAAACAGTTTAGAAGTTATTGGAAGTAAAGAGGCTATTCAGAAATGCTTTATGGGTGGAATAAACATCGACTATATCCACCAAAGGGTATAATAAAATGGAAAAACAGGAGTTAGCAATGCCTTAGAAATACTACACAATTGTGGTAAATGCAACCTGGGATAACTAGATGCTAGGTAACTAGGTAACAGAAATTGAAAAATAGGAGAGGGTCCAAACTTTACTTAAAGGGTAGTATTCTCACCATTCAATATAAAATTGGTTTGTGGCAAACATACCTTGTTTAATCAAACAGGAAATCTGAATCTACACCATGTTTGGTACACAATGTTTGATAATACACAGATAATTTAGTGAATCCAGTTATGAAATATCCAACAATACCCCATAGACCCTTTTCTTAGAAACTGCCCCTATTATGAAGGCTGGTATGTTTGAAAATGATAAAATGTTACATGGGGCAATAATGGCACCAGAATCTGCAATGCAGGATGAACACCCTTGTTCTGTTGAATCTGATATAGCACTGGTTACATACTGAGCACAGACTGTCACTATACATAGCTTTGTTTCTTGTATATTTTAAATAGAAAGCATGTGTTAATTAGCATGCCTATCCCCTAAAAAACACAGGGAGCTGCAGCCAAGATAAGGTTTTTACGACTCATTATACAAAGGCATTTTCCTTCAATATCAACAGTGGCTTTTGAGCACTGCTTCACAGAAAAAGCCAAAATTGAATAGCTGGGCAAAGGGTGAGAGAATCATTTTAACTCCATATTGAGGAAGTGAGTATGCAAGATTCTATATACACAGGCAAGATTCTATAAAGATATATTCTAAATACTACCAACATCCTCACTAAAACAAGGAACCAAAGAGTCGGATTATTTGATGTGCAGTAGTATTTTTGTCTAGAAATGTTTATATTATAATAAATAATGTATCACCTGTCATAAAATATGAAGATATTACAAGTTTACTCATGCTTACTGTATGTATGTACATGGCAGCGACTTATAATATCCATATATTTTACAATAGGGGTCCATTATTCACTATATCATACACAAGAGGTATAAATATCCTGTAAATTATATCCTTATATATGATGTTTAGTGATGTAAATGGTTATACTCTGTGCTTGGTGATGTCATTTCTGTGACGACTCACTAACATGTTTTATAATAAACAAAGTACCTCTTGTAATTTTGCCTCTTTACAGGTCCTTGGTAAGGACTCATGTGGACTATGCAGTGCAATTTTGAGTTTCTGGAGGATATACAGTACTGTAAATGTGCAGAGGGCAGAGACATGCAACTCAACTCAGATTAAAATAATGAAATTGTCAAGGTTGGGGTTATTTTCTCTGGAAAAAAGATATTTGTAATACAAAGTAAATTAAAGGGCATTAAAGACAGGTAGCAGATGGTCTTTTTTCCCATAAAGAGGATCACCGCACCAGAGGCCACCTCTTCAGATTAGAGGAACTGAACTGTAATTTGAAGCAGTGGAGGTGGTTCTTCACAGAGAGGAGTGAGGTTGTTGAATGCACTGCCAGGTAATGTTGTGATGGCTGAAACTGCTAATATCTTTAAAGAGGTGCTTGGATAACTTTGTGAACAAGTATAATATCCAAGACAATGGTGATCTTAAGATCTACAGCAGCATTTTTGTCTACTGACCACATGTGGAGGTCTGTTTATTGAAGGATTTTGAAACCAGAACTAAACTCACTAACTTCTCTAAACCTACAAATTGCATGACATTTATTAAAAGATCCCAATCAAAAAATGTATGAATAGAAAATAACTCTGAACAATGCACTAAAACATACGAATACCTCTAAAAATGTTAGTTTTTCAGACAATTCCTAGAGAAAAAAAAATCAGAAAACCTGTAAAAGTCCAAATCAATTTAGAACAGGATCAGTGCAGCGCCTATTCTTGACAATTTTTATCTGGAAAAGTTTTGTATTAGAGTTTTTTTGTGGTAAATCCCAACTTTTTAGAGCTTAAAAAAAAGAAAACCAAGAATTTTTAGAGATGTGTGAGAATTTTTTTTAAATTTGATTGTTGTTGTGTCTCTTAGGGGCAGATTTACTAGGGGTCGAATTTCAAAGTGAAAAAACTGCAAACTTTGACCATCTAATTTTTTAAAAGGGGTTTTTCAATCAAAAATGCTAAGTTTTCAATTGAATAAAAATCATTAGGTCGCATCGTTCAAATCGAACGATTTTCCCCCAAAAAATTTGATTTTCAAAAACTTTAAAAACAACTCCTTAAAGGTTACAGGAGGTCCCCCATAGACTAAGACGGCAATTCGGCAGGTTTAAGGTGGCGCAGGGTCGAATTCGAAGTTTTTAAAGAGACAGTACTTCGGTTTTCAAATGGTAGAATTATAAAATTAAATTAAATTTTGTTTTATTCAAATGTTCACTTTGACCCTTAAGCTGGTCATAGACGTAACAATTACAATCTTTCTTTGAAAAGATCTTTCCAAGAAAGATCATTCGTTTCAACACACACGTGTAGAGCTGAATCGTCAAATATACCAATAGAAACAATAGAATTCTACTTGTATCTGACGATTCAGCACTAACAATGGCCGATGTCAGGGTGCTTTCAAAGGCATCCGATCAAAATTTTCCGTCCAGCCCGATCAACCAGCCGACCGATATCTTAATCTTCTGACGATATCGGTCGACTCATTTCCCACCATACACGCACCGAATATCGTACGAAAATTCATTTCGTACAATATTATCTGTGCGTCTATGGCCACCTTTAGTAAATCTGCCCCTTAGTGTATTACATTCTAATTGCATTTTGTATATATTTTACATTTTATTTTGCATCAGCATTTCCTATTTTGTGTGCATTCAAAAAACAGTGTGTGCAGGGCAGCAGGTGGCCATGGCTGCATTACGTATGCATTCAAAACAATTCTGTGCCCCTTAACAATATGCTCTGCACCACAGGATTTACTGTGTCCTATGCCTAGAGCATAGAGAAAGAAGTTATGGTACACTTTGAAGGCAAGTGGAACGGACACCTGGGCAGAGATCAAACTTTACCATAAAATGATTTCTTGCAAATAATTCCAAATATAATTGTTTGAATAGACAGTTACTAAATGGCTGTTAGAAATTAATTAGCAGAAACCTGTTGTTTTTCTTGCCCTTACATGAATATCTCTAGATCTTTATTAATGGCACCAATGCAAAAGAATATCAAATAAGTAATTACTCTAATTGCCTAACCCAAAATATCTGTCTAGCCACATTCAACTGTGAAAACACATGTGAGCATAGGTCATTCTGCAGCTATAAAAAAGGAAGACAATAGAGAAAAGAGCTTTTCCAAGATGTTTATGTATGTTGAATTTTTTATTTGTTTGTAAGTAGTTTACATTTATATGAAGTTTACATTACTTGCAATATATTTGCCTTTATGTAATTTACACCAGTTTGACACCTTACTGCAATTTGAGTTCATGACTAGTTATAGGCTAATCTGTGGCGTTGTTTGACACACAACAATTTTGACTCGTGCAACTATTTTGTTCAAATGCATTAAAGTCAATAGATGTCTAAATAATTTTGATGCGTGACAATTTTATGCACAAGACTATTCTGATGAGTGACAATTTTTTTGTTGCAACAGATTTTTCACCAGTGAAATTTCTCTGCAGTTTCTTATTTATTCACTAGCGGCAAAACGCAGAAATTTGCCTTGAATCCGTGCCTGCCGAATTTATTTGCCCATCACTAATCATGACCCAATGTGAGCCCTGTATATACAGGTAGCTCTGATTTTGGGAGCATAGATTCAACTATAGTCCATCCTGAGTCTGTATTATATCTGGGATAACATATTGTACTACAACTCATTCTGGGTCTGGTGAGTAGTTGGACTCACTGTATGACCTCCTGTTGGATTTCAGATCTGGTTGTACTGGGTACTCTCTGTCTGCTCAGTATTCAAATTTGGCGCCCTCCATTGCACATCTGAAACCAGCATACCAGCATATTCCCAACGGTGGTTGTGTTTTTGGATTACTATACGCCACTATATTTTCATATTTGTGAACGTTGTAGTGTCTTACAAATGATAGATAGACTGGGCTTTGACTCATCAAGCAAGGTCATAGTCAAGCAAATGAACACGCGAGGCAGGAAATAAACAATAAACAATGGACCAGATTTATTTCCATGAGAAAACATATATCATGATTTGGTATTGGAACTAAGTTAGTAGATATTAGTAGAAGTTTATTTCATTAAATTGAGTCTGTAAATTCTAATGAGGAGGGCCCTGTATAAAGTCTTCTTGTATCTTCCTGTGTCTAAATCTAAATCATTAATAAATATATGTGACTAGTGATGGGCGAAACTCCCGCGAAAAATTTGCGAAACGAGTCGCGTCAATCGCGTTGTTTCCGTCGCGCGACTCGTTTTTGTTGGCAAATTTTTCGGCGGTGAATTTTTGCTGCCGTTTCGCGAATGTATTCGCCAGCGGCGAATCGCGGGAATTCGCTGCGAATTCGCCCCTGGCGAATAAATTCGCCCATCACTATATGTGACTAAGACTAAGAGTCCAAGTGACACGAAACGTGTTAGGCATGAGATGTTTATAAAATTTTCATACTTTTACTTATTATTGGTCTGATCTTTGCGTGACCTATCAGAGTGCCTTGCCTTACCTGTTCAGGGATCATTAATAAACTGTGGGTGAATTTGCACCTGGTCAGTAACCAATCACGACCAATCACAAATTAGATTTTTTTATCCAGCTGCAGATTGAAAGCAATCGTCTGATTAGTTGCTATGGGTTATTGACCAGGTTCAAATCTGCCCAGTGTTTACAAATGAGCCCCAGATGCTTTGATGTAAATTCCCTTCTCCTGTATACAGAGCTGTGCCATATGGTTGATAAAATACAAAATCTTCACAAATTGCTGAAAAGGATTATGATCCTGGAAGAAAACCAGTTTTCTATGTACAGTATTTATTTTACAAACACCATTGGAAAATATGCAGTCACAGCAGATAGAAGCTAAAATTGTATCAGGCATATTTAAAGACCTTTAACCTTTATTGGAAATGCAAGCGGTTCCACTAATAATCATACATGGTAGGGGATTATAGCTTGTTTGTTCATTTGAACTTAGAGTCTCTGCAACCAACTAATTTATGGTTTTTTTGACCTATGAGCTAGTGTGAGAAGGTAGTTGAGATGCAGGACATGACGGGTTAGTAGATCTATACAATCCAAGGATTATATTTGTTCTTTAAGATGAAGAATTTTTACATCAATGAACTTTTGTGAACTTAAAACCAAAAATCTTTTTTTTTAATCCATGTTTTGCATTAGCTATTCTGCATACATTGCATGAAAGCATAAGGCTAAATAAGTTTTTTTGTATTTTATTGTTCAGTGTGATTATACAGTATATTGAAGGATTAGCGTTCTTAATTCTGATACTTTATTAAAGAGGCAAGGCAAAAAGGTGTTGTATGATATGGGATTTTATCATAGGATAATATGACTAGAAATTACTAGGGTCCAAAGCAAAATATTTCCCCTACTCTCCTCCTCCATGGCCCTAGCCTTGGCTTAGCCTTCATCAGTTTCACACACAAACTATACATAAAAATGATGCATCAGGACCTCGTAATCCAGAGCCATCTATGTCCTTGGTCCTCCTACAAGTCAGTGAACATGCTCTGTTGTAATGTATATTTATTTATGCACATATAAGATTGAGTATGTAATACACTGAGGTTCATTATTGCATTACTGGTCCATTTCTGCATTTTCAGCCTAATAACCTTGTTGAAGGTCATGGGCAAAACACTTGTATTTTAAAAGTAATTTGTGTTTGACCTTACATCCCACATACAGCTATTAGTAGCTACTGGAACTGTTATGGAATGTCATACTATATCATAGGAGTAATCCAGGATTTGTCCTTTTTCAGCAGGATTAGGATTTGGCCGAATCCTTCTGCCTGGCCGAACCGAATCCTAATTTGCATATGAAATTAGGGCCAGGGAGGGAAATCACGTGACTTTTTCTCACAAAACAAGGAAGTAAAAAATGTTTTCCCCTTCCCACCCTTAATTTGCATTTGCAAATTAGGATTCGGTTCAGTATTCGGCCGAATCTTTCAGGAAGGATTCAGGGGTTCAACCGAATAAAAAATTGTGGATTCTGTGCATCCCTAAAAAAAATAAAACTGATCCAGTAATGCTTCTGCTGGTATGGGTATACTTCAATATAAAAAAAAATATATGATGGAATCAATTTTACAGTACACAACATGACAATGAAAATAAACACACACATAAAATATATAGCTATATTACATAGAGAGCGAACAAGAGTAAAAAAGGAAGAAAATACAACACTAGAAGCCTATTAAAGAGCATATGTTTTATAGTGTATTACAGTGTGTGCAACATATTGGAACATCAGCAATATGCCTATTGTTTCTTATGGGCTTGTTTAGATAGAATAATTTATATTTGAAAAAATGCTTCTGTTATGGCAATATTTCTTATAAAACCTGTGTACAGTATCCTTGTGTGGGTTTGTAAACCTGTACTCCTTACATTGCTATTATGATTCTCAGCACAGACGATCTCTTGAGCATTCGCAGCTGGGTTACATTGTAGTGCTTGCCAGATTCCATTTCCTGAAGTCTTTATATTGATAACTAGAAAATTCTGATTAAGATATTCTTTTCTTTTCTACCAAGAACTGGTAGACAAAATAGCAAGTAAATTATTAAATAAAATTAGTATCATTCAAGAAGACATGGTATTAATCTGTACATTAAATATTTTGCTGCTCTTAATAAGAACATATTTTTTCAATTCAATGTTAATTAATACATTTGGAAGAGAAAACAACCAGAGTAAAGGTGTTGTTTCAGGAATCTGTTAATACCAGATGTAAAGGTTACACCGTTCTTGCATGTTGAAGCATCCAATCAACATGACAGTTTCTGCTCTATACAGCTATGGGATCTGTGATCCAGAAACCTGTTTTTCAGAAAGCTGCAAATTATGGGAAGGCCATCTACTATACACTCAATTTTAATCAGATAATTCAGTTTTATAATTGATTTTATTTTTCTCTGTAATAATAAAACATTACTGATCTGTTTCAGATACTGAGCCTAGGTGAGAGGGGAAGCAGTAAAGAGCTCCAGCAACCACTGTAAATAAATGTAACTACACAGTTATTTTCGGCTAAAATTTGGCATAATACTGAAGGAAGAGAGACAGTAATAGTATATCAGAAACTTACTGAAAGCTGGTTTCACTGATGAATGGTGCAGTACAAGAGCTGTGTGAAGCACTGGTTTTGTTGAAAAACCGCACGCTATAGAAAATAACTGACATTCATATGGCTCAGTTCTCCTTTATGAGAATAAAACCTCACCGGATCTGGCTTAAAGGACAGCAACAGTTCCTCTGAATGTGAATGGTTTTCCCATTCCTCAGGTACATTAGTGAGTGGGGGAGTCGCACAATTATAGGAGCCCACCAATATAACTTGCTGCGCACCAGAGTCTGCACATAGAAACGCAGTGCTTACAATAAGACCTTTTTCCTTGCTTCTTAATGAATAAGAGATTAATTGTGCTGTTATAAATTTATTCTAACCACAACAAAGTTTAGGATTATTGCCCTTACACTATCCAGTAAAAATTTCTGGTTCTCGCATTTTTATGACTCAGAAGACACCTATTGATTTGTATTGATTTGAATTGGAATATCAAGAAATAAAACATCAATCCTTGTTTTTAAATTCTCCTAATTCTTCAAAACCTGATGTTGATCTACAACTCACTGTCAGGAGCACCCAATGATGCTCTGCTTCAGTTAGGCACTGCATCCAAGATGCTGGTGCCCATGACCCACGTAGTCCTACAATGACGTAACACGGCCGGCACAAAATTTTAATTTTTAAGAACTTCCAGGTCACGGGTTCGATGCCCGAATGTTGGATTTTTATTGGAACATTCCTGGGTGTCTGATAATACATTCTATATTGATTCCTGGACTCTGTCCCTGCCTGTACCTTGACCTTGATATTTTCTGCCTGCCTTTTGGACTTATTATGATTACGATTTAAGCTTTGCTTAAACCCTTAAAGCTTCCTCCTTGGTCCTGACTACTCCCTCTGGGAGCTGATATGCCTCCCTGACACTCACAAACTATAGGAAGACACAGATATCCAGAGATAAGAGGAATAGATCAATATCTCCCTTGAGAATGTCTTCCTCTGTTAACTGTTCACAAATTTCTGAAGAGTAACATATACCATAAATTCCTTCCAACTTCTTCCATTTCTTTTGAATACTACTTATAGTTAATAAAATGAGAGTTGGTTTAATGGACTTTTTAACAATGGTTATCTTTCAGAGATAATTTTCCTCCTACTGGTCTTAAGAAAACAGAAGGTGGTGACTTTATTAGTTGCAGTTAGGGATGGCGCGAACTGTTCGCCGGCGAACTTGTTCGCGCGAACATTGGCTGTTCGCGCTCGCCGGAAGTTCGCGAACGTCGCGCGACGTTCGCCAATTTGGGTTCGCCTTAGTTGGCGCTTTTTTTTTGCCATTTCTCCCCCAGACCAGCAGATACATGGCAGCCAATCAGTACGCTCTCCCTCCTGGACCACCCCCACACCCCCTGGACCACTCCCCTTCCCTATAAAAACCGAAGCCCTGCAGTGTTTTTTCACTCTGCCTGTGTGTGCTGAAGAGCTAGTGTAGGGAGAGAGCTGCCTGTTAGTGATTTCAGGGACAGTGGATAGTAAGTTTACTGGCTAGTAATCTACTGTTCTTCAAACAACTGCCATCTAGCTGTGTGAGCTTGTTCACATTCTGTCTAAATATCCATAATATTACAGTGTCCACAACCACCTGAGTGACTTTTTTCCCTTTACAGCACAAAACGCAGCGCTGTGTCAACAATGGATTTTTCAGATACATTTTTGCCCTTGATCCCCCTCTGGCATGCCACTGTCCAGGTCGTTGCACCCTTTAAACAACTTTAAAATAATTTTTCTGGCCAGAAATGTCTTTTTTAGCTGTTAAAGTTCGCCTTCCCATTGAAGTCTATGGGGTTCGCGAACCGTTCGCGAACCGTTCGCAATTTTCCGGAAGTTCGCGAACATGTTCGCGAACTTTTTTTCCGCGGTTCGTGCCATCCCTAGTTGCAGTTGGTTGGTCAGTAAGCTATTTACTTGCTGAGCAAATGTAATAGGTTAATGGTGTTACTTGTTTTACTCAAAATACTTTATTTACTGCTAATTTGTATGTTATTCATCTCTATTAATTGCCATGACTTTTTGTCCTTGAAAAAGGTCCCCAGGTGGGACCGAAACGTTGGTTCATAATGCACTTTTGCATCATTTCGTGAAATAAATGATCCTCCATTTATATATATATATATATATATATTTATACACTAGAGTACCACTGCATGTATTTATTATCCATAATTACTTAAAAATCTTATGAGAAAGCTATAAATTATCTCATGGAATATGAATGGATTGAACTCTCCTATTAAGAGATCTAGGTTACTATCAACCTTATAAAAGCATAATGCTGATGTAGCATTAATCCAAGAAAACCACCTTTCAGATAATGAGTAAAGGATTATCAAGACAATGGGTAGGTGGTTATTTATTCATAAATAGTAATAAAAAAGAAGGCATGTGTTGCAATCTTGCTAAACAAAAACTTGGATTTACAAATTTCATTGTCTAATTATGACTTTCAGGGTAGGTATATCCATGCAGAGGTAATTATACTAGGGAATACTTGGAATATGTGTTTCGTATATAGTCCTAATGAAAAGATATATGGATTTTTCAAAATGCTATCTGATAAAAATAGGAATACAAGGTAGTATGGTGATATCCTCACTTTGTCAGCAGTTTTGATTGGCTCAATCAACAGGAGTAGTGGCTCTGTCGGGTCACTCAGCTTCAGTAGTCAAAAGAAATAAAGTGCTCCTGGAGAACCATATTACTCAGTGTATTATATTTATTGGCATTCCATGCACGACATGTTTCGAGTCGAATGACTCACCTGAGGAAGAGTCATTCGACTCGAAACATGTCGTGCATGGAATGCCAATAAATATAATACACTGAGTAATATGGTTCTCCAGGAGCACTTTATTTCATCTGATAAAAATAATTGCATTACACCACAATAATTCAGGGGGGATATTTATTAAAACTCAAATTTATCTCATATTTTTGATTAAACCAAGCTCTACCAAACTCCCATACCTGATTTTGCCTTAATTCTTAATAAAAAAATGGATAAAATCGATCGAAATTCAGAATCGTTCAATTTTTAAGATTTTTTTCTTTGAATTGCTTGATTTTTTTCAGCTGTTTTTTGTCTGAAAACCCAGAATTAATCAGATTATTGGACTAAACCTAGCACAAACCATGATAACTTCCTGTTGACTTATACATGACCTTAACAGGTGTGAGATGTAAGATTTTTTGGATTTGAGCTTTGTGTAGCATCAAGGTATAGTAAATTTTGAAAAATTTAAGTCTTTTTCCAAGAAAATTAGAGTTTTTACCCGACCAGAAAAAATTATGCGTTGCTAAATAACCCCATAATAGTTGGTATGCATGTGTTACATTCCATCACCAAGGACAGATAGAAGAAGGGAGCCTGTATATTTGATAACCCAGTGTAAAGCCGTAAATAGGAGAATGAAGCCCGAAGCTATGAAAATGAGAAAGTTTAATGAAAAAAGGTGCAAAACAGTAAAATGAATAAACAGAATAACTATGGTACCAGCAGGCAAAACAAAGTCCCTAAAAGATGTGTATATAATACACAATGACTATTCTGTAAATTATTTGTAATTGGTGCTTAGTGATGTCATTGGTTATAATCAGAGTTTAGTAATGTAATTTATGTCACATGACTTACTGAAACTTGTGTATTATAATAAATAAAGTATCCCCTGCTGCAAAATATGAGGATATTAGAAGTCATCTCAGAGTTCCATGGCTGCTTGGCTTTGTGTTTTTATTTGGTCATGGACTCCTTGATGTCAGGCTTTGCTGGGATTTGCGCCAGGGACCTCTGGGTTTCAGGCTTGATGCCTTAACCATTGGGACTATATGTTACCTAATGTTTACAGCCCCAGTAGCAGCCTGATTGGTTGCAGTCAGACAATCAGGGATGACTCTGCCCAAAACACTCCTTGCCGGAACATTATTTAGCCTTCTTAGTACTGTGGCAGCACCCCTAGCTAGGTTGTTCCAGCTCTAGGCCTTTTCCCTTATCTTGCCATGATCTGCCTTGTCCTTCATTGCCTAGTCTTGCCTTGCTTTACCTTTCCTTGTACCATTCCCTGCCTTGTTCTTGATTCCTGATCTACCTTGTACCTTTCCCTGCCTTGACCTTGTACCAACCTTGCATTGCCTGTTCCTGCCCCCTGTCCTGTTCTGCCTTAAACCCTGTCTTATAGCTTCCCTTACATAGTTACATAGTTACATAGTTAAATTGGGTTGAAAAAAGACAGAGTCCATCAAGTTCAACCCCTCCAAATTAAAAACCCAGCATACATACACACACATCTCCACTCTTTCAAACACAAACCATATACCTGTATGCCCATAGCTATACTAACTGTAGATTTTAGTATCAAAATAGCCTTTGATATTATGTCTGTCCACAAAATCATCCAAACCCCTCTTAAGGGTAAGGACACACAAGACGATTTGTCGCCAGCGTTTTTAAAAAGCAAATCGCGGCGACAAGGCGATCGTCTTTTTCGAACAGGCGATTCCCAGCGACAATTGGCACAGAGCGATTTGTATCCCATTGCTCTGTGCGGTACGTGCTCCTGTCCGTATCAAAAAAGTGCTTCAAAAAAGGCATTTTCGTGCGTGTTTTCGTCCGAGTGTTTGTTCGGCGTGTTGTCTCGGCTTCTCTCCTCGAGCGTTTGTGCTTCCCGCTGTAACCTAGCGTCTTTGTATTCCTGCGTCTTTACGTTCTTGCGTCATTGCGCAGTGTAATTTGAATACAATCGCTGCTACTTATCTGTATGTGTGTACGTGTCTAGGAGATTTCAGTGCTTTTCTAAGTACATGCTATTTCTGATGAATCGCTCGGAAAAGGGTCTCAGTGCGTTTTGGAGCTACAGGCGATTCACAAACGCGCTGTGTGCACAGTAGCTGGCGTTTTTCATATGGTTTTGTGCTGAGACAAAACGAGCGACATGTCGCCGCGATTTGCTTTTTAAAAACGCTGGCGACAAATCGTCTCGTGTGTCCTTACCCTAAAAGCATCAACAGAATGAGCCATCACAACATCACCCGGGAGTGCATTCCACAACCTCACCGTCCTGACTGTGAAGAACCACCTACGCTGCTTCAAATGAAAGTCCTTTTCTTCTAGTCTGAAGGGGTGTCTCACTCTCTATCTTGCTCAGCCTTTTCCTCCCTTTTCTTCTTCAGTCTCCTTCTGCTCCAGTCATCTTCTGTATCCTGTCCTCAAGATCTACGCCCACTCCGTCCAGTCTCATCCTTTCAATCTGCCCCTGATTTATGCCCACACTGTCCTCTGCTATCTAGTCTGTTCCTGACTTTCGCCCTCTGTGTCCTGTTTCCCTTTTCACCCGTTCCAGTTTATGTCGCCGCCATTTTCAATCTGTCCCTGCCTACCTTTCCGTATCCCCTTTGGCACAACCAACTCCTGCCCCAAGGACTCACCCTTCCCTCATTAGCCTCCACAGTGTACCTAATCCTTGACTCTTGGTAACTTATAATATCATTATATTTTACAATAGGGGTGCTTTATTCACTATATACATTTAAAAATGAAACCTTCTATCTCTACAAGATGGGAATTTAAGAATAACCTGAAGAAAATTAAAGATTAGTTAAAATTGAGGGATTCTAATTTCAATATTAATTTTAGCCAAATATGCAAACCATGTTAGTAAAGCAAACATACTACTATCCAATTTAACTAAAGTTTGGTAAAATCCCAAAAGTAATATGGCTTTACTTGATGAGAAAAATATCTTAACAAATGATTAAGACAAAATAGCTGACATTTTTAAAAAATTCTACCAAACTTTATACTCACCAACACAACCAAATACAAATGCAAGGGTCTTTTTTAAATAAAATATATTTGTGTCACATTTTAACAGAAGATATTGATATTTTAAGTAGCCCCATCACAATGATTGAGGTACAACAAGGGATTAGCTAATTAAACATTTACAGAGCTGGAGGCCCAGATGGTTTCACTGGGAAACAATCACCTTCTTAGTGGATTTGTTCAATAACATTTTTAAGGGGGAAACATCTTTACATTTTAGTTATTGAGTTATTCCTTACCTCTTCATTAATTGTGACACAAAAATACTTGCTTCATATATATTATCAAAAATACTTTGTACCAAACCAAATGGACTTTTATGGGAAATCGGGAGTTATTTGTTTGAGAACTTATTGAAAATACCATGTGAAAAAGATTAAAATCCCATATATAGTGATGGGCGAATCTCCCGCGTTTCGCGTCGCCGAAAAATTCACAAATTTCCAGAGAAATTTGCGAATTGGCGAAAAAATTCGCGAAACGAGTCGTGCGTCGTTTCCGACGCGCGTCGCGTCGATTCCGATGCGTTGCGTCATTTTCGGCGCGCGTCGCTTTTGGTGAGTCGCGTCAAAAACGACGCGCAACTCTTTTTTTTGGCGAATTTTTCGGCGGTGAATTTTTGCTGCCGTTTCGCGAATTTATTCGCCAGCGGCGAATAGCGGGAATTCGCCCCTGGCGAATAAATTCGCCCATCACTACCCATATACCATTATTTCTGAGTATGGATGAAATATCTAAATCTTTTCAAATGCATAGGGGTACCTGTCAAGGGTGTGCTCTTTTGTTTTTTTATTATTCAAACTGTCTTTTGAACCTTTGTTTAGATTCCTCAAAGATTATTCTGTATTTCTTGGCATCTTAGGAACAGAAATTTACAGTGTTCTCTGACAGGATACTTGTTATACAAGATCCACAAAGAACTGTATTGAATATTTTTAATATGATGAAGAGTTTTGGTTCTTTCTCATAAGGAATGAATATATTAGGCAGCATCCCACAATCCACCTTAGGACAATACATGTACATAAACTAAAAACTATATAAAATACCTAGGCATAGCATTATTATTGTAACTATCCCCCCACAAAACGTCAGAAACAAAGATTTCTCTAAGTAACTAAAACAAAGTGTTTTACATCAAATCACCTAAATAATGTCTGCCCCAAATGTAATTGTCTTAATCCAGATCCTTATCATTTTCTATGGTCTTGTCCCTTAATTATTTCATTATTGCTAGAAACTGAAAGAATAATTTCTTCCTCTCTAAACATCTCATTGAAGCATAACCCGTTAATATGCTTATTAAGCCTTCGAACTGATATCATGAAAGCTTTTAAACATTCTAGAAAAACCAAATATGATTAAATTCCTCCAAATACTATTAGTAGCTGTGAGAAAGTCAATATACAAATATTTGATTAATCCTCTTCCACCCAAGAAATCAGACATTCTTGTGTACTTATGATTCTTGTTTAAGAGTATCACATTTAGATTTATTACATAAAAATATGAGATTATATGATAACATGGTTACCATACTTTGATTTACTGAACAAAAACAGAGAGATAATATCTTTCAGATTTAACTACTATTTTAAGATTTAACTACTAACTTTGATATTAATTTTAGAAGTCATGGCATTGCTTTGTTTGGTTTTATTTGCTTTCTATTCTCTGTTTTTCTTTTCTATTTGTATACTTTGGAAGTTTATTCATACCACCTTATTGATACTACACGTTTCATTGAAATTTCACTGGCGTCTCATCTTGTTATCTATAAAAACCCCAAGATCCTTCTCACTTAAGGAAACTCTCAACACACTGCCATTTAGTGTATAACTTGCATTTATATTATTTTTGCCAAAGTGCATAACCTTACATTTATCAACATTGAACCTCATTCTCCAGTTTGCTGCACAGTTTCCCAACTTACACAAATCACTCTGCAAAGTGGCAGCATCCTGCATGGAACCTATAGTTCTGCATAATTTTGTATCATCTGCAAAAATAGAAACCATACTTTCAATGCCCACATCCAGTTAATTAATAAACAAGTAGTGATGGGCGAATTTATTCGCCAGGGGCGAATTTGCGGCGAATTCCCGCGATTTGCCGCTGGCGAATAAATTCGCGAAACGCCAGCAAAAATTAGCCGCCGAAAAATTCGCCCAAAAAACGAGTTGCGCCAATTCGCGAATTTCTCTGGAAATTCGCAAATTTTTCGGCAAAGCAAAACGCATGAGATTCGCCCATCACTATAAACAAGTTGAAAAGCAAGGGATCCAGTACAGAGCCCTGCGGTACCCCACTAACAACACTGGTCCAATTAGAAAATGTTCCATTTACCACCACTCTTTGAAGTCTATCTTTTAGCCAGTTCTCTGTCCAGTTACAAACACTATGGGGCCAATGTACTAAATTCACGTGAAGGATTCGAAGTTCGGTCGAAGTACGAATGTAGGATTTCTTCGTTTGGTCGAATATGTGAATTTTGGCATATTCGATCATCGAATAGGGAATGGTCGAATGATCGAATACATTAGAATAGAGTCGAATGAACGAATATTCAATCATTCGATCATTTGACCAGCGAAGAATTTTATTTTTAAAGTTTCTTCGATTGCCTACTTTGCCAGATTGGACCTATTGAATTGCAATAGAAGCCTATTGGAGCACTCCCATAGGCTTCTGAGACGAAGTCCTGATCGAATAGGATTCGTACGATCGAAGTCTTCGATTGTTCGAATCGTCAGAATCATTCGAATGATTTCTTCGTTCAGTTGAATGATTTATTCGACTGATCGAATAGGTTTGTTTTCGATCGTCGAATGATCGAATAAAAGGTAGCCTAGAACTATTCCATTAACATTTGAAAATCGAATGATAATCGAATATCGAATAGAAACAAATTATTTTTGGGGAATAATAGTAAATTTGCCCCTATATGTTCCACGCCAACATTCCTTAATTTAAACAGTAATTATCTGTGTGGCACTGTATTGAATGCTTTAGCAAAGTCTAAGTAAATCACATCCACTGCCATCCCAGAATCGAGGTCCCTGCTTATCTTCTCATAAAAAGAAATTAAGTTAGTCTGGCAAGATCTATTACGCATAGTGATGGGCGAATCTCCTGCGATTCGCTTCACTAGAGATTCGTGAATTTCTAGAGAAATTCGCGAATCGGCGAAAAATTCGTGAAACGAGTCGCGGGACGATTTTGTCGCGCGTCGCGTCGTTTTCGTCGCGTGTAGACAGACGAAAAGTATGAATTCAGAATCTGAGCTTTTTGCTTGTTCTCATCAACC
>CM044441.1:116794624-116940306 GCA_024363595.1 Xenopus borealis | reverse complement strand
TCCCTGCTTATCTTCTCATAAAAAGAAATTAAGTTAGTCTGGCAAGATCTATTACGCATAGTGATGGGCGAATCTCCTGCGATTCGCTTCACTAGAGATTCGTGAATTTCTAGAGAAATTCGCGAATCGGCGAAAAATTCGTGAAACGAGTCGCGGGACGATTTTGTCGCGCGTCGCGTCGTTTTCGTCGCGTGTAGACAGACGAAAAGTATGAATTCAGAATCTGAGCTTTTTGCTTGTTCTCATCAACCAGCTGACCCCCCTCTGATAATAAAGGTCCTACCCCTTCCTGGTTCATTTCTTTACTATTAATATATTAAAAAAATAAGTTTGGATTCTTTTTACCTCTTACTGCTATACCCTTTTCCATTTTGATTTTAGCTTGCCTGATTACTTTTTTGCATGATTTATTGGCCTCCTTGTACCTTTTAAATGATTTGGCTGTCCCAGCTAACTTGAAAGCCTTAAAAGCATGTCTTTTCTTACCCACCTCAACACCAACACTTCTATTGAACCAAAAATGTTTTCCTTTACAACAACGTTCCTTGCTTACAAGAGGAATATACTGACATGTATATTTATGAAGCAGCATTTTATAGACTTCCCATTTGTGTTCAGTGTTTAACCCTGTGAAAAGCATTTCCCACGTAATATGTTGCAGAGATGCCCTTATACTGTCAAAGTTTGCATGCCTGAAATTCAATGTTTTAGTTACTCCCTTATAGAGTTGTTTCTGCAACAGAATCTCAAAGGAGACCATGTTATGATCACTATTCCATAAATACTCACTCACACAAATGCTAGAGATGAGTTCAGTATTATTAGTTATTACAAGATCCAAATGAGAGTAATTCCTAGAAGGTTCTTGAACGAGCTGGGATAAAAAGTTGTCATTCAGCATATTTACAAACCTACTAGCTTTTTCTGTCTTGGCAACCCCATTTCCCAAGTCAATGTCTGGATAATTGAAGTCACCCATAATAATAGCTGGACCTTGTTGTTAAGCCACTGGGCTTCATACTCGTCACTTATACAAGGTGGTTTGTAGCATACACCAATGAAAATTTTCTTTGTATCCTTGTGCCCAGTGGAAATGTCTACCCAGAGGGATTCCACACCCTTACCAGTTCCAGCAATGGTTATTTCTTTAGTGCATGGCTTTAATTCAGGCTTTACATACACACACACTCCTCCCCCCTTTTTAATTCCTCTGTCCCTCCTAAAAAGGGTTTAACAATTTAAATTCACAGTTCAGTCACATCTCACCAGGTCTCAGTGATACCAATTATATCATCATTTTTAAAGCATGCACTCCTCACTCCTCCCCCATGACCCCTTACTAATCCCACTACCCCATCTACCCTAGCTTCCTCATAATTCTTTCTCTCACCCAGCCCCCACTTGCCTAGTTAAAACACTCCTCCAACCTCTTGGCCATTCTTTACCCTAGCACAGTGGACCCCCTTCCATTAAGGTGCAATCTGTCACAACTGTATAGGTTGTACCCCAAGGAAAAATCAGCCAAGTGCTCTAGGAACCCAAACCCTTCCTTCTTACACCAAGACTTGAGCTACGAATTTAACTACCTAAGCTCCCACTGTCTCCCTAAACTTGCACGTGGCACAGGCAAAATTTCCAAAAAAATTACATTGGAAGACCTTCCCTTAATCTTAGAGCCTAGATCCCTGAACTCACTCTTTAAGGTCTTCCATCTACCATTTATCTTGTCATTAGGACCGATATGTACTTAGACTGTTTGGTCATGCCCAGCCCCACCAATAATTTGTCTACAATCCAAATGCCGAACCCTGGCAACAGGTAGACAGCAAAGTTGCAGCGATCTGGACAACAGATTACCCTATCCACCCTAATTATTGAATCCCCTACAACCACAATCTGCTTAAGCCTGACCATGCTCTCCTCCCCACCACTACTAGAGAAACTGGTCTCTCGGCTGTTAGAGAGGTCAACCCCATCTAGAATTGCCAATACAGAGTTCACACTCCCATCATCTTCACACAATCTGGCAAAGCTGTTGGGATGCATAAACCCAGGATCAGTCTCCCGTTTCCTTTTGCCCACCTTAGATTTTCTAACTGTCACCCAGATAGCTGCCTCAACAGCCTGCTGCTGTTCTGTTCCCCCCAAACATTCTGACCCCGCTAGGTCCTGCTCAGTGAGCAAGAGACTCCTTTCAATATTGTCAGTTGACCGCAGTGTTGCAATTTGTTCCTCTAGTGCTCTAACTCGAGCCTCCAAACTGGCAATTTGCTCACATCTACCACAGCGGTAAGCATTTTGGATCTGTTGTTCCAAATCTGCATACATATGGCAGACTGTGCACTGAGTCAGACCTTCAATCTTGCTAGCACTCATTATCACAGTTACAGATCAAAACAGGAATAAAAAAAAAGATTAGGGGTTAGAACAAATTTTGGACCTAGTTTGAACCTCCTTTGATTTGAAACTCCGATTTATGCAACTCCACTTAAAGAGCAAACACTTAAGAGCATCTAAACACTAGAGCAACATGTTGCTCTCCAACCTCTTGGATGTTGCTCTCAGTGTCCACAAAGCAGGTGCTTACTTTTGAATTCCTGGTTTGGATGCAAGGTTTAATAGCAGAAAAACTAAGTATAGTGCCAAGCTTGTGTTGCTCCCCAACTCTTTTTACATTTGAATGTGGCTCACGGGTAAAAAAAGGTTGGGGACCCCTTCACTAGAGCAAGCTCCACTGGAGCCCCAGGAGATCTATTTATACAGACTGTTCATGTGCAACTAATCAAACCCCACCCCTCAAACTGAGAGAAAACTAACTGCAAAGTAAAGCAGGTTGTGACAAACTTGCTGTAAGCACAATAGCACACCAAACTTTGCTAGACATTAGAGGAAATTGTTGGTAGTTCATCTTAAATGCCCCATAAGATTCAGTACTCCAGTGTAGGATTTAAGTAAAATAAGAACCGTCATGTAAGCATTTATGTACTCAGACAATAAATGATTATTATCTTTGTTTTTCTCTGGTCACATCTGATCACAGTATTTTGTGTCCAAATATAGCTGTACATTTTTTTCTGAGTATGTGTTCTTCAAAAACATTAAATTACCCTTAAATGAAGGTTATTGAGGTGCTCCATTGCTGATGGAAGTGGAGTTCTACAGTAATTAACTGAGAGAGAAAAATGGCTCTATAATTATATGTAAAATATGTCTAAATGCATAGAAAATTATAACCATGGCAACTATTTAGGTATTTGCTAGAATCTTCATATGCATCAGTAATTTATGCACAAATATATGCAAAAGAAAGAGAAAGCACTTCAATGACTTCAAGATAATCGTATTTTCATTCACAGATTTTTAGGTCCCCTCAAATGATGCTTTTGCCTTTTACACCTTGCATGTAAGGCAAATTTTTCTAAACCATATGCAGTACCATTTACAGAACCCTTTAGAAATTCGGAAAAATTATTTGCTATGTAAACATCTTTATTATAATATAATTTTTGTGAACGTTTTAGTTATGCCTTAATTTAATAAAATATATACATTTGTACTCATCTCTTCTGCTTTCGGTATCTGTCAGTGGGGCCTATCGGCTCCCAGTGGGAGTTTTATCAGGACCAAGAAGGAAGCAATAGGGCTAAAGTCCAATACAAGGTACAGTAAAGGTTCAGGCAATATTCAAAGTCAAAATCCAGGTAAAGGGTCAATAGGCAGACGGCAAATGGCAAGGTCAGGTTCAGGCAAAGGTCAGAAGTCCAGAAATCAATAAAGACGTAATTTAGGAGCAAACCCAGGGATAATTAGCTAAAGCTATACTTGGGCATTGAACCCGGGTCTCTGGCGTCTTTTTATATTAGAATTTGGCGCCAAAGCGAGGAGCGCCCGTTGCGCGCTGTGATGTCAGCGCTCCGGCGCCGCTACCCACGTGGTGTCCACATTGTGGGAGCGACGCCAGCAGCACAAGATACAGCGCCCGGAGCTCCCGGAAGAGCTCCGGGCGGCAATCGTGACAATATCAAACTGAGGTGATTGTTGCTTAAAATGAGAATATTTTGAGTAAAAATCTCTCGTCCTAATCTGTAAGATTACCTTTGACTACAATAAGAACAGTATCCAAATATTCAACTAGGGGCGCAGCTCTTCATATACTCTAGAGTTAGACAAACAAGTAAATAGGACAAAACAAATCAAGCTTGTGACAGCATCCTGGTGTGCATGAAAGATACTACACTGCAGAATGAGGAGGCAGGAACATTTACTCTACACACAGGAATATAATTTTGCACATCAGAGAGAGACCTTTTATGACAAGCAATGTAAGTAAAGACTACAAATATTTGTACAACTTTAGGTAAAATTTGAACTGATTAATGCATTATTAAAAATGTTTTTACACTATATTGAGCACATTTAACTACAGTTCTTGGCTCGGTTGCAGATTGGGGCCAGATAAAGGGCATTTCTTAAGGCTTACTGTTTCATTAACATCTATGAGTGCCCACCCATACTTTAAGAGTTAGATCCATAAATATTTGGACAGAGACAACTTTTTTCTAATTTTGGTTCTGTACATTACCACATTGATTTTTAAATGAAACAACTCAGATGCACTTTCAGCTTTAATTCAGTTGAACAAAAAGATTGCATAAAAATGTGAGGAACTAAAGCCTTTTTTTAATACAACCATCAGTCTGGTAGAGGTTGGTCTTGGTTTCATCTGTCCAAAGAACCAGTGCTTTCTTTCTTTCTCAGGATGTAACTGTAGATTTTGCCACTCCTAATATTGCACCAATTTCTTGGATGGTTTTTCTGTTTTTGCAGCTTGTGTCACTTGCATGGAGAGCTCTTTTAACCACATATTGTCTGTTCACAGCAAAATCTTCCACATACAAGCACCACCTCAGATCAACTCCATGGCTTTTATCTTCTTCATTGATAATGACATAACAAAGGAATTTCCCACACCTGCCTATGAAATAGCCTTTGAGTCATTTGTCCAATTACTTTTGAGCCCCTGAAATGAAGTGATTGTGCAAAAAAAAGGTTTTAGTTGCTAAAATTTTATGAAATCTTTTTGTTTAACTGAATTAAAGCTGAAAGTCTGCAGTTCAACTGTTGTTTCATTTAAAATTCATTGGTAATGTACAGAACCAAAATTAGAAAAAAGTTGGCTCTGTCCAAATATTTATGAACCTAACCGTATATTGGTTCAAAGAGGTTACAACTGGATGATGTATGAGTGCTGGTGTTGTGAAAGCAACTTAAATATGTACCTCCCCTATGACTGAAAAATCACAAAGGATACATTTTATATTGAAAAATACTACACTTATACAGTCACATGAAAAAGTTTGGAAATCCCTCTCAGTCTGCATAATAACTTACTCCACTTTCAACAAAAAAGATAACAGTGGTATGTCTTTCATTTCCCAGGAACTGGGGAGTTTACTGAACAAAGATCTGTAGTGAAGCAGCATTCAATTGTATGAAATTAAATTAAATGTGAAAAACTGTCTGTGCATAAATTTGGCAGACTGGTGCCAAAACAACAACCTGACTCTAAGTGTCGAAAATAGTGATGGGCGAATCTCCCGCGTTTCGCTTCGCTGAAAAATTCGCGAATTTCCAGAGAAATTTGCGAATTTCCAGAGAAATTTGCGAATTTCCAGAGAAATTCGCGAATTGGCGAAAAAATTTGCGAAACGAGTCGCGCATCTTTTTTGACGCGCGGCGCGTCGTTTCCGACGCGTCGCGTCGTTTTCGGCGCGCGTCGCATCGTTTTCGGCGCGCGTCGCATCGTTTCCGACGCGCGACTCGTTTTTTTTGGCGAATTTTTTTGACGCGCATTTTTGCTGCCGTTTTGCAAATTTATTCGCCAGCGCCGAATCGCGCGAATTCGCCCATCACTAGTCGAAAAGACTAAAATAATGGTTGTTCACTTTAGGAAAAACTGTGCTACTCATCAACCACTACTCATCGATGGCTCCCCAGTTGAGATAGTTAACAATGTGAAATTTTTAGGAGTGCATATGGCAAACAACCTTTCCTGGACCCTGAACATCAACTCTATCACAAAGTAAGCTCAACAACGTCTTCATTTTCTACAGAAGATAAAGAAAGCCAGTCATCCCCCTCCCATTCTCAAAACATTTTATCAAGGCACCATCGAGAGTGTTCTCTGCAGCTACATCACGATATGGTTTGGAAACTGCACAGTTGCAGAACAAAAATCCCTTCAACGGATTGTGGAAACTGTAGAAAGGATCATAGGAGAACCACTAACAACCATCTCCCAAATCCACCAGAAACACATGATACGCCGGGCAAATATTATAGCAAAAGACTATTCTCACCCATCTCATTCTCTGTTCACTCTCTTGCCATCTGGAAGGAGGTTCTGCAGCATTCAAACTAGAACTGCTAGACACTGCAAAAGCTTCTTTCCACAAGCAATTAGAGTGCTTAACAAGTTAACATTATAAAATCTGTCTGTTACCTGCACCTACCACCATATGTGCAAAGGCATTATGGTAAGGGGGCTTGAGTGAAACGTGATTTTGATACGCTGTATAACTATATAGTCTGTATTGACAAATAAAGGAATCTTGTATCTTAAGCCTTGAACTTTGTAGGCAGGTGTTTCCAATCGTGAGAAAAGGTATTTTAAAAGATCTGAACACAAAGATTGTGTATAGGTTTAAATTGTCAGTTTCAACTGTAAGGAATACAATCAGGAAATGGAAGGCCACATGCACAGTTGCTGTAAAACCCAGGTCAGGCAGACCAGGAAAAATACAGGAGTGGCATATGTGGGCCGCCATCAGAAATCATGGGGCCCCACACAACAAAATTTTCTGGGCCCCCCTCGCCACACCTCCCCTAACCACGCCCCTCTTCTAACCACGGCCCATCCCCTAACCACCCCCTCCCACCAGTACAAAGGCCACACGGACAAGCACAGTGCAATTCCCTGTATAGATACCCCTGGAATTCATAGTAGGATGATGCAGTGGAAACTCCATGAATAAATAACCCCAGAAATCACATAAGGCTGACACACTGTCAATTCCGTGTACAAATACGTCAAATTTTATAATAGGAGGGCACAACTGCAATTTTTTCTAATGAAAGCAAGGAAAGGGTTAAAAACCACAAGGCAGTGTAATAAATGTATCCTTACCAATCTGCCTTCTTTCTTTCTTCAACGATAGTCTTGGGAGTGGGTGGAGAGGAGGAAACCTGCAGTAGCACCACCACTGCCATGCATCCAGACTGCCTGTTAGAGTCCTGGAAAATATAATCTAATAATGGCACCCCTTTCCCCCTGCAATTGGCTGTCATTTGTCCTGCCTGCACACTCTCAACCCACCATGCACAATCTCTATACCACCAAGTACAGTCTCAACTCCCCACTCTCTCAAACAGCTTGGTGTTTGGTGCTGCACGCACCGTGACATTAGCAGGGCGGACGTCACTGCAGGAGCCCGAAATCAAGAAAATGCGGGCAGCAGTGGGCTCAGGCAAGTGATTTTTTATTAATTGTGGGCCGAGTGCCCCTTACTGCTGAGATTCCTCCAGGCATGAAGAGAGTCTGTCACTCAGCTGCAGTGGGCGTGGTTGTGCCACAGTTGGCTGGGGGACGGTGGATGCGGTGACGTTTAGAGCGCTGCTCAGCACCGCCCCCCTTCAGTACAGTCAGAATGTGTGCCTCTCCTTGTGTCCAGCAGCTCAGCTTCCTTCGGAAGGGCAGCACAGGTTCGGCACTGTTAAGGGGGGCCTGGCACTCAAAAAGTGCAGCACTGCCCGGGACACTTGTCCCCCCTATTCCCCCCTGATGGCGGCCCTGGTTACAGACAACCCACAGAAAACTGCTGTAGGTGTATCTTAACATCGTTCTACAATTCAGTGAAATTTGCAAAAAAAACATCTGTATGGCAGGGTGATGAGAAAGAAGCCCATTCTGCACTCATGCCAAGAACTTGTCGCATACAAAAGCTCATTTAGACAAGCCACAGTCATTTTGTAAAAAGTGCTTTGGACTGATGTGATGAGACAAAATTTAGTTATTTGATCATAACAAAAATTTCTTTGCATGGCAGAAGAAGAACACCACATTCCAACAAAAACATCTGCTACTTACTGTCAAATTTGGTTGAGGTTCAATCATGCTGTGGGGCTGTGTGGCCGATATCAACAAATTCTTCAGGATATTGTTCAAACATAAGTCACAAAGTTGAAGCTAAATAGGGGTTGGATATACCAACAAGACAATAACCCAAATCACACTTTTATTGTATTGATGTAATATCTATGCTGCGGTGAACCAATTTAAGCACCTGTCTAATTTTGTTATGATGCATATTGCATATTTTCTGTTAATCCAATAAACTTTATGTCACTGCTGAAATACTACTGTTTTCATACGGCAAGGTACTTTATATATCAAAAGGAAGTTGCTACTTAAGAGGGGTTCTCAAACTTTTTCATATGACTGTACTAATGCTACTACACTACATTTTGATTTATTTTTGTTTGTCTACCTTGGGACTATTTGAAGAACAGGTTCCTGGAGCCAGCAAGGAGGGAAAGCCAGAAATACTGAACTTTACTACAATAAAAACAGGTTTGTATCAATAATGCATAGTAGAGGCAGGTCATAGTTTCCAGTTATGTCTACAGGAATTGTCACTCTGCTCCACTATTTTCACTCTCACTATATGTTATTTACAAAAACTATTATTTTACAGCCGGGCTCTAATGGATCTTTTTTTTTTTAATTCTATGCCCTGTCTGAATTCTTCTGTGGTGAAAAAAATTATGTAATTCTTATTTCACATTGGAGAGAAGATTATGTTCTTTTTTCTTCTCATCACTCTTCACATCATTATATGTCTTATAACAGAATTTTTCTGGAAAATTGTAGGTTCCTATGCTGCCAGTCACACAACAAAAAGCTTTCTGTAAGGAAAATGAATACCTTTCCTTCCATAATAACCACTTTCTTGGTAAGAATCCAATAAACATTGGACAGGTAAACTCTGTTTTTTTTTTTAAATAGCTTTAATGTAGACCCTTATGAGAATAAGGGGATGGATATCCCACCACCCCTAGCCATGGTTCAGGCAAACCAGTGTCACAAGCCTCTCATTTCTACCCACTGCATAGTTTACTGATTCCCACCACCACAACCCAAAGACAATACATATCATAGGTATACCTGCAGTTATTCAGTGGTTGCTTAATAGAATTCTTTCAAACCTGTTTCTTCATTAGTACAGTGTATACATTATATGTATTTTTTACAGGAAGAGATGAAAAAAAAAGCATTGCACATATTGATCCAGCATGTCTGTCATGAATACAAACTAATTGGCATGCTAGAATCCTCAATACCAATCAACATTAGCATCATTAACAGTATTGACTATGGCTTCTACAGAGTAATCATTATCACCATTAGCATTATTACCTAAGACTTTCAAAGCAGAAGTTCAGGTTGAAATCTTTTCTAATTATAGTGTTATTTTGTGTTACCTTATTAGATCAAAGAATGATGCAATCTGGGATAGTATTCCTAATAAAAACAAAGACAGAGTTAATTGTTTAGGACCATCTTATGGCGTTTCCCTGCTTCCTCTCCCCCTTTCCATCATACTTTTCAGTGCAGGACATGTCTCATATTGGGAGTGAACTTCACCAATATACCGGGAAAATGTACAGGTAGGGTGTCCAGATTTTATTTGAGGAATACTATATACAAGTAAATATTACAAGTAAGTATGTAAATAGTTCGATTTCTCGATGACATTGTATGATCAAATACCGATCGTTCGATTCCTTCGAGCGCTCAAAAACTTTGTACGATTCAAACGATCAAGGCGTTCGATCGTACGAATGGTATTCGAGCAGGTGATAAAAAAAGCCTATGGGGGGTTTCCCATAGGCTTCTATTGCAATTCGGTAGGTTCAATCTGGTGAAGTTAAAGTACTTCGATCATCGAATGGTCGAATTATCGAATATCCGATCATTTCGTCTATTCGATACGGTCGAATTTTCGGTATTCGATGATCAAAGTGGCCAAATCTGCATATTCGAATATCTGATAAAATCGTACGATCAGAATTCGATCGAACTTCGATCTATTCACGTGAATTTCGTAAATCTGCCCCTAAGTATAATATATGTAGAATATAACAAAAACTGAGAAAAAAAATGAGATTCATAAGAACACAATTTTGCATTTCACAATATTCTTCATTATACTGTACATTTACAAATTACAGTTGAAAATTTCAATTTTACATGGGACATTTCTTAAAACCTCCTTTATCAAGAAATTGAATGACTTAAGATAGACACTGTCACAAACTATAATATTTGAAGTCTTTTTTCCACTACATACTTTTCTAGTGTATTAAACCTGCACAATAGAAAAATTGTTTGCACATAGTATATTTCACACATAACACATGTTCATTGCATTCATCTGTTATCATCTTTTATAAGCAACTTTCTGGCATTTGTACATAGCACCTAATTTTTATGGTCTAATGCCAACTATGATATGTCCCCAAGAGTATAGAACAGCCAGGCCATGATGTTTAGCTTAATTTCATGCACATATGGACTCTCAGTGGTATAAGTATTACCAGTCTTTCTACTATAATATGAGACATGAGAGATATGGTATTGAATAGTGAATCTGTCCCACTTCAATTTGGCTAAAAATTTACGAAACGGCGAAATTTTGCAAAATGCATTGAAGTCTATCAGCATTTTTTCTTATGGTGACTTTTTTTTCTCCAGATGCATTAAGGTCAATGGGCGTTTTTTCTAATGGTGACTTTTTTCTCCAGATGCATTAAAGTCAATGAGCATTTTTTCTTAAGCTGACTTTTTTCCTCCAGATGCATTTTAGTCACTGCAGTTTCACAAATAAAAATTGAGTAAATTCGAATCCATGGTTGACAAATGAATTAAGGCAATGATTAAGCAACCTCCACCCATAAATATAACCTACAGTTTAGGTTGGATACCAGACCCTGCATCCTAGCTACAGGACACAATAAAGCATGGTATCATTTGTAGTGAGCTGATACAAGCAGCATACCACTTGCGTTCAAGTAGATATATATATATATATATATATATATATATATATAAATAATATATACAGACCTTATTTTGGGTACTTTTACTATATTAAAAATTTCTGCAACAGGTCTCACAATTTTTTTTATGTCAGCTAAGCATTAAAAAAAATTTACTTAGGAATATATATATATACTCAGTCCTCGGCATCCGCACACGCTATGCAGGCATAATTAGTTTCCGGGTGCTGTGTCAAAGTTGAAGGTATTCATACATATTGTAATGGCACGCACACAGATTCTTCTCATTTAAAGTTTATTTATCTATTTAGCATAATAATAGCATCAACGTTTCTGTCCGTGGTCTCAGAGCATTGTCAAAATGCATAACCAAATATAAAAAAATAACAATAAAGTTACAGAATATAAAGGTTTACAAATCCTGCCCTGATAATGACATCCAAAATCCTGTTACAATGAGAAACCTTTTGGATAAAAACATTAGACACAATGGGGGGAATGTAATTAAATTCGCAAAGAGCAAAAGAATGCGCATCAATAAGATTAAAAATCCACATCTCGCAATGTAATATTGTTCTTTAAACTGTTATTGCATTGCGCATTGCGAATTTTAATTGAGCACTGCTACTTTTCATTGCTCTTTGCGAATTTTAATTGCGCACTCTTAAGAAGTGCTTGAAGGTGTCGTAATCTTTAGGAGCAAACATAACGACTTTTTTAGTAAGAAGTTTTATTACATTGACTGCGCATTGGCGCAAGCTGTAACATTCGCAAACTCTCTTCCACTGTCGGAAGTGGTCGTTAAACAGTTTCCGGTTTCGCAAAAGCTATATTAAATTCGTGCAAAACAAAAATTATTCGCACAGAGGCATAACTTTTCGCATTGCGAATAGTTTTTGCCTTACCGACTTATATTACATTCCCATAATTATCTCCTAAAGGTCCTACAGTTGCTTTCTTGCTAAATGTTAAACGATATAGATTTTAAATTAAATACATTTGTAACATAATTCTATTGCTATTTATATAATATTTTGTATGCTTATAACATGCTGCATCCTTATTATGAGATGCTCTACAAGTTGTATTATACATGGAACTCTCGTGCAATTAGGTCTTTTTAAGGCCATTAACATAATTGATGTAATGTCATTATCAGGGCAGGATTTTTAAACCTTCATATTCTGTAACTTTATTGTTATTTTTTTATATGTGGTTATATTCCTAAGTTAATTTGTTTTAATGTTTAGCTGTTCTCTTTCATGTAAGACAAACATAAAGAAGAACCAGTGTCCCTTTAAATTTCAAGCATTAAAAGGCCATCTGTGATCTGATCAATTTGAATTCATATGACTTTTATTTGCACCTAATCTACATTCTAACGGTAATCCTTGTCTTATGCATATCGGCTGACTGAATGACAATCTATGCAATTTTTTTGGCATGTTATTAAATATTATCCATCATGTTTTAATCTTATTATTCCATATTTAGTATTGGATGATTCATTCATAACAGCAGGGAAGAAATTATTGATCCGGGGTTAGTAAAGCATCATTCAAATATCACATATATAATGACAATTCTAGTTGATGTCAGATAAAGCTTTATCAATATTAATGCTGGTGCAAATATTTCTAGATTCAAAACACATTTCATTGAATTAAACAGAAAATAAAGCCTTAAACGGTACTGGGTGTGTGGAGTACAATGCATGAAGTCTATAAAAAAATAGTAATAGTAAGAGTTTAAAGTAATATTTTACATAGGCCTATGTAAATAAAGTGATTGCACCATTCCAGATCTTGTGCGATATTAAGCTCTATTTTGTGAAATTTAATTTTTGAGTCATTCTGAGCTTTTCCTTATTCCTGGATATGTTTGTCTAAAGGTGGCCATAGACATGCAGATTTACCTGTAATAGCTAGTGATGGGCGAATTTATTCGCAAGGGCCGAATTTGCGGCGAATTCCCGCGATTCGCCGCTGGAGAATAAATTCGCGAATCACCAGCGAAATTTCGGCAAGTGAAGTTGACGCAACGCGCGTCAAAAGCGTCCCGCGACTCGTTTCGCAAATTTTTCGCCGATTTGCGAATTTCTCTAGAAATTCGCTAATCTTTAGGCGAAGCGAATCGCGGGAGATTCGCCCATCACTAGTAATAGCAGATGAACAATCTCCCGATCTGCCACTAACCTTCAGTTTCAATAAACTAATAAAAGAACAGATCAGACGATGTTCTGACCTGACAGCAATAGTGAAAAGTTTATGTCCAACAAAAGCTGGTGAGTTTTCCACTGAAAATCATCAGATCGGCAATACATTCAGAGATATTACTATATTATTAGATATACTAACTAATTAGTAATAAAGTAAATTAGAAAAATAAACATCTATCTCAGAGATTAATTAGGGGAAACCTATCACTGTTGCAATTATAAACACACACACTATTTAGAAGCCTTATAAATAGATTGAACTGAAAAGCTGAAAGCAACAGTGAACTTGCACACTTGTTAGAGAATGCAGAACAAGGGCTTTAGAAACTAAAGGGGTTATTTGCTTAAAACCAAATTTATCTCATTATCCCAATAAAAAAGCTTGAGCAATCTCCCATGCCGAATTGGCCTTATTTAGTGATAAATCAACTCAATATAATAGGATTGGTAAAAAACTCAGAAACTTCTAGTGAAAATCAGAATTGTGATTTTTTTTCTAGCTTTTCTCCAGAAAAACATTTCTCGAATATTTCCTGAAAAAGTCAGATTTTTAGTTTAAACCTGTTGAAGACCACCATAACTGCAAATTGATATAGGAGCCTCAATTTATACAGGACCTCAACAAGTCTGACATGGTGGATTTTCAGATTCAGGCTTTTTTTCCACATCAGGGTACAATAAATCATTAACAAAAACTTTATAATGGTTGATACTCATTTACAGTATAATAAAAATATCTTTCCAGCCAGCAAAAGTTCTAAATGAAGAATGTGAATTTACCCAGGAGTCAAATTAAGTTTAGACAAATGTACAGCTTTAGAATCAGAAAAAAAAGGATTTCTGGCAGTGAACATTTTAGTGCCTAGCTCTGTCATCTTATCATTTGTCAGATCAGAAGTGAAAAATATATGCGATTCAATCAGACTGGCATCAGTTAAGTAGAGAAAGTCAGAAAGGAGAGACTAATGGGCATTCAACTTGTACAGTAAAGCTCCCCATCGAAACCTTGGATCCTGGGAAGAATCCAGATAAATGAGTTCTATTACTATAGATGTTCTGCTCTTTATCACAATAGCGTACATACCGCTCTTGGCTTTTTCTGCTAGAATTTCACAGCTGTTCAGCATTTTTAACAAATACTGATTTAACATAAAAAACTGCTGCTGTTCTGAAACTGTTATCTTTCCAAGTGAATGTGCAGAGCCCTTTGCTATAGAACAGATCAACCTCACAGTAAGTGCTACAGTCAGGGATTTTAAAAAGCTTTAATACAATAAATATTCTTCACATACTCTCTTCCACCATCTAACACTATAAGAAGTAAGGTGAAAAATTAAACAGATGCAAAGGGCACTATATGACACAAAATAAGTCATTTAACATGTTTTTCTACGCCAAGTTAGAGTTTGAGCTTATTTAAATCATGTTTCTAAATATTCTGTCTGTTATAGCCCAAACATCAAGTTCTTAATATATTTAATATATTTAGTGGTCTTCTTCTTCTATATAAATCAACTATATACTTTTTTATGGCATATTTAGTTTTTTCTCAAGAGACAGAACTGATGACTTCTCTAGCCGGTTACTGTAAGGAAGCATGCTGGCAAAGAGTATTAGTTACTATTTTACAAATAACATTTCTTTTGACTAATTTCAGGGGATGAGTGTCTATATTTTTGCTGGCACAATATTAGGTATTGCATGGCCTGTAGGAAATAGTAAAAAAATTGTTAAATAGAGATATTTATTGTGATGAAATTAAAATTTACTTTTACAAATGCACTGAAGTCAAGAACTCTAATACGACATACTGTCCCTAAAGCCACTTTGTATAAGATGTTCACAAACCAAGGTGTTTTGTCTGATATATATATATATATATATATATACTGAGATTTTAATTTCTGGACTCCTTGCTCAGTCTCACCACATTCACGCTAGAATACGTATATTAAACTTTAAACCAAAATATCCTATATGTCCTAAAGTTATATCAATAGAAATAAACACAAATGGTGCCAACTTTAAAATTACCTTCTAGCTGCAAAAAAACTTTAAATGTTGTGCAGCCGCTCACAGCTAATAACACTAATGTAATACTTTTTCCTTCCGAGCTCTGTGAAAATACTGAAAAAGCTATTTTATTAGATAAATACAGTATGACTTGAGTTGCTGAATCCCATTTGTGACATTGCAAATGGAAAAATATGTAAACTTTTTAGGAATAGATTGTTCTAAAAATGAACATTGCAGTTATGCACATACCTAATTCATTGCTTTTTAATATAATTACGAATTCCTGCTGTTTGTAACAAGTGAAATCAGCTGAATGAGCGTTTGCCCAATTTTACATTTGCAGGGCAGTGGTCACTTGATTGCAGAGCTTTTTATTTCCTTACTTTTGTTCAGAATAATTTAAATATGTTGTAAATTCAAAAATTGTCAGCCAATGGTCATGAAATTGCTACAAATAATTTGATAATGCCAAAGATGGGCATTAGACTTAAAAATAAATAAGAGGCAAATTAAGGATTTTTGTAACATTCTTTTTTTGTTGTTTTCCAGTTTTTTTTTTATAAAGAAAGCTAGTATATGGAGAGACTGTGAATAATCATTGCTGATATTTCCAAAATTCCCTCCCACAACTCTACAGTGCAGTGGGAGAGAAGCATTGGATGCCTGCTGTTTATTTTTCCATCTACTTTGTATATGCATTGCTCCTGTTTTCTAAGAGGCTCTAAACAATGAACACTAACGAGAAAATGTAATAAATGTTGCAATATTTGCTAATGATCGCACACCTATAGCAACAAATCAGCTGGAAGAAAAAACTGGTACCTTTTCATTACACACATATTGGAAAAGTCTGCTATAAGTGTCTAAAAGCAAAAAGCAATATAACTAGGAACTAAGCAAAACTGTTGGACAGAGGTTTTGATAAATACATTTATAAATAAATCCCCAGACAATATAATTTGTCTTTGGCACAACAATGTAACTGATTTCTAAAAAATGTATATTAAGTTGAGTACTGAATCAATTAAACTGACCTGTTGAACAATTTATTTGGTCAAAATAGCAATAAAACATGGTAAATAGATACTGTTACACAGCACTGACATCCAGCCTATTCTGTCCATGTAAAAATGCAGCCTGTCTTGGCAAATGTTCACATTGAGGGTATCAGTGATACCAGTAAATACTTTCGTTTACAATTTGGATATAAATTCTACACAGAAAAAGATATAGAATAAACTTGTGAATTATAGAATTTTCCTACTGTTGTATAGCTAAATCTAGTAGTGCTAGTATAACTTTCTGTGCACTTACTACATTTATTAAAAGCTATTGTTCATATCTATTTGTTACATGCTAAAGTATTTGTTGTAGGCAGTGTGTGACCTTCCAATGAATGTCTGAAAATGAAAATTCCAGGAATCAGTGAAAATGAATCATATTGTCTTGCTGATGACTTGGCAACAGATTTTTAAGTGCCCTCCTCCACACTGCATATAGCTTTAGTGTCTTTCAGTAAAAAAGCACTGCCTATAACTTGAACCCTGCCATCATGTCATTGTATAATTTAGAACATTCTGCCTACACTACATTAATAATAAAACACAAATCGTGACCTTATATTTATCCTTCCACTGAAACTGTGATCACACAGAGATACTATACTGTAGTTGTGCATACAGCAGCACAAAATTGCATCAGATCCTGGAGAACAAATGTGATCTATAAGGGTAAGCAGACAAGCAGGGTAAGCGAAGCATACAATTCACTAGTGAAAAAGCTCAGCAGTAGTGATGGGCGAATTTATTCGCCAGGGGTGAATTCGCGACAAATTCCCGCGATTCGCGAAATGCCAGCGAAATTTCGCCTGGCGAAAATTTGCCGAAAAAAAAACAGTCGTGCATCATTTTCGACTCGACGCGCGACGAAAACGACGCGCCGAAGTTGGCGTGACCTGCATCAAAAGCGTACCGCGACTCGTTTCGCTAATTTTTCGCCAATTTCTCTGGCGAAGCGAAACTGGGGAGATTCGCCCATCACTACTCAGCAGTAGAAAATTTACACCCCATTTCGCCATGTATATTTTTGCTCAGGCGAAACATTGTTAAAATTTATTAAAGTGTGAACTTTTCAATCCATTACCCTTTTCACCAGAGTCTGTTTTGCCAGGCTATACCAGGTGAATTAATAAGATGAGGCTACATCTGAATTAAAGCCATGCACTAAAGAAAGACCTCATCTGGAGTATACAGTGCAGGGATATAAATGAGCTGGAGAGAGTGCAGAGACTAAGTGCAACTAAACTGGTTAGAGGAATGGAAGACAAATTATGAGGGGAGAATGTCCAGGTTGGGGTTGTTTTCTCTGGAAAAAAGGTGCTTGTGAGGGGACATGATTACACTTTACAAATACATTAGAGGACATTATAGACAAATATCAGGGGACCTTTTTACCCATAAAGAGGATCACCGCACCAGAGGCCACCCCTTCAGACTAAAAGAAAAGGACTTTCATTTGAAGCAGCGTAGGTGGTTCTTCACAGTCAGGACAGTGAGGTTGTGGAATGCACTGCCGGTGATGTTGTGATGCCGATTCTGTTGATGCTTTCAAAAGGGGCTTGGATGATTTTTGGGACAGACATAATATCAAAGGCTATTTTTATACTAAACTCTACAGTTATTATAGCTATGGGCATTTATGGTTTGTATGAAAGAGTGTTGGTGTGTGTGTGTATGCTGGGTTTTAATTTGGAGGGGATGAACTTGATGGACTTAATCTTTTTTCCACCCAATTTAACGATGTAACTATGTAACTACTACAAACACCACAAAATTGATCCCTGGACCTTTCCCATAGACTTATATAGTAATTCGGCAGGTTTTAGGTGGCAAATAGTTGAATCTGAATTCTTAAAGGGCCAGAGTATGATAAATTTCGAAAATCTAATTTGAATTTTATAAAAAACTCGGATTGAGTTGATAATTCCCTAGTCGAATTTGACCGTTTTGACCATAAAAAATTTAGAAAATTCGAATTTTCACTTGACCCTTGATAAATCTGCCCCTTGATGTTTTCTTCCCTATTCTGTAGCATTGTTTTGACTACCATGTGCCAGCTCATAAGTGTTAGCCTTTGCATTGTCTAATGTGATTGGCACTTTCTTATGGTGACTACTGTTGCAGATGACATATGGCAAACTTGTTGATGTGACAGAGCATGTACCACATATTCTTTACTGATGTTCTTCATCTTTACCTGTTGGCTGGATTTCTAATTGCTGAATTGTGCCTACTATTGACTTAATTACCATATATATTCTCATGTGGCCTTGCCTAGACTACAGTCATACTTCTTACACCTACTGTTCTTGATCACTCCTGCTGTGAATTTGATATATATTTTCATCAGACAAATAGAAGATCTCCTCTGCACTCCCAAACTTGGTTGCCCTTTTATTGGCCCCAGTGGGATCACCCAACTGTAACTGGAAAGTGGGGGAGCTACAACATGGAGCTAGCCACTACTCCTGTATAAACTATAACAAACAAGAGAAAGTTGTTATGGACAGGAGCAGTGGACAGCTCAATGGTGTCGCTCCCACCCTTTCCAGGTGATCCCACTGGGGCCAATAAAGGGCAAACTAATTTGGGAGTTTTACTTTGAGAGCAGCAAGTAAGTTGCAGGTAAAACATAGTCCTTTTGTAAAATGTATAATGAAGCAACATAATTCTAAATGAATCACATGCAAGTTGATTGTAAGACTGGCCATACCAGGGAGAACTTTGACATAGCTGGCCAGCTTAAATATATTGCAATATATGGACAAACAAACAATGTTTAAAGGGTAAGGCAGTTTTAGTAGCTTAGGGCACAAAATGTTTAAGTGTCCTTAATATATTGATAATGGGTTGAGTGCAGAGGACCTCTTGTATTTATCTGTGAATTTTGAAGTCACAACCTCATTGCATATTAATTCAAAGAAAAATTCACACATAATAAAATATAATTTTATTGAATAATGTTAAAATATCAAAAACGTCCCACATGGAGCCTACCTCATTGCACGTCAGCTTTTTGTTTTTGAAAATTAGTGGTGAGCACAACTTTCCCTTGTTTGGTATAGATATTTTCATCACTTATCTCTCTAATGATTTGTTCACTTTTTCAACCCTCATGGGCTTTGAAATAATTAGGGCTGCAGGAGAACTTTACAATAAGTATTGTACCAAGCTTAGACTTTGTCACTCTGTTGTACAAAACAGGGCATATACTATGGGCATTGGAGTATACCAGTGATTTTCAACCTTGTGCCTCCAGCTGTTAAGAAACTACAAGTTCCACAATGCATTTGCCTGACTGTGGCTGTCAGACTCCTTCATTGCATTGTGGGACTTGTAGTTCCTTAACAGCTGGAGGCACAAGGTTGAAAATCACTGGAGTATACAGTGAAGTTTTGGGAGCCAGTCCACCAGATGTACAGAAAATTAATTCAAGTTGGTTTCTTTTCTCTGAAGAGCTTGCAAGGAGACATACACATCTTTACAAATAGGTTAGAGGTCAATGAGCTCATATGAACAAATTATTTTATTCATAAACTAACAAATAACTGTAATACTGGTGTGTAGGCAGCCATCTCAGTGCTTTGTGCTTGATTCTGTGGTTTCAGAAACAGCCAGCACTTCACTTTGGAATTGCTTTCAGACAGGCTATTGTTTCTCCTACTCAATGTATGAGTTGCAGCGGGACTTGGATTTTTACTGTTGAGTGCTATTCTCATTTCTACCAGGGAGCTGTTATTTGGTTACCTTTCCATTGTTCTGTTGGTGGGCTGCTGGGGGGATAGGGAGGGGGGATATAGAATTCCTATTTGCAGTGCAGCAGTAAAGAGTGACTGAAGTTTATCAGAACAAAAGTCACATGACTGAGGGCACCTGGGAAACTGACATGTCTAGCCTCATGTCAAAATTCAAATTTAAATCAAATCTGTTTGTTTTTTTTAAAAATTTGGAGAAGTCTGCTAGAGCAGCACTATTGACTGAATGTTTTCCCAGAAGAGAATTACTGCTAATAATTGTTAAGATAGAAAAAATATTTTAAATACACATACACAGGAATGCAGTACTTGAACACAATTTCAGCATGTATTTTTCAGTATGACAGATATGGCAGATATATTACAAGAAAAATGTTCAGAAATGTCCTAAATAATATTTTCATTTTGCACAAACACAGATGCTGCTGAAAGCAGAAGAGAGAGAGAAGCCCTTAGGCTGGTATGAATATCTGCAGAGTTTAAGCACTAATCTTTTTTTAATTTTCCTTCTTCCATAGATGTAAGGAATATTTTATATATGACAAATTACCAACATTTATTCTGTGATTTTTTTTTTTTTACTGCGAGGACTCATTTTAACCATATGCAATAGTTAGAGCTCTTGGAATGGCACTTTTTAGAGACCAGAAACAAACACAACTGGATCCAATTGCATACAAAGTTTGTCATTTCTGGCTTTTGCAACTATTATCACGTTTATGTGTCATTCATTTCTTTACAATAGTAGTTTGATGCGCTATTTATGTCCACTTTAGAGGGAAAGCCACCAGGTTGAAGGTGGGTTTCCCTGTGTCAATATGTGCACTTGCACACATCTTAGAAGAGGAGGTGTGATAGACACAATGGTACAATGCACAACTGTAGTGCAAGAAGCATCTTTGGATGCAAGAACCTTTAATTAGTGGTGAAAATGCACATATTATATATGCCCTCAAAGATGTTGGAAAGTTAAAATATAAGAGCAAGAGAATATTGACAGATTTATCCTAGCTGTAATATTCACAAGATGACTTTAGCTTTACCCCCACAACCCTTTATGGGAATCCAATTTGGTGAGTTAAATATGATCATAAAATTAGATCCTTTTGTATTCATTCCCTGTGTGTCTGACTGCCAATATATATATATATATATATATATATATATATATATATATATATATACTGTATATACTTAGTCCTATTAGTTCAGCACACCATTCTGAAGCAAAAATATACACCAGGGATATACTATAATCAAAAAATGAGGTGCACACTGGAATTTTTGTTTAAAAAGTTAAAAAATCAGAAATGTATTGTATTCATGTTAAAAACAGGACCTGTTATAACTATGTAATAAGAGTGCCAAATTACTAACACATTATAGGGCTTAATATAGAGACATGAACATGATAGCTTGATAGTCATAAGACCCAATCAGCTCAGCTGATGCAGTTAAAAAATTATAATTAATACATTATTAAAGTTGTCATAAAGTTAAAAATGGGCAATGTGAAAATGTAAACATTTTTTCCTTGTAATTTAATATAACTTTGCAAATAGAAACGCTAATTGTGCTAAAGTGCATCCAAGAAGTGTGCAATACACATACTGACTGCATCAGCAGCTGGTGCAAAATCAGGCAAAACCCTTTACTTTCCATTACCAAAATACAACTTTTGGGAAGCCTTGAAATGCCAGTACCTAATTTTTACACTCTCCTGATATACTATTGAGGCTACAACACCCAATAAAATAACACAATAGTCTTCTGTAACCTCTACCTTTCCAGGGGCACACCAGGTTTTTTCCAGTTGTCCCATTGGGCCAGTCTGACCATGGTATAGGACTATTGCTCCTTTTTGCATTTCCTTTTATATTTGAGTACCATATCATAAAAGACAGAACTGTTCAAATCACCTGTTCAAATGTGTCTGGTGAATAGCCATTCCTACAACCATGAACCCTTCAAAACTACTATCAACAGCAACACTTTTGTTGGGCTGAATGGAAAGTATTTGTAAATTCTTCTTTTCACATTTTATAGTGTACTTTATTTTATCGATTTACTTTGATTTACTGGTTTTAAAGCGAAACATGGCAAATTCAGGTCACATCAGCTTACCAATGACCAGAATGTTATTTGCATACACAAATAGGCAGATATGATTATACGATTTTCCTAAATAGATCATATAAAATCTAGTAGAACATAGTGAGCTTCTCAGCTGATGACATGTGCAAATGGATGCTGCTCTTTAAGCAGTTTCTTGTGTTAATGCCTGTTCTTCGGCAAAGTTAGGTCAGCCAACAATATCATTAATTGCTAGGTTTTGCAGCTATAAGAATTAAAGCACAGAGAGGGAATACGCTTCCAGAAACAATGATCTCTGCAGTAAAATTACAATAATTCATTTACAGAGAATGCCCAGAAGATATTTCATTACTGAGTTTAACTTACTTCTGATCTAAGGCCAATTTGGATTTCAGCATAGAATTAACTGGCATTGTGACAGCAGAGATCTTTTTACCAGTTTAACTCCCAAAGCTGCAATATCTGCCAAACAGGATCTGCTCCCCCATATTTATCTATCAAAATATGTGTTTAAGTATAAATATTCTTGCTAATCTAAGGGCTGATTGGCAAACACACGTGCTCAACATTGTGCAATGGCCTGTGGAACTTAAATGCTAAATATAGCACTACATATTTTGTGGGAATACACTCACAAGTTAGCCTTTGCAATAACTTGTCAAATAACTTTGTCAAAGTAGAAGGCAACCACATTCAATTAACTTAAACAGAAGTCCATCTGTTTTATTCACAACAAAGTTTTCCAGAGAGAAGTAACTTTTGTTCATTAACCAGAACAGGCTGTCCCACTGACAGTGCAGGGTCTGCTCTTTGCATGAAAGCTTTAACCCTCTACTTGTAATAGTAATCCATATACAGTAAAATGCTTAGTTTATGCTTTGGTCACCTTTAGTTTCCAGGCAAGCATAATCAATTCACTAGTGGTCAATATGGTCACAGGAGCTCAGAGATGGCTATAAGAACCCCTGTTCTGCACTCTCACATTGCCCCTTGCAGGTCAAGCTTGCTTGTTCTTTCCTGCTTCTGAATTCTGACCTGACCTAGCATTTGTCTCTGTGGTTATTTTCTGGTTCTGACCCTGGCATGTTCCTGATCTAGCATTTGTCTTGTGTCTTTTTCTGGTACCTGGCCTGCCTAACTATGATTATTCATTCTCTTCTGGCTGTACATTTGGCTCCCTTGCTTGCCCATGTGGGAGTTGTTGGATTTTTGTGAGTGGCACTCAAGTAGCTAAGGGCTAGGCCTGAGGTCAAAGGTGGCTGTTATAGGCAGAAGATCACATGCCTTTGTGTTCACCATACATTACAATTCATTATATCACATGCTGATTCCCCAGCCTCTATTATTCTCCTCATGTGTTGGGTGTCATAAAGCATTCTGGAAGATTTCTACCTTCCCTCTAGTTTTTTCCTTGCCACTGTGCCACAATATATAGAAAGCTTATAACTTTTTAAAAAAACGTTTTGGATGATAACACCACTTAACTTAAATTTGAGGATACTTTAACTGCAAAACGGTCAAATATAAAAGCTTATCCTATGAAACAAAGAAACATTAGCAATTTTAGGGTAATACTGGCAACATTTGTTTTCTCTAATTGTGAGATATAGTTCTATGTTTCTGGTAGCAATTTATTTGGCTTTACTTTATTTGTGTCAAAAAACAGCAGTACTGATTTGCATCATGACTAATAGTCCATAGAACAAGACTAATGGCAATATAATTAATTTTCTGTAGTTGTCTTAAAATGCATATCTTTGTAACCCTTTCTTGGCTGTATTAGAACCAAACCAACTAGCATGAGTAGAGCATGGGCTACATGCGACCCTCTTTCATCAGGTAGGGCTTTTGCTAAGTGGAAATACACGTGTGAGGAAGGTGTGCAAGGTGTGTAAAATAACAGGTGTTGGACGCCAGGGGTTCATTGCAAACAAAATAGAACAATGTTTATTTACAGATAGCACCACAGGGTAAATGATACTCACAACACAGTGGATCATATGCAGCTACATGCAAGCATAGGAGTAGCAGGTACAGCATTTGAAAGACTCTCAGGTAGGATTAGTGAGTGGAGTTGATAGGATCACCATCCAGGATATCAGTACCTCATGTGGTCCGGATCCCACCAGCAGATTTGGGTCAGGGGTTAAAGAACTCTTCCTGCAGTCCCTTTCAATACTGAGGTCCCTTCACTTCAGGCAAAGTAGAGCCTGGGGGAGAGCTACTCCCTTCTATCCTCCTTGTTGGAGCTTGAGCTGCCCGTACTTTCTTTCCTCTCTTCTCTCACTCCCACTAGAAAGTGCTATAACAGAACTTATCTGTCACTAACTAGTCCTCATTCACGGGGTCCCTGTATCCCCGACTTCACTAAAGGTGGTAGTACCTTTAGGGCCGAACGCTTCTGGGGCCTTGTTGACTCCCAGGCTCAGTGGATACACTGCCCAGATCGACTGCTGCAGGCCAAAGAGGAAGTGCCCCTCCCTGCAAGTACTTTTATTACAGCACTGCAGGGGGTGGTCACAACCTGTATCAATATTTTGTTACATGGGACTTAGCCCAGTAACAGGAAAAAGGAAGGTAAGGGTAAGGGAATGAAGCCATAAGGGCCATGCTACTTATGGGTCCCTACATTCTCCCCTTGGAAAATCCCTTCTGTCCCAGCAAGGGTACACATGGTAATTTAAACAATAAGAAATGTTTCATACAGTATAACATCCGTTTCGCCCAAAAAACGATGAGTCAAAAACGACGCGCAACTCGTTTCGCGAATTTCTTGGGAAATTCGCAAATTTTTCGGCGAAGCGAAACGCGGGAGATTCGCCCATCACTAATCAAGGTGCTTTTCCATGTCATCATAGACCCATTCAGGGGCATAAGGCATATAGTACCCCCATTGGTCATACACTTTGATGTTGATGATGCGCTGGATTCGTGACCCAGTGCGCAGCTTTTTCGGGTCAGCACGGCCAGGGGAAACCCAGAAGGTGGTGTCTGAATGCAATGGAATTGGTTTTGGCTGAGTTGAGAAAAATCTAGTTTCCTCCCCGGAGGATAAGGATGTTGGGGTAAAGGCCCAAAGTCCATCTCAGCCCAATCCGGCTTTGGAGACAACATAGATTCTAAGCTTTCCTCTTCAGAGGAGCAAGAAGCAGAAGCTACAGCATCAAGCAGCTTTGGGGATGATGCAGATTTAAGACTGGTGGATGGGGTGCGTTAGCGACCCCTACCATGTGTGGCAGGTTTCCTGGCGGGAGATTTTGTATGGAGGTCCCCCTTTACTTCAGGAACAATTTTCTCGTCCCCCCCTTCAGGACTGGTAGGAGTAGGAGAGGAGACTGCCATATTAGTATCAGCAACAAGAGACTGTATATCAGAGGTGCCTGCAGGGGTAATGGGTGTAGTTGCCATCGCAGCCGCGACATCTGGCATGGGTAGTGGAGCAAGAGCGGGCTTAGGAGTTGCATTGGATATTACAATAGGACCCAAGGGTTCCTCCAGCTTTAGGAATGGTCCCATCCAATTATTATGCCCACATGCAGGACAAGATACTCCCACTCTCTTAAAGTCATTGGTTCCTTCTACCCCACACTTCCCACAGTATGGCACAATAATTTTACAGTCAGCGGTGATATGCTTTTCACCGAAAGAAGGTGCTGGAATCGGGTCTTGGAATGAGAAGGATGAGGGTCCTTCTTCAGGATCAGGCCATCCATCCCATCCTTTGTTCGCCATCGGATCCTGGTATATGATGGTCCGTACACGTATGATGGAGGCAGGTACCTGCAGCCACAGGATAAATTCAAAGAAATTAACGCTCCGCACCTTGGGCCAGCCACAGCCGTGGACTGGGAAAGTGCGGTACTGAACACCTGGGTTTGGTCTGGACAGCCGTCCGATGTGTCCCAGGGGCAAGCGGAGTGAAACTGGGCAGCACCGCTTGTATAGGAGAGAATAAGGCTAGGTCCCTTTTTGCAGCCGCTAGGGTATGTGCCTAAGTAAAGACCAGAGCTACTATGGATGCGTCCGTCCTCCACGAGGTCTCTCTCCAGAATGGCGGCGGTGACATAACTTCCGGGAGCCGCTCTATGAAATTTCAAAATGGCCGCTGAGATCTCGCGTGACTTGGTGAGCAATGGAGAGATAGGTGCGGTTACGCGGAATACCTCTTCCAATATGGCGGCTATGTTACTTCCGGCGGTAAGGTAAAGAACACTTCTTCGCGCCAAAATGTTACAGAGGCTGGCAGCAATGTGGCACACTTAACCAGCAAAATACTACAGGAAGGCACACTGGCTCTATAAGGGAGTGGGAGAGAACCCCAAACCCGAACCCACGGCCAATTATTAGGTTACAGAAAAACGAGTGCCTTTTTACTATCGCGTCCGGCAATGTACCGGAGCGCTTGTCAGCAAAATTTAAAGAAATATTACACGGCAGTACACGTGTTCAGGCCCCACGTTGGGCGCCAAAAATGTAACCCTTTCTTGGCTGTATTAGAACCAAACCAACTAGCATGAGTAGAGCATGGGCTACATGCGACCCTCTTTCATCAGGTAGGGCTTTCACTAAGTGGAAATACACGTGTGAGGTAGTTGAACTACAACTCAATACTGCAAGGTGTGTAAAATAACAGGTGTTGGACGCCAGGGGTTCATTGCAAACAAAATAGAACAATGTTTATTTACAGATAGCACCACAGGGTAAATGATACTCACAACACAGTGGATCATATGCAGCTACATGCAAGCATAGGAGTAGCAGGTACAGCATTTGAAAGACTCTCAGGTAGGATTAGTGAGTGGAGTTGATAGGATCACCATCCAGGATATCAGTACCTCATGTGGTCCGGATCCCACCAGCAGATTTGGGTCAGGGGTTAAAGAACTCTTCCTGCAGTCCCTATCAATACTGAGGTCCCTTCACTTCAGGCAAAGTAGAGCCTGGGGGAGAGCTACTCCCTTCTATCCTCCTTGTTGGAGCTTGAGCTGCCCGTACTTTCTTTCCTCTCTTCTCTCACTCCCACTAGAAAGTGCTATAACAGAACTTATCTGTCACTAACTAGTCCTCATTCACGGGGTCCCTGTATCCCCGACTTCACTAAAGGTGGTAGTACCTTTAGGGCCGAACGCTTCTGGGGCCTTGTTGACTCCCAGGCTCAGTGGATACACTGCCCAGATCGACTGCTGCAGGCCAAAGAGGAAGTGCCCCTCCCTGCAAGTACTTTTATTACAGCACTGCAGGGGGTGGTCACAACCTGTATCAATATTTTGTTACATGGGACTTAGCCCAGTAACAGGAAAAAGGAAGGTAAGGGTAAGGGAATGAAGCCATAAGGGCCATGCTACTTATAGGTCCCTACATCTTAAAGGGGTGGTTCATCTTCAAGTTAACGTTAAGTATATTGTAGAAGGGCCAATTCTAAGAAACTTTTCAATTGGTCTTCATTATTTATTTTTCATAGTTTTTTAATGATTTGCAATTTTCTTCTGTTTCTTTGGAGCTTTAAAATGGGGGTCACTTACACCATCTAAAACAAATGCTCTGTAAGGCTACAAATGTATTGTTATTGCCCCTTTTTATTACTTGTCATTCTATTCAGCCCCTCTCCTATTCATATTCCAGTCTCTTATTCAAATCAGTGCAGGGTTGCTAGGGTAATTTGTACCCTAGAAACAAAATTGCTGACACTGCAAACTGGAGAGTTGCTGAATAAAAAGCTAAATAACTCAAAAACCACAAACAATAAAAAATGAAAACCAATGCAAATTGTCTCAAAATTTCACTCTCTACATTATACTAAAAATGAACTCAAAGGTGAACAACCCCTTTAAATGATCATGCAAATCTGAACTAGCACTGTATCACAATCTGGTGTAAGTTCATGAGTACAGGACACCTGAGTTACCACTTGCAGTCTTGCTTGTGTTATAGCTTTATATAACTTTATATAATTTTTCCAAATGAAATATATATACAGGTATATACAGCATATATTTGAGGATGCAATGTATGCATTAGATCAATACAAGCCCTGAACACATCCTATTTAGAACATAGTTGCAAATTTCTGTCCACTTTGACCATGGGTATTTCAATCCTTTCTCTCCTCAAGTTTCAGTTCACAGCTTCCATCGAACATAGTGCCTCAAGAATACATGCTCAATTCCATCAAATTAACTTAAAGGGATCCTGTCATGGGAATTTTTTTTGTTTTTAATGCATCAGTTAATAGTGCTGTTCCAGCAGAATTCTGCATTGAAATCCATTTCTCAAAAGAGCAAACAGATTTTTTTATATTTCATTTTGAAATCTGACATGGGGCTAGACATATTGTTATTTTCCCAGCTGCCCCAAGTCATGTGACTTGTGCTCTGATAAACTTCAATCACTCTTTACTGCTGTACTGCAAGTTGGAGTGATATCACCCCTCCCTTTCCCCCACCCAGCAGCCTAACAAAAGAACAATGGGAAGGTAACCAGATAACAGCTCCCTAACACAAGATAACAGCTGCCTGGTAGATCCAAGAACAGCAATCAATATTAAAAACCCCATCCCACGAGACTCCTTCACTTACATTGAAAAGTAAAAACAGCAGCTTGCCAGAAAGCAGTTCCATCTTAAAGTGTGGGCACAAGTCACATGACCAGGGACAACTGGGAAATTGACAAAATGTCTAGATTTCAATATTGAATATAAAAAAAATCTGTTTGCTCTTTTGAGAAATGGATTTCACTGCAGATGTCTGCTGGAGTAGCACTATGAACTGATTAGTTTTGAAAACAATATGTTTTCCCATGACGTATCCCTTTAAGTAGGCTGGTGGGGGCTGTTTGGGCCTCTTTGTAGCAAAAATGGCAGGTCCAGATCTGTTTCCAGATAACGGATCCCACTGAAACTGCAACAGGGAATGTTTTCACGATGCATTTGTAATACAGACTAGGGAGCACAGAAAAAAAAATGCACATACTAAACAAAAATGAACCTGCATAATTATAAATTGAATATTCAACCTTTTTGTATAAATCTGCCTCCATCTAATCAGATGCCCAGCTACAGTATGTTAACAATGAAATTGCATTTCATTTTAAACTATTGTTGTATGCCACACATGCAATGCAACTCTATCTTGGTAGTTATCTGACACTTTTTCCTTTAGAAATATCCATTCACTAAAACATTGATAGGCACCACCAAAATAATATATTTTGATTGAGTTATTGCAAAACAAAATGGTAATATTTTAAAATCTACTTGGTATATGAGAAAGCTCCCTGTTTTACAAACACTTTTAGAAGTTATTTTATTATTAAAATTTGTGAAATTTTTTCCTACTTCAAATAAAAAAACCAAAATCAAATATTACTCAAACTCTCCCAGAAACTGTTCTTTTTTGTAAGTATATATATATAGTGTATAACTTGCATTTATATTGTTTTTGCCAAAGTGCATAACCTTGCAGTTATCAACATTGAACCTCATTCTCCAGTTTGCTGCCCAGTTTCCCAACTTAGTAGGGATGCACTGAATCCAGGATTCGGTTCGGTATTCGGCCATTTTCAGCAGGATTCAGCCAAATCCTTGTGCCTGGCCGAACTGATTCCAAAAAATCATGTGACTTTTCGTCACAAAACAAGGAAGTAACCTTTAACCTCTGATTTTAACCTTCTCCTTGCTAATTTGCATATGCAAAGTAGGGTTCGGATTCGGTTCGGTATTCGGCCGAATCTTTCGCAATGGATTGTGGATTTGGTGCATCCCTACAACTTAGACAAATCACTCTGCAAAGTGGCAGCATCCTGCATGGAACCTATAGTTCTGCATAATTTCATGTCATCTGCAAAAATAGAAACTGTACTTTCAATGCCCACATCCAGGTCATTAATAAACAAGTTCAAAAGCAAGGGACCCAGTACAGAGCCCTGCGGTACCCCACTAACAACACTGGTCCAATTAGAAAATGTTCCATTTACCACCACTCTTTGTAATCTATCTTTTATCTAAACCATGCTGGCACAAACTCATAGTATTGTTATTTGCTATGAAGTCCAGTATCCTATCCTTTATTAATCCTTCAGAAAGATAGATAACATTTATTTTTCAATTTTAACGATTTTAAAACTGATTCAAGGGCCCTTTTAGTGCATTTTCTAATTTTGGATATGCTAATGAGAAAAAGGCATTAGCATCTTAGTGCTTATTTATATGTTAACAAATTGTCACTTTACTGTATGTGTAATTGCTTATTTACATTGCTAGGGCTATAAAACAGTCAGCTAATGCAATTTTGTATAAGCAAAAGCAATATGATTAAAATTGTAAACTTATTATATACTGTACATGGTTTCTTCTGCTGTCTGTTATGAGATGCGTATTGCAACCAAATTAATGTAGTGGGTTTACAAATGAAGGGCTGCCTTGCTGAACTCTGAACTTGCACAGGATTTAATGCAAAGTGAGGTGCAGAGTCGAACAAATGCCTGTAGTGGTATTGCATTAGTAAATGACAAGTGTCTGTGCACCTTTGCAGAACATGTTGGATTGAAAGTCAGCCAAAAGAAAACTATGGCCATAAACCACCAGTGAAGGTTAATGGCGAAGAACTGCCATAAACTGATGGAGGCATTAAAGATGACATCAGAAGCAAAACTAGACCTTCCAAAACGATGTTTAGAAGTCCACATGATACAGAAAGAACAGCAAGCTAGCCTGTACTAGAGCTATGTCTTGGCAACACTGCTTTATGGTTTGAGTGTTGTTGTATGACCTAGTCAAGATGTAAGCCTTCCATACCACAAGTCTGAGAAGGATTCTGTTCATCATCTGGCAACAGAAGATTTCAAACTATCACCCTCTTACTAAATGTCACCTAGATAACATAGCCTCCTTCATAATGCAAAAGCAACAGACAAAACCACCAACATTGCTCTTCAGTGGACACCAGCCTACTGTGGCATGGTGTTGTACAGTTATGGCAGAACTTAAGGAGTTTCATGGGACATGGTCACGAAAATCACCAGATGGAAATTGAACTCCTTTATTGCTGTCTTACACTCCAATGGTTATGAAATGTGATAATGATGATTAGTGAATAACCCCTTAGGACTCGATAATACATATACAAAACATAGCCACTAATGATATTTTTAACCACAGTATTCGATACAAGTGCAAATGGGTTTAATTTTTACGTTTTTGTTTTGTGCATAGCATATGGGTGTACACTTACATGCCCTTCAGTTTACATGTGATTAAACTGATGCAACAGAAAGATGTCTAAATGCAGTACAAGTCTTCTTTGTTCCAGAATATGATCCTCCTTGTGCCTCATGTGCCAAAGTAGGGGAAACCAATAAAAATTTTTTTATTGCAATTAGGCTTACCTTGTACACAGCATGCAAGAATAATATGCCCATGGGCTTTTCCTTGCATGGCAGCATGCACTAGAATAAGCACTTACGGTTGCAAATGGCAGTGGGAGACTTACTGTCTGTGTAAAAAGAGGACTCTGTTGTAACCTTGTAGCATATACACTGCGAGAGGAATAACAGCCACAGTTCTGTGTGAATCTCTCAGATGTCCAGTGAATTTACCCTGCCAGCTTTTCTCCTTGATGTAGGGATGCACCTTGTAATGACAATACAATAGACATTTTTAAAAAGCAGATATTTGGGAGATAGGGATTTATTTATTATGTGGGATGTGACATGGCACCACAAGTTGCACCTACTTGTGAAATTGTGTTTTTCTTTGTATTTCTATGACAATGATGTGGCTGCTGTGTCAGTTCGTAGTGTTGGGATGTACTGGGATCTGAATTAGGATATTTATATACAGTCTATATCTCAGTAGAGTAAATGTATGAAGGGATATGTGTGCAATATGTAGTCTTCTTTATCCCAGAAATGAATTATTTTTGAAACACACATACTATCACGTTACTGTACCAGACTCTTGTCATAGAAATAATTATATGGTTGTCATTTGCCCCCATATTTAATAAAAAGCACTAAGTTTTCACAGGAGCAGTAACCCATAGCAACCAATAAGATGTTTGATTTTAAACAGGTGACTGGTAAATTCAACCTGATGACCGGTTGCTATAGGCTACTGCTCCCAGGCAAACTTAGTGCCTTTTATTACATAACCCCCATAGTGTTTAGCACTGCTGCCTCACATTATTGCCTTCTTGAAGTTGTATTTCCTATAGGCCTGGTATTCATAACTGCATAATGGTTGTATCTTCTTCCACACTATAAAAATTCTACATCGACAATAACTGGCTCCTAGTGAAATCAATCATGGTAACCTGTTTTGTTGTTCCAACTCTTCCTTTCTTGTGATCTTACCCACATTTTTTAAGTCTTCCAAAAATGAGAAACTTCCTAATAGCTGCTATGAACATAACAGCAGTTGTACTGAAGAATTTTTCTACTAACCACTGCAAAGCCTGTTTATTTTCCAAGTATTCCAAGAAGTGACATTGTCAGAAGGTCCTGCTAGGTCCTAGGAACATAGCAATAGTTGTATTGGAGTAGGGTTCTACTAACCACTGCAATAGTTGTATTGAAGTAGGGTTCTACTAACCACTGCAAAGCCTATCCAAGTGGTGATAAGTAGTGATGGGCGAATTTATTCGCCACAGGCAAATTCGCAGCGAATCCCGCGATTCGCCGCTGGTGAATAAATTTGCGAAACACCAGCGAAAATTCTGAAAAAAAATTTTGCCGAAAAAAAAACGAGTCGCGTAAACGACGCAACGAAAATGACGCGATGCGACGAAAACGACACGACGCGCGTCAAAAACGCGACTCGTTTTCGTTTCGCAAATTTTTTCGGCGAAGCGAAACGGGGGAGATTCGCCCATCACTAGTGATAAGCCACAAATAAGGAAGGTCCAGCAAGATGCTAGGAACATAACAACAGTTGTATTGGAGAAGGATTCTACTAACCACTGCAAAGCCTGTTTATCTTCCAAACAGACAAAGCAAACATAGTCATCATACCAGGGGCCAATTTATATATTAGAGGAGTACTGTTGACCTAAATAACATTAGAACCAGTAAAAAGTCTTAATGTGGCCCTAAGTGTGCTTTCTGCACAATTCATAATTACATATTTGGTCCAGAAGGCTTGACTAGAGACTACAATGAATGTTGCTGTCTTATAAGTCTATAATTAAGTTATACAGTTTATCTTTATGCTCTTCAGTCCTCAGAAATATGGGATGGATGGAAGAGTAGCATGTAATTAAAAAGTGACAGAGAGTGTCAAACTTGTAGGAGGTGGGGTGTATCTATGGGTAGATAAATAAATAATGAGTTTCCCAGAACACGCAACTGAAATAATGCATAGTTATTTAAACAGCATGAAATAACAAGAGTAGCTTCACAAAATTAAAAGATAACGCAATCAGAACATTACTGTATTAGGTTTCCTCTATATTAGGGACGCACCAAATCCAGGATGTGGTTCGGTATTTGGCCAAGATTCTGCCTTTTTCAGTAGGACTTGGTTTCAGCTGAATCCAACAGCATGGCAAAAACAAATCCAAATCCAAAAAAAACACATGCATTTTCATCATACAAACAAGGAAATCAAAAATGTTTTTATTGCATGTTCAATGCAGGGTTCTCCTTCGCCCTCCGAACCTTGATTTACATATGCAAATTAGGGTTTGAATTGAGTTCAGTAGTCGGCCGAATCTTTCACAAAGGTTTCAATATTTTGGCGGAATCCTAACATAGTGGATTCTGTGCAGCTCTGCTCTATATAACACTGGGGTGTATCCCCTTCCCCTAGCTTGCTCAAAATGGCTGACTAACCCCTGATCCAGTAGCGCACCTAATCCGGGTGATCACCATTGAGATGAATCCAAAGTAATTCCATTTTGTTTCCAGCAAGCTTTGCTACTAAACAACTGCAGATTGTCCAGAATTCCTTCAATAGTCATTGCCCTAAAGCTGCTGACTATGGTCATGGTGTGACATGTAACTCATTAGCATTCTCATATCATTTTGATAATTAGATGCAGAATTGTCATTAGTTTACTCATACTCCTTCTGCTACTGGTCTGAAAAATGTTCAAAAAGAATCTAAACTCTCAGCAGTTTTTTTTTTTTTTTTACTTATTCTCCTCAATTTATAAAGCCATTTGCTGAATAAATGCAACACTAGTACTGAATAATTAGCACAGTGTCAGTAGCTGGAGTCATTATGTACTGATGCCAATTCCTTTCAACAACAGCAAAATCATTTAACAGAAGAATCCCCATAGGAACCAGAGATTTCTGCTTAGTAATCCATTAATTGCTTCAACAAATAAGTACTGTAAATGGCACCAATATGAAAAACCTCCTTCTCAAGTGAATGCAAGCACAAAAAAATAACTAGTGTTAATTTTATTATTTATGTTTTAAAGGGGTTATTTATTCCCTCAACTCTCCAGCAGCTTTCTTTTCTTTTTTTACATACTATAATTTGCAGATTCCAACTCATTTAATGTGATTCTATAATCTTCCTTTTTGGTTTGAGAATTAAATTCTGTCAGTACCTAGGAGGGTTTGTAATATCTAACACACAGTTTGTCATTCCGCTTGAAAAAAGAAAAAAGTTAATTAAATTTTTTTGGAAACCTTTTACAATAGCTTTTCTCTGTCATTTATTCAATGCAATTGATTGCTCCTCTCTTCAATGCATCAAAGTTGCAAACAGATGAACATTATTACAAGGATAAAAACAAGGGGGGTTTACAAGACCTGCCTGTCTCTCTGTCCATCTGTTTTTAATCTCTCTAGGCACAAATAAACAGGGACAAGTAATTTTTTGCATACATTATTATTTCATTGAACAACCCATAACTTAATAGGGAAGGACAAAATAACAGACACTTCTCACAATCTATCCATAGTAAGTACATAATAACGAGTGGGGACAAAGGATGGGCTGAAATATCACCTGATCTAAAAGTATAATGGTCAAAACGCCTTTCTATAAGGGAGCACTTTATTTTAGCTTTCTATACTAAAAGTGGTGGGCAGCCAAAAAAGTCCTGCTCTCTGCTGGGAAAGAAAGCCCTGGAGCTATAAACACAGGGGCTACATCACAAGTGATCAAACTAAACAGCAGCCACATTACACTGGTTTATGTTTAAAGACAGAATCAGATGTAGCTGCTATTGGGTGAGAAGGAATGAGTTAAGGCAGGGGAAAGCTGGGTGGGGGCGGAGAAAGAGAGGGAAGTGATGTCAGGGGAAGAAGCAGTTCACTTCCTTATGTTCTGATCAGGTAGAAATTTCACACACACCCTCCTTTCTTGGATATTATCTGTTGATAACTAAATGTGGATTTTTCCTGGATTATATTGTAGTTTTGGTATGGTTATACAGAATAAACATGAGAGTCTGCATGGTATTATTCATGTTAAATGAGTCTTCAATGCTTGATCAAGGAAAAGTTTCTGATCCCAATTGGGATCAGGAAAGAATTTTTTCCCTCTTGAGGCATAATTGGCACTGCCTTTCAGGCTTTTTTGCCTTCCTCTGGATCAAAAAAGTGCACATATGATATATTTTAAGTTTTATTTGTCACAGCAGCATCAGGATCTTGCCAGAGTACTGCAGAAGAAATTTTAGAAGAGGGAGAAAGGAGGTTCTCTCCTGTGTCTGCACAGTGGGTTGATACAGATTATATTACTGCTTGTGCTAGGTGACAGCTTGCTTGAATTTCTTATCATTGAGACACTACAAATTCAGGACTAACAGCATAGCTGCTGAACTTATCTCATGGTGGGAGATGCAGCTCCTGCTGGTAGCAGGCTTGGGGGACCATCCTCTCTGTAGGTAGAGGCAGCCTAATAATTAGCACCCCCTACCTAATCCTTGACATAAACACATATATAATTAGGAACTTCATAGCCATCACACATGTGGTTACTTTAAATATTGCTTAAGTAGTACTGACCTAGGCAACACTGGAACCAGGAGAACATCATAAAGTGACCTTCTGTGTGCTTGCAACACTATTTATAACCAGTCTACCAGTCATATCTATCATACTAAATATATAGGTAACAGGAGTTTATCTTCATTCATACTCATTTAACTACATTGATTTTCTTGAAATGTTTCATTTTTATAGAGAAAACAATTGCTTTTTATCACCGCACTCCCACAATTTACTCACACTGCTTATCGTGGTGCTGGAAATCCGTAGGCCTGGCAAGGTCCCTCATAGACAACAAGATTAGAAGAATCGGGTCCGCACACACAAATTTTCTTGCAGTTGGGGGGCTTCCCCTTTTATTTTTCACCATCCTGATGAAGGGTGGATTGTTCCCCCCGAAACGTTGAACTTGTGGTGAATTTTGGTGAAAAATAAAAGGGGAAGCCCCCCAACTGCAAGAAAATTTGTGTGTGCGGACCCGATTCTTCTAATCTTGTCATTTTTATAGAGAACACAGGACCAGGGCTAAATATCAAAAACTAGCTGAAAGTTTAATAATCATTTCATATTTAGTGTAAAGTTTCTCAACATTAAGAACTTTAGGCAAATGTATGTCTGCAGGTGCTGCTGTGGTCCTCGCCATTTCCCTGCAGTCAAACTTTCATTAAAGGGGATCTAAAGTCAATTTTTCAAATGCATAAATAGACTCAACACTAAATAAAACACTTTTGTCATTTTGATTTGAGATACTGTACATGTTGCTGCAGTCTTTTCTTTATTTGCGATCTTTGAGTTCAGAGGCCTCTGGTCATCTTACTCCCTCATACTCTGAGATTGCAGTTATTTCTCAACAAGCATGTCTATATGTAAGGGTTAAACCACCCTTGAGCCTTATCTAGCTTTTAGGGCTGGGGCAGACAGGGAGATTCGGGGAGATTCTGTCGCCTGGCGATTAATCGCAGGCGACAATCTCCCCGAACTGCCTTCTCCTTGTCCGCCGCTTGTTTAAATGAAAAAGCGCCAGCGCTGATACACGCGGCTCTGCGATTTCCGGAATCGCCCGAAGTTACTTCGTGAGGAAACTTCGGGCAATTACGGAAATTGACGCGCCGCGTGTGTATCAGCGCTGGCGTTTTTTCATTTAAACAAGCGGCGGACAGGGAGAAGGCAATCGGATGCAATTGTGTCAAGAGAATCATCCCTTTGTGCCCACAATAACACTGGAATTCTGGGAAAAAACACTGCACCCCTTAAAAGCCTGTTCATCTTCCACTCCAAACACATAAATAATTAGTAATAACACCTGCTGCCCCATAGAGTAGTATTTACTTAGACAACAGTGGAACTAGAAGAACATTGTAAAGTGACCTAAAGTATGGGGACAGATTTATGAAAATGTGAGATAAGGGTCTACCACAGAAAAATTTTGCTTTCTATTGATTCCTAGAGTCATATTTATCGATGTGTGAAAGTTAGAGTAGCTAGTGATGGACGAATTTATTCGCCTGGGGAGAATTCCCGTGATTCGCCGCCAGGTGAATAAATTTGCAAAAAGCCAGGAAAAATTCACCTGGTAACAATTCGCCGGAGTCTCGTTTTGTACGTGGGTGTCAGTTTTTGGACGCCCGTGTCCAAAACGAGATGCCAGCATTTTTTGCCGTTTCCCGGGAAATTTGCAACAAATTCGGCGACGCAAAATGCTCCAGATTCGCCCATCACTAAGAGTATCCCATTTGATTAATACAATTTTAAAATCACAAAGAAATTAATGGAATGTGCGTGAACTTTTTGTGGTGAGCTTAATCTGACATTTTCATAAATCCCCTACGTCTACGTGCCACATTATAATATAAATAATAGACAAAACAGAATGCTCTGCGACTTGTGATGGGCAAATAAATGTGGAAAATGCAAATTCACTGCAAATTTTTGCCACCAGCAAATTAATTCAAGAAACTGTTGCAAAAATGTGCCCGTAAAAAATTCCGCTGCATCAAAATGATTTGCCCGTGCATCAGAATAGTCGCACACATAAAAATTGTTGCAAGTCAAAATTATTTGGACGTCCACTGACTTTAATGCATTTGGAAAGAATAGCCGCACATGTAAAAATTGTCGTGGGCATCAAAATTCACTTTTCGCAAATTTTCTGGTGAAATGGGACAAATTCACCCATCACTATCTACGACCATTATAATACCATGAAATCAATGACATAGCTGGCCATACCACTATGGATCTGCCAGAATGTAGTGCTGGCGAAAATTCGCCTGGCGAAGTCAACACATTTTAGTGAATTTGCCCCCTAGTTCTTAAAAGGGCCAGTGCATGATAAATCTCGAAAATCGAATTAGAATTTTTTTTAAAAAAAACTTCAAATTGATTTTTAACAATTCCCTAGTCAAATTTGATAGTTTTGGTCATAAAAACTCAAAAATCTGAAATCAGAATTTTCACTTTGACCCTTGACAAATCTGCCCATAATACTTGAATGTGCTCAGAGTGAATTCCAGGAAAGTTCAGGTACTTTTGCAATTGTTTTATTGACCACAATTTTGGGTGTATTTTTAAAGATACTTTTATAATAATTATGCAACCTTTGGACACATGGGGCATAGTTTGTCAGTTGTACAACATAATGACGTGTCCTGCATTCACATGACCTAATTCTTAGTTTAAGAAATAACAAAAGGTTTCAAAACATGTACTACATATTATGACCAACAAATTATACAAGGGTTTACTGTTCCATGAAACCATGTCAAAACATGATGAAACAAGGCACAAAATCAGATTACCAGACGAAAACATGGCGCTACTTTTTTGTTGTTATTTAGAGAGGGTATGAAATTACATCTCTGTTTCTAAAATGTACCTGTAAGATTATTACACTAGCTAAAAAATGGGAAAAAAAGCAAAAAAAAAAAAAAAGTTATACAATGGTAATACGTCCACATTAGTATCAAAACTTTATGGATATAAAAACTTAGTAAGTGACCAGGGGACAAATGCTTTGTGATGATCATATTTCTGGTATATCTGGTTCAATTCCTACTTAACCAATTGGAATTTGTCATTCATATTGATTTTACTAAATTGATTAACTTGAATGGTTTCATTTTTTTATTAAGCTGTAGAGAACACAGGACCTGGGCAAAATGCCAAACACCAGGTAGAGGCTCTTTTCATGTTGGAACTAAAGTTTCTAAACTTTAAACACTGTAGGGAACATATATGTCAGCAAGTGCAGTTTTCCCACATTCATCTGCATATAAAAGCACTTTCTTTAATGGTACCTGCGTTAAAATGTGCTTCTTGCATTTCTGTATATGTACTTAGTCCTTTTGGACTGCCTTACCCAGTAGAGTGCTACTGCTGCTATTGACGCAGAGGAACCCTGGAGCTACTGCCACATTCTCCAGGCCAAACACCAGAAATGATGGCAGCAAACACTGGAATCATGCCAGGCAGACAAAGAAAATATTTGCCACCACTACGCCCAATTTTTGACAAAGCACATGAATAATTGCATAACATGGGCAAGGACATATGCCTGCCTACCTTCCCCAACGTCTGGCCTAGAAAAAATTAACACAAACACTTACTTACATTGGGATCTTTGTTGGCCACAGCTTTATCACAAGACATGAATAGCCAACAATATATAATCATAAATACCATATACATATAATCAATGTTAAAACAATAAATAACAACAGTTACATAGAGCTTTTTACTCGTGCATGGTAAAACATTCTACAGAATAAATATAGCATTCTAGCTTGCATTATTGCAGCTAATCTATTGGCAATAAAATGCCTCTGTAGCGTTCCTTAAATTAACTGCTCTTGCCTTAAATAAACTATACTCCACCCCCAGGGCTATTGTGCTTGAAATTGCACTTTCCTCACAGCTCTTCCTGATACATGTGTGCTTTTTAAGCTGTTGTGCTCAGTTTTGCCCAGGCAACATCAATATAATAGCAAATATTTTTTTTTTTTATAATTTTCATATATTTCTGGAAAATAAGGATGGCACAGCAGGAATCAGAACATTGTGTCAGTAGGCATTTAATGTTGAATAGTTGCTAAGCTAGAAACTATGTATATTTATAGGTTTCATAAACCTATAAAAAAAACTTAAAACCAAAATGGTTTGTTTTGATTTTAATAATCAGTATATCCAAATGAATAATAGTTATCTAGTTGAGAACATTATGCACAGAACCGACTTCAATGAAGAACACTACATTTGTACACACAGACGCCACTCTGCATGTCATTAGCATGGCTGAGTACTTCTTAAGACTTTATTGCCTGTGTCATATAGTCATATAGGGGATTACTGATTTGCCATTCTTTCTAGACTTTTGGATATAGACAAGATTAACAATATTTTCTATTTGACCAGTTGATGGATGACATGATTTTCATTCTTGAAAGCTAAATGAATTTTCACTACAATACTAATCTAATCAAGGTAATGGTGAATTATGTGCAAATGAGCGGAACTTAAGAAATACATATATGGGACCTGTTATGCATAATGCTATGGACCTAGGCGTTTCTGATAACAGATATTTCTGTAATTTGCATCTTCATCCCTTAAGTCTACTATAACATAATTTAAACATTAAATAAACCCAATATACTGGTTTTGCTCCCAATAAGGATTAATTATACCTTAATTATCACAAGTATAAGATTCTGTTGCATTATAAAGAGAAAAAGGAAATCATTTTTACAAATTTCGATTAATTGGATAAAATGGAGTCTATAGGAGATGATCATCACATAATTTGGTGTTTTTCTGGATAATGGGTTTCTGGATACTGGATCCCTGGAACCTGTATGTGCCTTTGGTTGCTGAAGTGAACTAAACAGAGACCATTTTCCAACTCTTGCTGTACAGCAGTTGTACATGACTGGGGGCAGCTGGGAAAGTGACAATATGTCTATCCCAATGTCAAATCTCAAAATTAAATATAAAACATCTCTTTGCTCTTTTGAGAAATGGATTTCAGTGCAGAATTCTGCTGGAGCAGTACTATCAACTGATGCATTTTGAAAAAAAAAAATTTTTTTCCATGACAGTATCCCTTTAAAGGAAAACTATACCCCCTGAACAATGTAGGTCTCTATAAACAGATATTGCATAAAACAACTCATATGTAAAACCCTGCTTCATGTAAATAAACCATTTTTATATTAATACACTTTTTAATAGCATGTGCCACTGGGTAATCATAAATAGAAAATATCCATTTTAAAAAATAAGGACAGCCTCCTGGAATCATATGATTTAACAGTGCACACAAACATACCAAACAAACTATAAAGTTAGGTCACATGAGCCAATTAACAGACAGAGTTCTGTCTTTTGCTTCAACACTTCTTCCTGTTACAGTTAGAGTTGAAATATTTCTGGTCAGGTGATCTCTGAGGCAGCACACAGACCATCACAAAATGGTGGTTCAAGGCAAGAGATGTAAAAGGGCAATATTTACTTAAATATATATACCAGGAAGTAAGATTCTTTAATATGTCACTTAATTTGATATAAACTATCTGTTACTCAAGTATTCATTTTCAAGGTATAGTTTTCCTTTAAGGTAGATGGCCTGCCCATAATTGAGAGATTTTTGCATGGCAGGATTCCAAGTAAGTGATCCCTTATCTGTAATTTACTTTTAGCACCTTCATGAGAATGTTTAGTTTCTGGAAGATATATAAAAACAGGCCCCATCTTGCTTTATGGCAGGCATTTTAGACAAAATATATCACATTGCATGGAACAGAACCAATAACACTTTGAAACACATTTATTCATTTTTTCATATGCAATTTGGCTCAGATTTTTTATGTTGTAATTACAATTTTATGAAAAAAAAACCCCAAAAACTGTGGACGGTATTAGGATGTGGAATTTGAATGAAGAAAGTGACAAAAGAGCTGTGAATTACAAAACACAAACATGAATAAATCTGCCCCTTTGTCTAAAAGACTCCATTAGATTTACTACACTGCTATTTAGAAATGTCTTTGTCCAATCAAGCATTAAAAGTGGAACAAGTAAGAACAAAGAAATTGTTGTACTTTACAAATATATATACCTGAATATCTTTGTGATAAAATAAGATAGCTTTATACAAAAAGGCAATAGTTTTCTGTTCTGTTATTAAATTAAGTAGAAAAAAAAGCTGCTAGAATACAAAGCGAATAACCTTTAACGAATTGTGAAAACTTTTATTCATACAACGTGGTTTACAATGAAGCAATAAAATCCTGTACTTTCCATTATGAGAATATATTGTGTTCCCTATAATAGCAGATAGCTACAAGGTTATATGTTTTTCTATTTAATAATATTTGAAACTACTTTACCGACTATGATAATGGATCTTGTTTTAATTTAATTAATGCTTTTGAGGTCCTGTTTACAAGAGAGAATGCAGTTTGTATCTCAATACCTATCACAATATCCCTGTAGGAAAGAAAATAAAACATAAATAATTACTTTCAGTTTAAATATCTATATCTACCTATCAATTTATCTACCTACAGTGTCTATTTGCCTATTTATCTACTTATCTATTTGCCTATCTATCTATCAATTTAACTATCTGATCTACCTACCGATCTATCTATCATGCTGATCACATACACACACAAAAAATTTTTTCGCTCTTTTTCAGACTATCACCCTAAAAAGGTAGTGCATTTAGGCAAAGTTTCAGGCTACACAGGCCCTTTCTCATGGCTTGAGAAAGGGTCTGTGTAGCCTGAAACGTTGCCTAAATGCACTTTAAGTAAAGTTTATCACTTCTTCAAATTTACCGGAGTGCTGCTGTTGTCTTTGGAATTGATGTAAGTAATCCCTGGCAGGGGGTATAGCTTGCACCCAGGGATGAAAAGAGCTTATTCCGCTTTTGGAGCACACATACATTGAATTTGTTCAGGAAAATGTTGATCTTAGTGAATTTGCGTAATTATAGTCCTTCGTCAGTGCGCAACTTCACCTGACATAAGGGTGCGAAGTTGCACAAGTCTTTCTACTTCGCTAGCGAAAATTCGCGCTAGCGCTAGCATTAGACGCTTCACGCTTTAGTGAATTTCCCCCTTAGAGATCCAAATAATGGAAGACCCCATACAGTACCTGTGCTTTATATGAAAGAGCAGTTTGGAACACCATATTGAAGCTGTTTCTGCAAAGGCGATCTGCTATTTTCTGCTTCAAATTCATGGACTATACTGTGATTCTATACCTAGATTTAAAAATATATTGGTCTTGTTAGGGATGGTGATATTAAAAACAACGGCTTGTTGAATAAGAAACATAAATTGTTGATTCTTGTTCATTAAACTGGTTGTAGTAGATACATTTTAGATATTCTAATATTGTTTTTGGTATTCTGTTCAAGGTTTGATGATCTCACAGAGGAGAATTTTACACCAGAGCAAATGTTAGCATTTGAAATTTTGCCATTGCGCTTTTTTGAATTGCCACAGATCTTCTTGATATGTCCCTGTGTCTGCTTCCTCCATTGCTTCAATTATCATTTTAAACCTCAAAAAATTAATTGGTACAGGTATTGGGACCTGTTATCCAGAATGCTCAGGACCTGGGGTTTTCTGGATAACAGATCAGTGATTTGGATCTTCATACTTAAACCCAATAGGCTGGTTTGCTTCCAGTAATGATAAATTAATTATATCGTAGTTTGGTACTGTTTTAATATAGAGAAAAGGGAAATCATTTTAAAACACTATGATTATTTGGATAAAATGTTTGTGTAAAAGTGATGTGAGTCTGTGGGAGACAACCTTTCCAATATTGCAAGCTTTCTGGATAACGGATCCCATACCTGTATAAATGTATTCGGAGTAGTCCTCTGAGCACTTTTGCAACTTACACATATTTTCTATTTTAATTGGTTTTTTAAATATTCCCATAGTTTTACACAGGTTTATACTGCTAGGCTGACTTCAGCTCAAATGCTTTTTGAAGGCCCAAAGTGTCAGTGACCTTAACTGTATATGCATGTATTAATTGAATCCTTGGTTTGCTACTTCAGTTGAGCTAAAAGCCCACTATTAGCATTTTAAAGATGCAAATATCTCAGAAACCACTATTAATAGAAAATTTATGTAAATTGCAAATGTGCCTTGAGGAGCACCCAGAGAAAGCTTACATCAATTCATTTTTGGGTTTTAGATCCCCATTAAACTGAATTTCTTACATTTTAATTCAGTGTGCAGCATTTTCTAAATAATTGTCATTGTAAAGGATCCATATGAACTGCTGTTATATTGTCCTTGAGTTAAGAAAATTGTGTAGAGTTGTGTTCCAAATCTCCCTGTGAATGAACTGGTTTGCTCAGTATACTTCCCTCCTTCTAACAAAGACTGTGTAGAGCAGGGGTGCCCAAAAGGTAGATTGGGATCTACCAGTAGATCTTTAGTTGGTGATCAGTAGATCTCAAGATACTATCAACAAACAGCTCCTCGAAATTACCCTCCTATTTCATGCTTTTCATTTAGATATTTATTATGTAAGGGTTCCATATGAAATAGTGGTTTGTTAATTATAGCAATATACAATTTCCCATCAACCAATATTTAAGTAATATTTTCCATGGAACAGAATACTAACAATGCATTTATGGATGTAGATCCTAATGGAAAAAGATCACTAACATTAGACCTCGCATTAGAAAAGTATTGATACTCCTGGTGTAGAGATTTAACCTTTGCTTCATACTTATACAGGGGTCTGACTAGGTCAGTATAAGAATAAGAGAAGAAGGAAGTACCTTGTATACTCCCTACTTAACGAAATTAAATAGTAGAACCAAGTTATTATGCCTCAAGTAGATCAATTAATTAACTCCCAATCAATTTGCCAATTTCAGTAAATATACATAACCACTTGTATTGTGTTATTATTTCATTCATAAACTAGTTATGTAAAGTGCTTAGGGGTCAATTTATCAAAATTACATGAATGATTCGAAATTCGAGCGATTTTTCAAAAAGATTCGAATTCCAATTTTCGAATGTTTTTGAAGACCACTTCGACCATCGAATTTTGAAAATTCGATCGAATCGAATGATTTGAATAAAAATCTATTTGAATATTGGACAGTCGAATAACTTACCCTTTAAATTTTTATTTGACTGCCTAGTTCCCCAGTTTCAACCTACTGAATTGGTTTTTAATTATTTTTGATCGAATAAAAAAATTTGATTCCAACGATTTTATCGATCGATCGAATTATTTCTATTCGATCGTATTGCGGTAAAATCCTTTGAATTCGACTATTGAATTTGAGGGATTTTACCACAATTTGATCAATCGAACAGAAATAATTCGACCACAATTCGATTGGTCGAATTCAAGGGTAAATTCACCCTCGAATTCGACCAATTGTAATTTGTGTGTGATTATTAGTGTGATTATTAACTTATTAATTAAATTATTCTTATGATGAATTGCATCAATTAATGTAAAATGCATAACTCTCTTTTTCGATTTTATTGTGTTACCTGCAGTTCTAATGGAGCTACAATGTTGTTGGATTCTGGTTTTGAAAACCTGGGTTGTCATTCCTATGTATTATTTGTTGCAGGGGCATTCCAGACAATAAATATCCCCATGACTTTTGCTGTTAAAGGGACAGTAACACCAAAAAATTTAAGTGTTTTAAAGTAAAGAATATATCATGTGGTGCTGCACTGTTAAAACTGATGTGTTTGCTTCAGAAACACTACTATAGTTCATATAAACAAGCTGCTAAGTAGCAATGGCGGAAATTGAAAAATGGCTATATGGCACAGGATAAGTAATGGATAACAGATAACATTATGTTCTACAGAGCTTATCTGCTGTGTAACTTGAGCCTTTTCTCCTTTGAATGGCTGCCCCCATTGCAACACAGCAGCTTATTTATATAAACAATAGTAGAGTTTCTGAATCAAACACAGCAGTTTTACCAGTGCAGGGCAACACTGCATAATATTTTCATTACTTTAAAACAATAAAATTTTTTGATGTTACTGGTCCTTTAATGTAATAATTTACTGTGTGTACCTGACCAAATCTATCAGTAAATGTGGTAATATGTATTATTTGTTCACAGATACTGTATTACAACTGCCACATGGAAAGCAGCCTTTATGTTTACTTCTAATCTTGGAAATGGCTTCTGGACAATATGACCATCAAATTGGGACTCCTTTTATAACACAAAGGGTTTATCCCAAGTTAGCTCAACAGTCATTCTTCTCTGGTAATTTTTCACAAATAATAATGAGAATTTCCCCTTCTGCAAAAACATTTAATTTGAACCTAAGCATTCTCAGATAATTACAAGCAGGCACATTTGTCTTGAAAAGTTCTGTTGAATTTGCAAAAAAAAAAAAAGAAAAGGGCACAGGTAGTTCTACATTGGAAATGTTCCATACATAAAATGAGCAACATAACTGCATGAGGAAAGTTCTCTTGTGTACCAATGTCTGCACGTACCAGTGCAAATTGATTTGTGCAACGAAGAAAAATTGATCAAACAGTAAAGACGTTTGCTTAAGTGATAGGGCACTATTTGTATTTCTGCTAAAGCTACAGAATTAATTGCAGCTGAGCAGAAGCATCACCAAGGTACTGATTAATAAGGAGAAAGGAAAGGCCATGCTATTTCAAAATAGCGAAAATGTTGTTTGCAATGATTTTAATGGCAATAATGGTGTAAGTGGTGATATGTATGTTGGAAATAAGATTATAATGAAGCTAAAGGGTTTTAACAGTTGTCAAAAATGTTACATTATTTGAGAAATTATAGGTGGCTGAAGCTCAGCGACACATTATAAATCTGTATCCCTGCTAAAATTAAAGGCATGTTCCTTTATACAATGAAAAGCATATTATAAAGCACCATTGTTTATTTCTCTTGCTAGTACCATTAGTGGAAGTGGGGCTGATATTGGGGATAAAATATTTGTTGACAGTGGTGGTTTTGTCTAAAAAAATACAGAAACCAAATACACAAGAAGATTGAGAGTACTATTGGGCATAATGATGTATAAAGACATTAATTTTCAAAACTCAGAGGCACGCAACTTTTTAATGACTTCTCCCATTTTAATGGCTAATTCTAAGCAACTTTTCAGTTTGTAGATCTAGTAAAAGTAAGTCTAAAAAAACTGGACTTGCTGAGTAACCATTGAAGACATTTCACTACTCATCCAAGCAGTTTTTTCAATTCAACTGACTGGTATATAAACTTGGCATATAAACTCTTCCACTAATCCAATCACAATGGCAATGGCGCAACTCACAGAGGTGTGCTTATGTGGGCTTAGTGCGATAGGACTGCCAAGGTACCATGCAACTCCTAGAAACAGTTAGTTGTGAGAGATGCATGAATGGATGTGTTCTGAAACCACTGTGGTTCAGATGTTAGACAAACATTATATATAGCCGACAGGTGGTATTGAAAGCCCCAGCCACTGTTCAGGGAAGGTTTCACCACCTTGACATTAATCACCACTTTCATGCCTCCTTCAAACTAGTGGTATTCTTTGTCCAATTTGGACATATTTATCTTCAAATGAGTGTCCCATATCTTTTTGGTGTAGAAAGACAGCTGAGTCTTGCCCTGTTCTCTCTCCTATGCTGAGCCATTTGCCTGGTGAGCAGTTGCTTTAAGTCCCCAATGTACAGATCTGTGCACTCATCACTACCCTGGTCTGTGTATGCCACATTGCTTTGTTTTTTTTAGGTGTTGGATCCTTAGTGTGTACCAGTTTTTTTATTCTGATTTTAACCCAATTGTTATCTACATACATGAACCAGTGATTCAGTGTGGTTCCCTGGAATGTAATTAGGCCCTCTTTTCACTTCCTCTGTGTACAGGTTAGCTACAATGGGAGATAATGGAGAACCAATTGCACAGCCATGTTTCAGTCTATATCAGCAAACATACTTGGAAGACTGAGCTTCGTTCTGCTGTTGAGGGATGTTATATTGCTGCAGTCAATTTCTTACAATCTCAGTTGCCTCTGGCGTAGGTATACATGTGAACAATGAAGTGACATAATATTATACCGTTGTTTCTTCTGCCTCTAGTTTAATGCCATGAATCTTGGTTACAAACTATTTGGCAATCTGGATATGTTGCACTGTTTTGCCTACCAACTGGGGTAACATGTTAGCCAAGAATTTTGCGATGCGGTCATTGAATTTGTGTTGCTGACAATGGGCTTAAGTGGGGCTCCTTCTTTGCGTATCTTGGGGAGACTGTATAGGCATGGTGTGGCTTCTCTGGGGTACAGGCAGTGGTATAAAACTCGATTGATGGCTTTCTCCTTTTCAAGTTGTTCCAGGCAATCTATCACCATTTTCTTGTAAAGGCTGGTTGGGTCTTTCCTTAAGGGTACATACGTATTGCTATCACAGAGTAGCATGGTTATCTTACAGTGATGAGCACAACTGTGCATCACCCTTTACCTGCTGGCAGGATAGTGATATTTGGGTCCTTACTAAGAGATTTGAGAGCTCTCCTCTCTTGTGTAGTAAGGTTAGAGGGAGGTGATCTGGCACTTGGCAAGGCAGCTGACACTTTGAGCCAGAGATGTTCCACTTCCTCCTTTTGTATGTGATTAATATTGGTGACAGATTCTGTGGCTGTAATTAGTTCAACTACTGGGATGTGTTGTGGTGTCACCACATAGTTGGCTAGTACACTTGGCTAGCACATCATTATCTGGCTAAGTACCCATGTCTGTAATACTGCTGTTATTGTGTTGTTAAATTATTACTGCTGAAGAAAGCTAATTTGTGATTTCAACTGTTTGCTGAAAGACAACTGTGTTTTGTTTTCCTTATACTTGTGCCGGATTAAATAATAATTAAAACATTTTAAGAAATTTTTTTTTGTCCTGACAGTTGCTCTATTGGAACCTACCAACCCTCCCTCCAAACAGAGTTTTGCTAATTAAAATTAAAAGATAGCTTTTAGATAACTTTACAGTATACATTTTTTTAGACATTTTCAACAGTTTTAGAATTATGCATAATTGTCTTTTTAAAGCAGTATCCAGGGGCATTTCAGGGGCTACCCTCCAACTCAGCTCTTCTGCCTTCTAGCGTTGAAGGGGGGGGGTCAGAAATTCTGCTCATACAGTTAACAGAAGTGGCTTTTCGCTGCCCCTGGTAACTGCCTTCTCCGCAGACCCAGATTTTTGGCGAGGCCAGAAGCAGCCCTGGCAGTATCCAACTGTCCTTTGGTCATTTCCCTGTACAGTTGGACCTGAGTACATACACTGCATGCTTCTGCCTATAATTTAATCAAGGAAGCCCTATCATCAAAAAAAAAACACTGGTTCCCCTCCTGAGCAGGCTAATTGTAAAGGGAAACAATACAAAATGCCCCTTCAGAGTGCACCTAGAGGGAGCTCCCAGTGCATGCTTGAAACATCACGCATATGCACATAAACAGCAAACCTTGAGATGAACATGGCCAGCCGCACTTGGAGCTCCAAAAACTACTGCTTCAGTTTCCCTGTTTGTCCTGACTCCCCAGTGGTACAGTTCGGAAGGGGGCTGGGCTTGTCAACAGCCTTTCATTCTACTTTAAGAACTAAAATAAAAATATTATCATTATCAATATTATCCAGATACTGTATCACTATATCTTAAATAAATCCAATAGGACTGTTTGCCACCAATTACCATCAAGTACAAGGTACTGATTTATTACAGAGAAAATTATTTTTTTTTATTGAAAATTGACTCTATGGGAGATGACATCATTTTCAGAATCCTGGATATCAGGTTTCTAATCAAAGATCTCATTAAAAAAATTATTTTCACATTGCAAAAAAGTTGTACGTTATTTACTTTTGTGTGAGTTGATGTACATGTTGATTTGCATATTTGTGCTGTAAGTGGGGTGGGGGCATGATTTTTTGTGAATGCTGCACTACTTAATCTCGAAAAGTCCCAGCATACCTGATGTTTCTTGGCACCTCAGTATGCTGTGAATCTAAAAAAACAAATGTATATTTACTTTTTCAGTGACTACATTTACATTTCACCTTTGCATTTTAAAGGGAAATTAATTTATAATGATTTATGATGGCAGCTATCAAATTACTCACCATAGTTATGGCTGGTTCTTCCTAACATAGTTAATGGAACTGTCTCATATGCTAAATATGCAAATATTTTTATTTAAGCACAAAAATCGCAGAGCAAGTGCTGCATTATGTGTTTCAATAAAAGTTGTATTGTGTGTCGTGTGTACTGGTATAATAAATTGTGACAATTTGATTAAGATCACAGGGTAGAGGAAACATTGCCTGGATTATATATATATATATATATAAATATAACATTGCCTGGATATATTTATATATATCTTGTCCAGCCTGGTGCACTCAAAACCAATGTACAGTAGGTGCAGGTAAAAATCGAAATTATATACCCCAGTGTGGGCCAAAACGTTGGATATGCATTGAAGGATAAATAACATGATTATTCACAAGAATATGGAGTGCGAGTCCTTTCACTGTTGTATCTAAGATATTGACCAACACACCCACATTGACTAAAGTCCGGTAAGAGTGCATACACTGGATATAGTTTATATATATGTAGTAATAATTCCTATTATCACTAGCTGGACACTTGACTCTTTGTGCTGTATATAGCCCAAAATTTTGGCGCCCACATTTTGGCGCCCAACGTGGGGCTCGATTCCTTTAATACCCGACTGTGCAGCTGTACTTTTAAATTTTACTGAAAGGCTGCCGGCCCGAGGAGGAAAAAGGCAGTCCTGCTTGTTTTTTTCTAAAATTTTGCTGCGACACAAGTACAGAAGGCCGTGGGTTCGGGCTTGGGGGTTCTTCCTCATTCCCTTATTGGCCAGTGTCACTGTCAAGTAAACTCGGCGAGATTTCGTTGGCGCCGTATTTTACTTAGCGTGCGAACTCGCTGGCGCCACCCTCTTGTGTAAGAGGCTTGTTGGCACGCTTTTGAGCAAGGCGGTTCCTGGAACTAAGTCACCGCCGCCGTCTTTGTACAGGAGTTTACCAGAGACGGACGCGTTCAGCACAGCTCCAAGTCTAAACTAAGCAACTACTTTAGCGGCTGCTAAAGAACTTCTCCTCAGCTCCTCTACTACAAGCAGTGATCCCTCTGCCTACTGCTCATTGCTACGGAACCCGGAGTGTCATACCACACTGCTCCTGTTTTCCAAGTACCGCCACTCCAGACCGCGGCTGCGACCGGACCCTTTTGGCTGCAGGCCACATGGAGCCGGCTCATTCCATCCCTGGTAAAACCATTTTTCTTTCCATCATGGCAAATTATGGTTGTGATGGTTGGGAGGATGAAGATGTCCCGGCTGGGACTACTCCCTTTTCCGTAACGGATCCCCCACAGATAGACTTTGCCCTTAGATGCCTATGGGCTGGCACATGGGGTGAATGTGTGATCATCCACAGGGCTTCGGCTGGACCCTGCGCTACGATTTTTCCTCCGGGTGATGTAACCCCATTTACATTTGAGGAATTCGTTTGATGCCCCAAGTTTTGGGCCTTCTTCAATTTTTCCCTGTTTGAAGTTCACTCATTTGGTTCTATTTTTGGACTTATGGACATTGTCTGGAACTTTGTAAAAAGTTGGGTTCACAAGACAGAGACTGCTGCGCCCCCTACCATGAACCTTCTACTGCTAACTACTCTGAGTAGCACCTTTATCTTTTTTGCATTTCTACCTCTCAAGTGACTGGCAGGTTTTGGACACTTGGAAAGGGGGGGGGGATGTGATGCTGGAATAAAGTTTGTTTATGGTGGGGCCTTTCTAACTCAATTGTCGATTGAAATGTCACTTTTAAAATGAGTGTTGCACTACTAGGAAAAGAATAGCAAATTTCTTTTTCAGCTAAGAATGTGCCTGGGATGTCTTGATGTGTTGCGGGATATTCCCATGATCCTTTCTAAGTCTTGTGCCTGGAACTCCTGATGAGAGGCAGGATGTTTCCAAGTGTCCTGTAAGTAAGTTCCTGGGTTAATTCCTGATGCAGGGCAGGATGATTCCCAAGAAGTCCGTAAGTGAGGTGCCTGAGTGATCTCATATAGACACTCATGACTTGTAATAAAGTTTACAGTATCGCATATTTTCTTTACTGTCTTTTCCTCAACAGTATCCATTGTCACCAGGTATTCCTCCGGAGAGGATACCAGAAGCTGATATCTATGGTACTGTCTATATTTTTGCACTAAATCTCAAAATGTGGTTTTTGATATTTGTGTATGTTATCACCATTGTCGGGTCGAAATGGATTTTCCCCCCGAGTGAATGTAGGGACCCATAGGTTTTCTACTGGCACCTATGGAGTTACGTCCCTGCATCTCTGTCACTAGGCAGAAGTTTATGTTGCCAGTGTATGCTTCTAACCAATGGTTACAGCCCAGAGTGTAATGACCATTTCCTTCCACACAGTTTTATAGTGCTGGAAAGGAATGGCCACTTCCTCTTTGGCTGCTGGTACTGAACAGGTTAGTTGCTCATTGAGCCTGGGATCAACAAGGCCCCAGTAAGCCACATGCCCTAACAGGACTTGCACTGTTAGTGATCCAAGTCGGGGACCAGGCCACCCTGTGAACGAGGGATAGCAAGATACAGGTTAGCATTTGTAATAGACTCTCTAGAAAGAGAAAGATAGTCAGCTGTATTTAGTATGAACAGTTCTATGTTCCAATGAGGAGTGTTAGCAGGAAGAGTTCTTCCTTACAAAGCTCCCCTGTGATGCTTTTAGTGCAGGGATAACATTGTAATAGGGATTAGGGCTTAGCAGCAGCTACCCGGCCTTATCTGGTATTTCCACTCAGTCACATTATAGCCACAGGATCTTTGTATTGGAATTGATGTACCTTGACTATCCTGACTCTGAAGAATATACCTTACTGTGATGTGTGTATGAATATCTGCTTACATCTCTACTATCCTGTGTAACATCTGCTACTCTCCATTGAAAGCTCCTGCGTGAGTATCTAAACCTGGGGATATTGCCTTGTGCTAATAAACTTTCACCTTTTGTTTAAAGAACCTCCTGGCGCCCATTTCATCTTTATTATACAGTTTGCCTGGGTATTGTAGTTATACTACCTCCTAAAGGATAGCTTCCACATAGCGTAGGCCCTGCCCTGGTGTGTAGGTCGCAGTGTAACCCATGCTTTCCTATCACTAGCTGGACACTTGACTCTTTGTGCTGTATATAGCCCAAAAAAAGCGTTACATATATATATATATATATATATATATATATATATATATATATATATATATATATATATATATATATATATATATATATATGTAGTACAAATGGATATTAGTAACAGCACTCACTCGTCGTTCAGTGGTGCACATCCTTGAGGTTCCCGGTAGATCATCCACGCTATGTAGACAAAAGTACTGGACAGCACTCGCTTCAGATGCTTCAAGAATATTGTATTGTATAGGAAAATTCACATCATCCCATTTTTACACATGAAAAAAGAACCTACAAAGGCTCTTTATCAAGCCATGGGAAACAGTGCTATACACATCAAGCAAAGTCCGTAAATGTTATTTAAAGTCCATCAAGGGAAGTGACATAGCAGCATAATTATCATCACCCTTGCCGGGTCTCTACCCTGTAAACTGCATTGATCATTAAATGACACGTCAATAATTACCACATTGTTACATTATTGAAACGGAATACAAAATATATGTCTTGTTGAAAAAGATACAGATCATAAAAACAAATACAATTTGTAATCCTTATCTAACTCAACCGGGTGGAGTGAATTTAATCCACCATACCTCCCTCTGTTTCAGTTTTAATTCACGGTCCCCTCCCCTTTCTAATGGGGGTACATGCTCCAATACCATAAACCATAATTGATCAACCTTATGAACCTTTTCTTTGAAATGACGGGACAACGGTAAAGCTGTGTTGTATATATTATATTATATATATATATATATATATTCTTGTTTGTGAAAAAAATTCTGGTCTGCAACTTACTGGACCCGATATAAAATGTTTTCCCAATATGTAATAAAAGGCACTAAGCACTATATAACCCACTTTTGGGAATATAAAATAAAATATAATTTCTGCACCTTTAATTTAACTTTAATTACATATACTGTAAGGTTTTTGTCTTTTACAAACCACAGTATTATGTAGCTAACAGACTTGTACCAGTCTCCATTATACTTGTGGTGGGCAAATTCATTCGCCAGCCGCAAAACGTGTAAATTCGCAGCGAATTCACAACTGACAAATAAATTTGCAAAATGGCAGCAAAAATTTGTCAGTTTTGACGCTAGCACCCTTTTTGACGTCGGCGACAATTTACTGCATGCCCATTGACCAAAACAATAGGACAAAATATTGACACTGGCGAATTGACGCCTGCGTCAAAAGTCCTGTTTTGATAATTTTTCTCCATTTTGTGAATTTCAAGGGTAACTCGCAAAATTTTGGGCAAAACCGGACAAATTAGCCCATCAATACATTATACATATCAATCAATCAGTGTCATAACTAGAAGTCACAGGGCCCCCTGCAAAATATATATTTGGGCCCCCCCTTCCCCCCCAGTGTGCAACCCAAATGGTGTATTTGAGTTCCATACTAACATTAGATGACAACTATTTTAGCCGTATAAAAAAAAAAAAAACATCCTAGCAAAAGAAAGCAAAACTAGTGATGGGCGAATCTCACCCGTTTCGCTTCAACGAAAAATTAGCGAATTTCCAGCGAAATTAGCGAATTGGCGAAAAAATTCGCGAAACAAGTCGCGTGTCATTTTTAGACGCGTGTCGCGTCAATCGCGGCGTGTCGCTTCCGACGCGCATCGCGTCGTTTCCGTCGCTTTCGGTGCGCATCGCTTCGTTCTCGACGCGTCGCGTCAAAAAAAGATGTGCGACTCCTTTTTTTTTGTCGAATTTTTGCTGGCGAATTTTTGCTGTCGTTTCGCGAATTTATTCGCCAGCGGCGAATCGCGGGAATTCGCCGTGAATTCGCCCCTGGTGAATAAATTCGCCCATCACTACGCAAAAGATATTAACCTGATTAAAATAGAAATACAGCTTGCAATGGATATCAGATCGAATCTGTGACAGAATGCTCTATTATACTGATAAGCTAGAATCTCAGCCATCAGATAGGAATGATGCAATAATTAAAAGGCACAGTGAGGGTGGCATCCATTGTGCATGTGTACCATTCCTTGCCATGTTTTTAATTTCAGTGCTTTTTTACATCTTCATCTAAACTGAATATTGATTTTACGGATTCTTTTTTTAACTGCACCATCCTTAACTTTGTTACTCTCCTTCAAATTACTCAACAAGTTTCATGTATTACGCTATATCTGTGAGACAATACCCATTAGGGATATGTGTTTCATGCTGATATTTATGCTTTAAAGGGAAAATGTCATGGGAAAACATGTTTTTTTAAAATGCATCAGTTAATAGTGCTGCTCCAGTAGACTTCTGCATTGAAATCCATTCCTCAAAAGAGCAAACAGATCTTTTTATATTTCATTTTTGAAATCTGACATGGGGGTAGCCATTTTGTCAATTTCCCAGCTGCCCTGGTCATGTGACTTGTGCCAGCACTTTAGGAGGGAACTGCTTTCTGGCAGGCTGTTATATCTTCTCAATATAACTGAATAGTATACAGTGGGACGTGGGTTTTACTATTGAGTGTTATTCTCAGATCTACCAGTCAGCTGTTATCTTGTGTTAGGGAGCTGTTATCTGGTTACCTTCTCATTGTTCTTTTGTTAGGCTGCTGGGTGTGGGAAAGAGAGGGGGTGATATCACTCCAACTTGCAGTACAGCAGTAAAGAGTGATTGAAGTTTATTAGAGCACAAGTCACATGACTTGGGGCAGCTGGGAAATTGACAATATGTCTAGCCCCATGTCAGATTTCAAAATGAAATATATAAAATCTGTTTGCTCTTTTGAGAAATGGATTTCAGTACTATTAACTGATGCATTTTGAAAAAAAACTTTTTCCCATGACAGGATCCCTTTAAGCTGAATATATGCACTTATATTAATTCAAAGTCTCCTGCATTCCCATTGGAATGCAAGTCCTCTTTAAATATGCTCAGTGCACTAAATAATAATAGCATTTTGCACTAAGTTCTAAGATCTGGTGTCACCTTGAGTTTTACAGAGAATGGACTTTTCAGTAAGAGTGAGAATGAATACACATTAGTCTGTAAGAACTTTATCTTCCAAATGATAACACATTCATGATTAATTCCCTTCTGCTAACTTTAGAACTTTTTTTTGAAGGTTGATACTAAAGAATCTAATTATGGAGGGAGTCCGACTTTGTTTATATTATTCCTTCCAATTACTGCATCACATATGCAAGGTGATAGCCGACCCTTTCTTAATTCTGATTTGTTCCCTTTTTTGCTTTCAGGTTCTCATTGTTGCACTTTTTCCTTGCAATAATATCTAAAAAGCCAGTCCCACAAAGATTTCTCTTTCTCTTGCACATGTAAAGTTCACAGTATTCTGTTTCATGCTGTGCTAAACTGGCACACCCTATGCCATCTCTTTTAAGCTTGCCGACAATTCATTACCATATAATAAAGCCTAAAATATTGTGTCATATACAACAATAATTCAAAGGGGGAAAGTCACTAAAGCGCGAAGCGTATAACACTAGTGCTAATTCTTCAGCGTGACCTCAATTCGTAACTTCGGAAATTTACCAATGCGGACTCTGGCGAATTTTCGCTAGCGAAGTAGACTTGCGGAACTTCGCCCCCTTACGCCAGGCGAAGTTGTGCACTGACGAAGGATCGTAATTACGCAAATTCACTAAGATGACCATTTTCCTGAACGTTACCACTTACACTAGACGTTACTTCCCCAGGTCAGACCTGGTGAAGTTCAATACAATAGATAGGAGTTTCAACAAAAAACGCTGGCGAGTTTTACCTTTCTAGGGTGATAGTCTGAAAAAGATGGAAATTCTTTTTGGGGGGGTTACCCTCCTTCCCCCCCACATTTCCTAACATATGGCAACACAACTATATAGGGACACATGTAGGGCAATAGGACAACTTTATTTATTTTATTAAAGGTTTCCTGGGCTTGTGTAGTGGAATGTAGTGGCTGTAACATATACTTCTATTATATAAAATTTGTGCCGTATGCAAATTAGGCATCGCTAGCGTAAATGCGCTTTGCCTGGCGGAATAACACTAGCGAACTACTCTACCATTCGCCGACCTTATCGTAACTTTGCACTTTAGTGAATTTGCGTAGCGCTGGCGAAAATTTGCCTGCTGAAGTGTGGCGATCGTTAGCGAAGGCAATGCTAGCAAATTTTCGCCGCTTAGTGAATTTCCCCCATAGTGAGAAACATTATAGCTAAAGGCTATGAGAGACATTATAGCTAAAGGCTGTCTCTCTTAAATTTGTTGTCTCTCTTTACATATTATATTATGATATTGTGGAAAATTAGAGCCAAATCCAGTATATTAGGGATGCTTACTAAAGGACCCAGCTCAGTTTATCTAAATGAGAAAACCATTTTTAGAAAACAAAAATAAATATAAAAAGCAAGCACCCTTTTAATTCTTAGACATAGAAGAACCACAGTAAAAGGTTAACTAGTAGTCCTTTAAATGTAGGCATTTGTCTTTAAAGATTCATCAGTGCATGTATATATTTTATGTGGGCTCTACAAACATACATTTTGTAATGGGCAACTTATGGGGTGTTTCTTTGGCAAAACAATCCAAAAAGTAAATTCTTAAATGGGTTGTTAAATTAACCTTTAAAATGATGTAACAATTGATCTGTTGAGACAGTTTGCAATTGGCTTTCATGTTTTATTATTTGAGTTATTTAGCAGCTCTTGCAGTTTCAGAAATCTATTTGCTTAGGTCCAAATTACCCTAGCAACCAAGTTTCAATTTAAATAGACTGAAATATTAATAGGAGAGGCCTGAATAGAAAGATGAGTAATAAAAAGTAACAATAGCAATACATTTGTAGCCATACATAGCATATTTTTTAGATGGAGCCAGTGACCCCATATCTCCCAGCATTTAAAAAAACAGAAAGAGGGACAAAAAAGATGTTCTGGGCATAGCATGGCTTTATTGCCACATATCAAACTACCATGTCCATTTTACATAATTTGGCAGGTTATGAAACAATTTCTGGGAGTTTTAGGGCCATGTTTTATAACAGTTTTGATAATAACGATGAATTGCCCTATAAGTTGTGAGTCACATTTCTCCCAAGAGACCTGCTTATCTTAAAGAGTTATAATTGTATCTTTGCTTATTTTAAATTGTTACAAATGCATCTTACTGCAGGTGCTGAGTGTTCTGCGCTCCCAGCAAAAAGCTTCTTATTTTATTAAGTCTCTGAAATGTATCTTTTTTCTGGCATCAGTGATATGAAAGAAAAACTCTGGACATTTTAGCAAGAAACCCTGGACTGTGGGCTGAGCTGTCAAAATCGATGCTGATGGGACAGTTGCGAGATATGTGACCCCCATTTCAAAGCTGGAAAAAGTATGGTGAAGGCAAATAATTAAAAAACAATGAGATAAATAAATAATGAATATCAATGGAAAAGCTGCTTAGAATTAACCATTCTAACAGATGAACCACCCCTTTAGAGAGTCCAGAATTTTCAGAAGAAGAAGGCAAACAATTAAAAAAAACTATAAAAAAAGAAAAATGACAAAAAGTTGCTTATAATTAGCCATTCTATGCATTAACTTAAAAGTTAAACACCCCTTTTTTTGAGTTTTGAGGTCATTTTTAATTGGCTGTCTTTATATCAGGCATTGCCTGCACCAAACCATCCTAATTTCTGCCCTTGTTCATTTTTAACATTGGCAGCTGTATACCTACATTCAACTGGGTTGTTCTTGTTCTCTACAAACCCTTTTTACCCATTCCTTCAGGCCAGCATTACCTTATCACTAGGGGGAAAATTCACTAAAGGGCCAAGTGACTAACGCTGGTGCAAATTCGCCAGCGTGACGTCATTTCGTAACTTCGAACACATTTACTAACGGTAGCTGGCATAATATCGCTGGCATAATTTCAACAAGGAGATAGACTCTGGCGTAACTTCGCACTTTCGGTCTGGTGAAAGAGTGTTACTACGCAAAATCAGTTTTTGATTTTACTGACCGTTACCTCTATCGCCAGACTTGCTTTCGCCACGTCAGACCAGGTGAAGTGCAATAGAGTAGATAGAAGTTCCTCAAAAAATTTTTTTTTAATTTTTCTTTCCACTTTCATGGGTGATAGGCTGCAAAAGGGTGAAATTTTTTTTTTTTTGGGTATCCTGCTTCCCCCCTACTTTTCCTAACATATGGCACATAAACTATAATCTGGGCACGTGTAGGGCAATATAAAAACTCTATCTGTATTTATTAAGGTTCCCTGGGCTTGTGTAATGTAATGTTTATATATGTCCATTCAAACTTTGTTCCTGCCGTATGCAAATCAGCTGGCAAATTTTAGCTGGCGCAACTTTGCTCCCGTTCTTCTCCCTGAGCGCAGCATTGCATTTTAGTGAATTAGCGGAGCGCTGCCGAAACTACGCCTGGTGAAGTGCGGTGAAGACTACACTAGCAAATTTCCGGACTTTAGTGAATTTGCCCCTAGGATTCGGTAATACATAAAAAAGAGAGCAGCTTATTGGTGAATAGTGCAGCTGTCAGTTTGTAAAAAGGGACGATTTTTGTTACTAGCAAATTCTTAGACTTTTTTGTTATATTTTTTTATTATTATTGCTCTGAAGAAAAAACTAAAGGCTTCAGCTTAGTGCATGGGAAAATATCCTTTGGAAACTACTTTAAATTTACTGATTTTTTTATTTCCTAACAGAGCAAATCTTTACCCATTGAAGGCTGCATCCTCTGCCACTGCTCCTGCCTATGTTCCAGGCCCCACTCAGTACACTAAAGGCAGTGTGGCATTCATGGGGGTGGTTGCAGGTCTCTGCGCTCTGAAATGGAACATATAAGCCTTTAGCCACTCTTTCATAAAGGAAGGGTGCATTGTACCTGTTTTTTGCACTTTGCATACTGCCTTCTTAATAATAAATGACATTTAGGGGGAATTCTCAAAAGTATCGGTAAAATAAGTAACCCAGAAATTTGTAAAATGTCGTACAAACGGCAAATTCACAAAGGCAGTTACCATCTCTGAATGTCTCGTAAGTCCGACCATTTCCAAAAATGTCGTATATATTTTTATCGTACAGACAACATTTTACATGACTTTTTAAAGACAATTTTTGAGAGCCTAATGTGTTGGAAAAATTGTCGGCAAAAAAAAATTAGATTACGAGTAATTCATAAAAATGTCGGGGAAAGTGGCACCGAAAAAAACCACGCCCACTTTTCACGACACTATTTCAAAAGTGTCGCATATGTTGGTAAATTGGCGGGGAAATGCTCTGTGAATTTGTCGGCTGTTGCTACGACATTTTTTCCTTCCTGACACTTTTGTGAATTCCCCCCTTAGTGTCCGAATTTGGGCAACTATGCATTGATTTAGATAAGAAACTGGGATATGAATAAGAGAGGGCCTGAATAGAAAGACTAATAAAAAGTAACACATTTGTAGCTTTACAGGGTATTTGTTTTTTAGATGGGTTCAGTGACCCCCCATTTGGAAATTGGAAAAAGTAAGAAGAAGGAAAATAATAAAAAAACTATGCAAAATAAACAATGAATGTCAACTGAAAAGTTGCTTAGAATTAGCCATTCTATAAAATATAAAAATTTAACCAAATCTTTTAAAGAGACCAGAATTTTCAGCATCAGTTTATCTTTGTGCAGTGGCAGGTCTGTTGTTTGTTTATATTTACTTATTATAATGATGGGATTTTTTTTCATTCCCCTGCTTTAGTTTTCAGCAGTAATTCCCAAATGACAAGATACAGCGTAGCAACTGATTGTGCTTTGTTAAAAATTCAGTTTTAAATAGTGGGAACTATTTCAACATACAGTTTTAATTATAAAACATTCTTCATACAGATCAGCAATTTGCTGCAGACCTTTCATAAAATATGCTATGCTTAATTGGTAATTCATTTCATTGCTTTATATGGATCTGTATACAATTCTGAGAAAAAGAATAATTTCTATCTCTGGTAGGTTTTTACAGATAAGCAAAAAAAAAATTTAAATTACCATAGATATTGACTTCAGGGTGTCTACAGAAAATATGTTGTACATTAAGTTCAGAGAAAATTAGATGCAAACAGAATTGTGAATTTATATCCCATGTATTGCTGACATCAGTTATGTGGCGATGGTACAGTAGAACAGCATTAAATAAGGGAAGGATGCATTTGCTAAAGCATAAAGACTAGTCTACACATTATGAAGGTGATGGAGGTTTCTTTAAAGTTCTGCGTCTAGAAGTAAATGAGCTGATATTCCACCGAAGTCTCCTTCAATAGATTATTACAGTGATTTTCAACCTTGTGCCTCCAGCTGTTAAGAAACTACAAGTCCCACAATGCATTTGCCTGACTGTGGCTGTCAGACTCCTTCATTGCATTGTGGGACTTGTAGTTCCTTAACAGCTGGAGGCACAAGGTTGAAAATCACTGGATTATTATACCCGCCCAGCTTGTCTCTGGGACATCTCAGCTTGAGGTCAAACCACCAGGCTAAGGGGTTGTTCACCCTTAAATTAACTTTAACGATGTAAAGAGTGAGATTCTGAGACAATTTGCAACCGGTTTTCATTTTTTCTTATTTGCATTTGTTGAGTAATTTAGCTTTATATTCAGCAAATCTCTACTTAGCAGTTCCAGCAGTCTGGTAGCTATGGGCCACATTACTCTAGAATATGAATAGGAGAGGTCTAAATAGAAAGTATACACAAAAAAGAAATGACCCATAGAACTGCACCTCCCCATCTATATCCGAAACTTGAGAAAGGTATATGAAATAATAAAACTCAACCTTTAATAAGTATATTAAAACAAAGTCCAGTGTAGAGTATCAAGATTAAAATCAGGGTTAATCCAAATATGAGGATAATTGGGAATTATTATTATTATCCTCATATTTGGATTAACCCTGATTTTAATCTTGATACTCTACACTGGACTTCGTTTTAATATACTTATTAAAGGTTAAGTTTTATTATTTCTTATACCATTCTCAAGTTTCGGCTATAGATGGGGAGGTGCAGTTCTATGGGTCATTTCTTTTTCTTGTTTGTGTATATGTATTTATCTATTTATCTATTTGACCCTGCACACTTAAGGGCTTTTGCCCTTAAAGGGGTGGTTCACCTTCAGAATAAAGTCAGTCAATGAATTCATGGGCATATATAATTCATCTTACTAATATACATTAATAAGCAAAAATGAACGATTACATTGTTAACTAACCCGAAAGATGAGACTCCACCACACTAAATCTTCTCAGAATGTCTCTTTCAGAAGGGTTCGCCAACACTGGCTCCACAGTCCTCCCCCCTCCCTTCACTGAAATGTCGTCATCGCTACAGCTGCTTCAATCCCTTACTGCACAGACTCCGGTGCCTCGTTAATGTATTTCATTTACAACTGTTGATTGGCTGTGCGAATCTAGCTGAGGTCTAAGGTCTCCTGTCACAAATGCTGGGGGCGAGAAGGAGAGCGAGGGGAAGTCAAACCATTTTTATGGCATGAGGCTGCAGTTTGAACCGATCTGATAAGGAAGGATTTGAAAGGATTTATTTGCTTTCCTGCACAAATAAAGACTTCTGCTATCGATGGGGGAATGTGCTGCTTAGACAAGCAGCACAATTTAACTCTTACTTAAACACCTCTGCATTAGGCAAGGTAAAGTGTTCTATTATACTACATGCATCAGAAACTACACATGTATAGCCAATCAGAGGCTAGTATGGAAAAATCTTAGTCTCTGACGCTCCCACTAGTGGCTCCACCCCTTTGAAAACTTTCTCCTAAGCCTATGTGAGAACTGCAGCTTTCCGGGTGAGTTTTAACCTGTACAGTTGGCAAATTAGGTACATGAATATTGCGAAAAGTAGATTATCATGCTTAGGTGACTATAATCTTTTGTTTTTTGAGTAGCAGTAAAGAAAGGTGAACAACCCCTTTAATTAGACGGGAGGTGCTCCCTATCTTCTTTTCTTTTCATCTAAATAGAAAGATGAGTAATAAAGTAGCAATAACTATACTGCAGCCGTACACCACATATGTTTTTTTTTACAAATGACCCCCATTTGAAAGCTATAAATAAAAGATAAAATGAAGGCAAATTTGCTTAAAAGAGTAGTTTAAATATAAGTAAACTTTTAGTAATTTGGACAATAGCAACCAGATTGCTGAAATTGAACTGGAAAGCTGCTGAATAAAAAGAACTCAAAAACCAGAGATACTACAACAGGAAAACCAATTGCAAATGGTCTCAGAATATTACTCCCTACATCAAACCTAAAGTGAACTCAAAGGTGAACAACCCCCTTTATCCCACAGCTCCCTTAAATTAAAATGTTAATGAATTCTCCCTTTACTAGAGTCAGGAAATGTTTATTGTATAATAAATAAAGTGACCCATGTAAAAGTTACAAGTTATTTCCTGCAGTTGTCAGAACTGAATCAACTGCTTTATGCAGTTCAATTCAGTTTGTTTCAGTGGGCTATTATGGGCAGATTCTGGATTAAAACAGCACAAGGCAATGCTGCATACATAACAAAGATTTAACATCTACAAATCAAATTAAATAATTATTCTTATTTCCAACACGTTTGAATGTCAAGACTAGGTTTGTTTTTGAAATCGATCTACAAGTAAATTGCAGAGAGAGACATAAATGTGTCATGTTGGGGTGGTATTTATACGCAAACCGGCTTTAACTCCAAAAAGTAAAAGCTGAACAATTGAAATTTCTAGCCTGGAAGTGTGAAACCCAAGCATTAAACATAGGACAGCAAAATGTGTTAAACTCTAGCTCATTCGATGGGGATATTGACCGGGGGGTACCCCAGGTCTGTCACTTCCAGACACAGTCTACACAAGGTAATTGATGCAAGTAAAATTAGTCTTTTTCGCACTCACCAGTGTCAGCAGGTGGCTCGGATGCCGTGCCCCGAACCTGTAGCTTGGGGTGAAGATACAGCTGAAAGAAAAAGCGCATGCCCTTCTGGAGCCAGCTGGTAAATTTAAAACTTGAATTCATTCCATAATACTAAAATACACATCAAAGCTAGGTATGTTTTTTAAATCGATCTGCAAGTAAATTGTAGAGAGAGACATAAATCTGTCATGTGGGAGTGGTAAGAAAATAAATATTTTTAGAAAAATAAAAATACATAAAGTCTTGAATCTTGGGTACAGGCTACAACGCAAATAAAAACACTTTGATTATCATGATCGCATTGAAACAGACAGCAATGGACTCTTGACAGTTTATCTGATGAGTTGTGTTTAGCTCCTAACATAATTATTATAAAGTTAAGCAAATCCTAAAGCCATTGCCACAGATTAATTACTAGCCTATGCCAATGTGGAGAGCATGGAAAGACTTTAATGTACACTGAAGTACAGTACTTCAGGCATGAACTGCAATCAAGGGCTGTTTTTATGCAAGGGTAATTATGTAGATTCCTTTCATCTTATTAAAAGAACAGAGGACACCAAAAAAAATTTAAAAGCTTTGTATTCATTTACATATAATGTACTGTTAGCCATCACTGGGATAAACAACATGTTTGCTTCAGAGATTAAAGGAGATCTTATATAAATTAAATTCAGCACATTTTTACCTACAACACTGTGTCTAACAGAACTCTGAAACTTTAGATACAATGCTCAAGATGCAGGACAAACGGACAAAATGCAGTTTTAACTGCTAAAATGCATGTTTATTCTAGTCCACACTACATGTTTCGGGCACCATATGCCCTTTTTCACACTGGTGCCCGAAACATGTAGTGTGGACAAGAATAAACATGCACTTTAGCAGTTAAAACTCCATTTTGTCCATTTGTCCTGCTTCTTGAACATTTTACTAATTGATATCGGTGTGTGGACGGAGCATCAGCGGGACATAGTTGGACTAACCATACTCTACTCCACTGTGTACATTCTACTATTGGACATTAGATGCAATGCAACATTGTAAATACAAATTAGTATATGTTTTGACATATTGCACAAAATGTGTGGCTCATGTTTTCTTAAAGTGTAATCATGTCCCCTCGCAAGTGCCTTTTTTCCAGATTGTAAATTAGTATATGTTTTGACATATTGCACAACATGTGTGGCTCATGTTTTCTTAATGAATGTTCATGGGGGGCCCAGGAGGCATAGGGGCCCCATATAGTTACATAGTTAAATTAGGTTGAAAAAAGACAAAGTCCATCAAGTTCAACCCCTCCAAATGAAAACCTAGCATCCATACATACACCCCATAAATTATATATTCCCATATCTATACTAAGGGGCCGATGTACTAAATTCACGTGAATAGATCGAAGTTTGATTGAATTTGATCGAATTTCGATGGTATGATTTATTCGTTTGGTTGAATATGCAAATTTTGGCATATTCGATCATCGAATAGCGAATGGTCGAATGATCGAATGCATTCGAATAGATTCGAATGAACGAATATCCGATCATTTGATCAGCGAAGGATCTAAATTTTAAAGTTTATTCGATTCCCTACTTCGCCAGATTGGACCTACCGAATTGCAATAGAAGCCTATGGGAGTCCTGATCGAATAGGATTCGAACGACCGAAGTCTTTGATCGTTCGAATCGTACAAATTATTTGAATGATCGAATGATTTATTCGACTGATCGAATAAATTATTCGACTGATCAAATAAATTTGTATTCAATCGTCGAATGATCGAATATCTAATAAAAGGTAGCCTAAAACTATTCGTTTAGCATTCCACGATCAAATGCTAATCGAATATCGAATTTGGTTGAGCTAATTATGGGGAATAATAGTAAATGTGCCCCTAACTGTAGAGTTTAGTATCACAATAGCCTTTGATATTACATCTGTCCAAGAAATCATCCAAGCCCCTCTTAAAAGCATTAACAGAATCAGCCATCACAACATCACCCAGAAATTCATTCCACAACCTCACTGTGAAGAACCACCTATACTGCTTCAAATGAAAGTCCTTTCCTTCTAGTCTGAAGGGGTGGCCTCTGGTGCAGTGATCCTCTTTATGGGTAAAAAGGTCCCCTGATATTTGTCTATAATGTCCACTAATGTATTTGTAAAGTGTAATCATGTCCCCTTGCAAGCGCCTTTTTTCCAGAGAAAACAATCCCAACCTGGATAGTCTACCATCATAATTTAAGTCTTCCATCCCTCAAACCAGTTTAGTTGCACGTCTCTGCACTCTCTCCAGCTCATTTATATCCCTCTTAAGGACTGGAGTCCAAAACTGCACTGCATACTCCAGATGAAGCCTTATTACTGATCTATAAAGAGGCATAATTATGTTTTCATTCCTTTAGTTTATGCACTTTTTTTATGCAAGACAGAACTTTATTTGCTTTAGTAGCTACAGAATGAAGCTAATTCATATACCATTTCAATACTTATTGGTAAAACAGATCAACCTGTAGACATTTTGGGGGCCTGAGAAATAATTTGCTTTGGGGCCCAGTGATATCTAGTGACATCACAGTGTTCATGCACATGACTGCATGCAATTCATTGGAGACGTTGGAAAGTAGTGTATTTGGATGAAATTACAGATATAGGATCCGTCATCATTTCCCGTAGGCTCTATTATAATCAAGTAATTAAAATTTTTTTTTAATGATTTCCTTTTATCTGTGTAATAATAAAACAGTACCTTGTACTTGATCCCAACTAAGATGCATATAATCTTTACTAGAGGTAGAACAATCTTATTGGTTTTTATTTATTGTTTGGAGATTCATAATACGGGAAAGACCCTTTATCAGGAAAACTTTGTTTCTTATGAGTGTGTTTGTTGTTTACAAACAAAAGAAAATAAATCTGTGTCAAATTTAAACTAGTAGTGTCTGGATACAGCGAGGCAACTAATACTACATAACTTATATGTATGTCATTAGAATACATTTGTTGCTAAATGTTCAGTATAAGACTAAAATTAAATTACTGCCAGTTCCAGCTTTTATCATCTCAGATATGAAGCAATAAGTTGCACTAGTTAGATTTTTAGTGTCTCTGTAAGCTCATTTACAGGCGGAAATGAGGATGACTTAATTTCATGCAATGTGAACGTTTCACTAAAGGGCTGGTTCACCTTTAACAACCTTGCCATCAGAAAAATGCTTTTATGACCTATACTAGTTTTACTAAATATCACTAGCTCTTTTAGGAATAAGAGGTATAAGGATAAGAATGAACACAAATAGTCTATACTAATTTCATTTTAGCAGGAGGTCATGTAGATTTCAACAGTGCACTTTGTAAACCAAAATATTCCAGTAATAGACAAACATTCAACATGCATTTATGAAAGGCAATTTAAAAAAAAATATCCAAAGCTTTGAGTGACCTCTAGTGATTATTGAATGTAATGCATAGCCAAAAAACCTGCAAAATAATCTGCTTTGGGGCAATCTAAAAACAATTATTATACTATAGACGAAGATACCTATATTTCCACATCTGTAGTTACCAATAAATAATTGGCAAATTACTTATTGTTTCATGACAAGCTAAAATTTGTAAATATAGCTCACTTGCAATATATTTAGATTGATGTAGCTATAAATATATAGATTAGATATACAGATGGCAATAGACAGATGTCGATAAAGGTAGGTATTTATTCATAAAAAGGGGCTTTATTTATTCACTTTCTGGTACATAAAGTCTGTTGTAGAATAAAAAACCAGGATTGTTGATCATATACCCCATGAATACTATTTACTGGGTAATTACTTAGTTTATCATTACATGTTATCTGAAGGAGGTTACATAGAATGCATTTTTGTAGATTCATGCTAGGGTAAAAACCATGTGGGTTTAGATTTTATATTATCATTTCATGCACCTTGTTCTGTCTTTTGGTATGAATTATAGATCAACCTCCACATGATACATCAGGGACTTGAGCTTTCTTATCTCCTGGTGTACTTGTACTTGTGTAGAGTGTTTGCAAGCTTTATCTTTAATTAAATTGAGCAATTATCTCTATAGATGAAATATCAAAGATACAGATCATGACACAAGAGTTCCATAAACATGACCTTCCTTTCCACTCAATTTTTACCATATTATTTCAGCTCCCAAACTGTTTGAGTGCATTTGCAATGTGAAATTCCATGATTCATAGAGATCATAATGTTGGTCTAATTTTACCTCCTTATAGCTCAACGATAAGAGTTTAACTATAACATGCAGTAGTTCTGGGTGCCAGCCTTTAGGAAGGGTATTAACATACTGGAAGCAATGCAGAGATGTAACTGGTAAAAGAAATGCAAACATTATCAAAGTTGGACAAAAGGTGCTCCTGGGAAGACATTAAATATAATTATTATACATTAGTGGGCTTTATACACAAATAATGAAGGATCAATTTTCACAGTGCAATCCTCTGCCTGGTGATGATGTGAGGGATTGTGTTGGTGATGGGAGAGAGAATTCAGACAATTATTTTTAGTGCTGGAACTAACTTCCTGTGACTGAACTCTTGCTTTTTATATGGTCACTGAATTTTGTGATGACCTCTAACATGCTTAAATTTAAATGCTTAAATTAGAGTCCTGCAGCGGGTCGGGTACCCGCGGGTACCCGCAGGTTACCCTCAAAATCCCGCGGTACCCTGCGGGTTGCTCGTAGAATTTCTGGGTGCGGGTATAGAAGCGGGCCGGTGGTTCTGCAGGTTGGCGGGTTGAGGGACAGGTCGCGGATCCTCGCTATAGCGATTTTTACTCCTTTTTCTGAGCATTTCTACTACTGATGATGTCACATCCGGTTTACAATGACAGCACTTCCTGTTTTACTCCTTTTTTTCTGATCGTGGGCACTTCCGATGATGTCACTTCCGGTTTACAATGACAGCAATTCCTGATTCTTGATGGTCAGCGGGTTGCGGGTTCAGGTTGTGGATCGCGGGTTGCGGGTACGGTTCGGGTCGCGGGTCCAAGCGGGTAAGAATGCGGGTCGCGGGTCCGGGTTGCGGGTACGGTACGGGTCCCAAAAAATGGACCCGCGCAGGACTCTATCTTAAATGTATGTACATCATTCCCTATATACATGATAATGGGAGAGACACTGATGGGTTCAACCGAGTGGACAGTCTTTTCCAGTTCAAATCAATTATGTGATTTCTGTACGTTAAATACATAATTTTTTATTCTATAACAGACGGAAAAACAGTCAAGCACATAATAATAATGAGTCTCGAGGAGAAAGCTGTAAAAACAAATCAACAGCGAATGGCGGGCACCCAAAGTTTTCTATTCAAAGCAATGATCCATTCAGGACAATTAAATGAGCGTGTTGTGTTTTATTCTCTGCTGGCATTTATTAATTCTTCTATGCATAAGCAGACTTTGATGGTTAAGCCACTATTCAATCATTGTCATGATCAGTTTGCAACATTCATCTTATTCCTGTCTTTTCTTTAAAAGTCACATTTGGCTTTCATCATCATTTAAAAAAAAGATAAAAGTTTAGTTTTCTGCATTAGACTCTTGTAATAATTATTAAGATGCCTGCTTAGAAACAGAAATAGAAAAACCATCTTTGCTAAAGCACGTGTCTATGCCATTCTTGTTATACTATTTATAAATATGTACAGCTATGGGATCTGTTACCTGGAAACTCATTATCCAGAAAGCTCTAAATCACGGGTCCCTAACCGCCGGGCCGTGGACAGTAATGCACTGGGTGCCGAATTGGACACCTCCCCCTGATCCCCCCATATTCTCCATTTTAATAAAATAATTAAAATCTTTAAAAATGATTTCCTGATTAATAATAAAACAGCAGTTTGTATGTTGATACCAGCTAAGATATACTTAAAACTTATAGGAGGAAAAACAATCCTTTTAATCTCTAAATAATTTTTTTAGTTGACAAAGTATAAAGATCTAAATTATGGAAAGGCCCCTTAGGCTATAGTAAAGGGGTCATTTACAACATGCAAAGGATGATTCATATTTTTCACACTATACCCAATAACTATTTAAAAGACCTTTATTGCAGTAATTGTGAAGTGCTAGTAATTAGTATTGTGAGATCTCCATAACATTCACAATACAAAGCAATATGCTTTATGTTTAAAACCTGGGATCTCATGTTTGCTTATTTTCCCTCTGCCTCTCTCTCCCCTCTGCAGGTAATTCCCAAATTGTGTGGCTACTTAAAGAGGGAAGTACTGTGAAAATGAAAATTTAATATAAGCTTCAGTATATTGAAAAAAGAAGTAAGTGCTAACGTTCAGGAAAATGTTTATCTTTCGTCAGTGCGCAACTTCGCCTGGCATAAGGGTGCGAAGTTGCACAAGTCAATCTACTTCACTAGCGTAAATTCGCCAGAGCCGGTGTAAGTGAATTTCCGAATTGACGTCACACTGGCGAATTAGCGCTAGTGTTAGACACTTTGCGCTTTAATGAATTTGCCCCATTATGCAGGATGTGTGCAAAAGGCAGTTATTTTGTTAGATGTTTGTACTGGAATCAGTTATTTGAGCGAGATCTAATACATCTGCTAGGAAAGAGAGCCCCCTATAAGATATATTGGATCTAATTGTTCATGAATATCTCACACACAACTGCTGCAATGAAGACAGAATGAAGAGAAAAAGATGCTGAAAGGGATAGTGAAGATAAATTTGATTATTTCAGAAATGATGCAGAATATTTAATTGATTGCATTTAGAAAGTGATTAAATTTTAATTTTCCCCTTTAAGCCTGCCTATTCCTCCACTATATTGCCCAATCCTTCTTCTTTCAACCAGTCACTCACTTATGGTGCATCCAAACAATTATCAGTAATTACTAAATGAAATTCTTAATAGAGGTTCTCTCACTGTAAATCTGTGCCTTAAAGGAGCACTAAACCCTAAAATAAATATGGGTAGAGATGTAGTTTATATAATGAATTTATGTGGGAGCATATTGAGGTTCAGCATCTCTGTAACAATAATGATCCAGGCATTCAAAGTGTCAGTGACACTGCACATGCTTAATGTACATTGGGCAGCTTACAGGTTAGCTCTTCACTGCTAAAGAGCTGTGGTTGTCTTGGGCTGGGTCAGAACCCCAAAACATGAGGGCATGTGTACAAATGCACTGAGCAAAGTGTTTTTTCCCCAAAACTCTGGCATAATTGTTGCAAAGAGGGCTGTGCACTACCACAAATGAAGACACATTTCATGGCCAATCAGAAGCAATTGTGTGGAAGTCAGGCTTGCGTCATTGTTTGGTGTGAGAGTCTTTGGGCTAGATTCATCAAAGAGTGAAGTTAAGAGTGAAGTTCCGCCACTAGAGGGAACTTCCACAGCTCTCAATTCATTTCTATAGGATTTTTAAAGGCGTATTCATCAAAGGGTGAACTTTCACTTCACCCAATGATGAATACGCCTTGCAAAATCCCATAGAAATGAATTGAGAGCTGTGAAATTTCCCTCTAGTGGCGGAACTTCACTCTTTGATGAATCTACCCTTATGACTGATTCTTCAGGTGGAAGCATGCTAGTCTAGTGTCACTGGGCAAAAATGGAATCCTAGAGATACTGCCTGGTCAGAAGGTGGCAGTAGCTCCACATTTCCCCTTTGTCAAAAGAGGCAACAGTGGTCGGTTAGGATCGGGAGGCAGGAAGGACTGAACATTGCTGAGCGCAACTATATGGAAGAGCATTTTGACACAAGTACCTATAATGAAAGTGGTATTACTAATAAATATCTGCAAGGATATTGCAGATGTACTGTACATGTGCTCTAAAGTGTGCAGCATTTCTATTTGCTTTTGTTCTCCTTTAAAGGGGTGGTTCACCTTTAAAGTAACTTTTAGTATGTTATAGAATGACCAATTCTAAGCAATTTCTCAACTGGTTTTCATTATTTATTTTTTTATAGTTTTATAGTTCTTTGCCTATTTCTTCTGACTCTTTGCAGCTTTCAAATGGGCACCTCTGACCCCTTTCTAAAAATCAAATGCTCTGTAAGACTACAAATGTATTGTTATTGCTACTTTTTTTCATCTCCTATTCATATTCCAGTCTCTTATTCAAATCAATGCATGGTTGCTAGGATAATTTGGACCCTAGCTACCAGATTGTTTAAAATGCAAATTGCAAAAAAAAGCTGCTGAATGAAAAGCTAAAACACTCAAAAACCAAAAACAATACAAAATGAAATCCAATCGCGCATTGCCTGTGTGAGTAAAGCCCCAGTGAAAAAAAATTAATGCGTCTACTCCTGTGCTCCCCTGCGGTTGAATGCATAAAACCGGAACGCCTCCCCATCTCTGACCACTGCTTTCAAATCTAATAAACTGTTACTGACTAAACACATTCTTTAGAAAGAACACACTAACACATGTGCAGTACTTTTAGTGTGTTTCCCTCATTACTAGAAATAATCTGATGCAGGACAAATTAAGGATAGAAACTGACATCTCATTCAGAAATATCTACGATGATGATGCTTGACAGTTAATCAATACTTTCATTTATGTGTGCACTGAGCTCATACGTATTAGGCAATCAATAATGCCGCATTTGATATATATTTGAAGCTACATGAGAACCTTCTGTTGTATTGAGTCTCCACATTTCCAAACTCATCAGGTGTTATGAATGTTCAAACTTGTGTTAATAAATAGCCTCATTCATTCTCCAAGTAGCCTGATATTTAACCAAGGTTTAACTACTTCTTGGTTCTTTATGCAAGGGGACACGTTGATAGAAGGTGCCTAATGCAGGGAAGCACTTCCACCAAACAAGGGCCCTGCAGTTATCCATTGAAGGGAACATTCTGCATAACTATTCTCTATTGATATATTTATAGGGCTCAGTTATGTGCACACACAGTGGGCAACTTGATCTTTTTCCCACAGTGATTTGCATCCAAACCAATATGGATGTTCGCAAAAGTTGTATTAAATTTGTGCAAAGGCAAATTTGTTCCCACAAAGGCATAACTTTTTGCATTGCGAACATTTTTTCAGTTACCTACTTTTATTACATTCATTGGGGTAGGCCAATAGTTTAAAGGGGTTCACCTGAAAATTACCTTGTAGTATGATGTAGAGTGTGATATTCTAAGGCCTATTGTTACTGGTTTTTATTCTTTATTTTTTGTGTTTTTAAATTATTTACAAAAGTTCAACAGTTCTCCAGTTTGCAATTTCAATTTTTCCCAAATTAGCAGTTAGGCAGGTTAAAAAAAATGTTTTTTTAAAAGGTTGAACTTGATGGACGTGTTTTTTTTTTCACTAACTTAATATGTAATTTGGTCGATAAGGTCTAAATTACCCTAGCAACCACGCAAGGTTTTGAATGAAAGACTGGAAGATGAATAGGAAAGGGCCTGAATAGAAAGCTTAAGTAATAAAGAGTAACAAGAACAATACAATTGTAGTCTCACAGAGCAATAGTCAGCTGGAAAGAGTCAGAATAAGGCAGCAAATCAATCAAAAACGATAAACAGTACAAAATGAAGACCAACTGAAAGGTTGCTAAGAACTGCCCATTCTATAACATACTGAAAGTAACTACCCCTTTAAAAAATTGTTCATTTTAAATACATCATATGATTTTCTGATTAAATTAGATGCAGATTCAATTTGAAGTACCAAAAATGTTTTTTTTTTATTTTCAAAATAATTCTGTTTGCAGCCAAATGGGCAAGTTAAAAATTTTGTAAAGTTCTGAAGAATTATGACAATTTGGGGGCTCTTAAAACATTTACATAAAACTGAAGACAACACTTGTTATTGTGAGACATAAATGTAAATAATGTGGTGCTTGCCAGTCAGCTAAATGAATATACAGATATGCGATCCAAAAATCCAAATTACGGAATGGCCATCTCCCACAGACTCAATTTTATCCAAATAATCCAAATTTAAAAACAGTACCTTGTACTTGATCCAAACTAAGATATAATGAATCCTTGTTGGAAGCAAAACTGGCCTGTTGGGTTTATTTAAAGTTTAAAGGATTTTCTAGTATATTTAAGATATGAAAATCCAAAAAAAAAATCAGTTTTTTTGGTATGCTGTTACTTAATGAAAGCAATTGTTTTAACTTAAAACATTAAAAAAATACTTGTCTGTTGAATAAACATTTTCATAATTTAAGATCAATTTTGTAAGTTAGTTTTCCTCACATAAAAAGATAATCTAAATTAACACAATAAAAACACAATATATGTGGGTTTTTACTGAACAGTTTTCTGCTTTCAAGTGTGAAATGTTTTTAAAATAACAAAGTGAACAGATTAATGTCTCTGTTTCAATCAACTATGTTTATCCCATTACTGATTCTAATGCATACATTAAGAAAATATTGGGAGGCACATTTATCAAGAGTGGAATTTCGACTGCATGTGAGGTTTTTAAACTCTAATGAATTCAGTTTTACTCAAAATTTGATTGAGGAGGTATTTAGTAAAATAATCAAATACTAGTAGGACTTTTACTGACCTGGAAAATCAAATTTGATTTAAATTTGACTTAACTTGAATTGAATTTTTTCTCCGAAGGAAGGAAGGTTACAAACATCTTCAAATTGGACCTCTATCATTGACTTATACATGAATGCAGCAGATTTTAGGCGGCGAATAGCTTGATAAATCTCAAAAATCAAATTTGGATAATTCACTACTAGTTGAATTTGACCATAAAAAACTGAGTTTTCATTCGACACTTAATAAATTTGCCCTTTAATATATTGATTATGAAACTCTGTCTGCATAAAATATGTCAATCTGCACTCCAAAAATACCACTTAATATACACCAAATATAATTTGACAAAAAATAAAGTTTTCTATTTTATGGAAATGGAGATTACTTTACACAGTAGATAATATTTCACTAGCAGAGTCTTTGCCTTTTTTGCTCTCGGTCTGGTCGATATCAATTACATGAACTGTTCCCGATTTCAAGATTAAATCTTCAGCATCTGCCTGGCTTATGCAGTCATCAACTTCTACATATTTCCCTTGTTTCTTCTGTGTTGCCTTTTTAATTGCTTCTTTTAAATGCTCATTTAGATCAGTGTCCGGACAATAGATATAGTCATAAAGAGTTGCAGCACAGACTGCTCCAATGATTGGTCCAACCCAATAAATCTAAAATTGATATAAAGTGTTGAGTACAGTGAGCAAACAAACACAGATGGAAAATAGAATACCAATAAATAGATGTGCCCAAAGAAAGCACGTGGGTGTATGAAACTAGCAAATGATCATCTTGAGGTTTTTCGTCTAGATTATATTTAGCTGTTAAATAATTTTAAAGCATATTAGACTCTAATGGTTTGTTTTATGCATCCCATATGCACACACTTTATACATAAGAGTAACTCCACTGCTGTGCATCAGTGTAAGGAGGGGTTAATGGAATCCCTTTCTCTATGGCTTGGTGGGAAAGCAATTGCAACTGACTCATCATTTATTTTCTTACCAGCTTTAAAAAATTTTTTTTTAATTTTAGTAATTGTAGTTTAATGAGACTACTGATCTCTTGTTGATGAAATAGGTAAGCACAGGTCTGATGAATGGGTTAGGTAAAGGAGAACAGTTCAGCGGAATAATAAAATTCCAAATCCTCACTTTTATAATGAGCAATGAGATAGATGTTCCCTTGGGAGCGTTGCTTTTGACTTATGTTGTTGGTATGGGACCTGTTATCCAGAATGCTCTGGACCTGGGGGTTATCAGATAATAGATCTTTCCATAATTTTGATAAGTCTACTAGAAAATCATGTAAACATTAAATAAACCCGACAGGTATGTTTTGCTTCCAGTAGGGATTAATTATATCTTAGTTTTGATCAAGTACAGGGTACTGTTTTATTATTACAGAGAAAAAGGAAATATTTTTTAAAATTTGGATATGATGGAATCTATGGGAGACGGCCTTTATGTAATTCAAAGCTTTCTGGATAACAGGTTTCTGGATAATGGATGCCATACCTGTACCTTCTTTTAAGTGTAGTGAACATGTCAAATGTGCACAGGAAGGACTTATGAAACTAAACAAAGATTAGGAAACTTAGGGGCAGATTTATCAAGGGTCGAATTTTGAAGTGAAAAAATTCGAAATTCGTCCATCAAATTTTTTTAGAAGGGGGTTTTCAATCGAAAATTTACCGTTTTCAATAGATTCAAACGATTTCCTCAAAAAAAATTTGATTTTCCAAACATTTCAAAAACACTCCTTAAAGGTTATAGGAGGTCTCCAAAGGCTAAAACAGCAATTCGGCAGGTTTAAGGTGGTAAAGGGTTGAATTCAAATTTTTTAAAGAGACAGTACTTAGATTTTCGAATGGTCGAATTTTTTAAATCAAATTGAAATTTTTTCATTTTAATCGAATTTTGGCCTATTCAATAGTCGAAGTACCCAAATATTACTTTGAAATTTGGATTTTTTTTATTAGAATTTTTACTTCGACTGTTGATAAATCTGCCCCTTAGTGTGACATAGAATAGTATGATACACGAGAGAATGCTTGTAGGAGCTCATAGGAGGTGATAACTTTGCGCTTAAGCTTATTAATGGTTCGCTAATGTGCAAAACACTTATGCTTGAACATTGGGAAATACTAGTTGGAAATATTAAAAAATTTTAACAAGATGTCATTATACACATGGATAGTAAGGGTTCTTTTTAGATTAAATTGAAAAAAATAGCTTCCCTAAACCCTCCTCCAACACCAGAACAGGGGTTGCTACTCCTAATTCCCTCTATGCCACACTGAGCAAACAGTCATAAAATGAGTATTGGGAGAAAAAGTTTGCAGATGCTGAATGTTTGGTCTTTAAACTGCCCCCATGCCCAGCATTAGGCTTGCATGCTTAGTGTGCATGCCAGGAAAGCAATGGGTTGATTGTTAAAACAAAAACATCAAGCATATTTTAAAAGTACAACTGATACCTTCTGTTAAAAAACTAGAATAGGTATCAAACTAGCTATAACTTGTCTCATATTAAAATAGTATATTAAATACCCAGTGACTTTTCCAGTTCCAGAGAATGACAGCAGGTCCAAGAGATCTTGCAGGGTTCATGCTCGCTCCCGTGTAGTTTATCTATCAAATAGATATATGAAAACCCTAATAAATACTTATCATGTGCATTGCATGACTCATATCAAAGCAGGTGCTACGTTGTACCAGTGGAGTTGCCAATTGCAACCAATCAGCAATTACGATTTTTTAGTCTAGGTAATACAGCACTTAGTCATAGGCTTTGTAGTATGTAGCAAAGGTAAAACAGTATGAAATTGTCAATACATTAAGGCACATCAGACATAAAAACTTGTTCAGTTACATTTCAAGCAGGCCCGGACTGGCAATATGTGGGTTAGGGCAAATGCCAGATGGGCTGCTATATGGTGCCATAGAAAGTCAGTATTTAGTGGGCTGGTGGGGGCTGTTTGGGCCTCTATGTGGGCTGATTGGGCCTCTGTGTACCTGAAATGCCAGGGCCTATTTTGATTCTCAGTCCAGTCCTGATTTCAAGGCATATTTACTCAGCCCAGTCTATTAGAATTCCATAGAGATGAGAGAAGGTTAAAGTCCCAGAAACAATGATCTTATAATCATGGTTGAATTTTAAGGGGTGATGGTTATCATGTGTCCAACATGTTTTGTTAAGTAGTAAATATATTAACCCATGTACAATCACCATGACTTCAGGAAGTTTCTTTCAAACAATACTAACTTTAGAAAAACAAAAATAACAAGTAGCCAGACAAAAACGTTGCTACAGGGCAGGACAAGTCAGGTTTTTAAAATGTTCATAAAGTGTAAATAATGAGTAGTATTATGAGTAATTGTGAAATAATTGTTTCTATATTGTAAAAAAAAAAGGCCATCTTATACCAATACATTTCCAGTTACCCAAGGTATGCAAAAATGTAACAAGGATCAAAATTAACTTAATCTAATGGAAAATCTTAAAATGGCCTGCTGCAGATGAGGGCTAAATCAGGCTATGACTGGAGCCCATATGCTGGATAACAACTCAACAAAAAGACGAGTGTCAGGCTAAGGCAAAACCCAGGCCAGTAGGGCAGTGTCCAATACACAGACCACAGGTATAATGTTCATAAATAAATAACTTAAAAAGCATATTTTTAAACTTGGCAATCTCTCTATTCTAAACGCTAAGGCAGGGAAGGACCTAGCCCTCTGACTGAAATCAATGGAGACACTTATTCCAAGAAATCCTATCCACATAAAAAAATCCCTATCTGTAATTACATCATGTGTACAGTGACCCAGGGTGTCCAGATTATGTGATATGAACAATTTTATGATCATAACTTTGTAACTAAAACCCCCGTTTTTGTAAATATATGCACTTACATAGATACTAGATTACTTTTGAGACAGGAGACCAGCACTTCCATTGTATTTATATATTTTTATTTAGCCTTGGAGTACTCCCAAACTCCCACTTTTTTGCATTTTTGAATTGTAGCAGATTTATTCTGCTGAAAGTCTAGTAGTTATGCAGCAGACCAAGCTTCCATGTAAATGTAGCACCCCCACACCAGTCCCTTTAAAGGAATTGTTCAGTATAAAAGTAAAAACTGGTTAAACAGATAGGCTGTGCAAAATAAAACATGTTTTCAATATAGTTAGTTAGGCAAAAATGTAATGTATAAAGGCTGGAGTGACTGTAAGTCTAACCTAGCTTTTCAGCTCTCTTTTGTTTACACTGACTGGTTACCCTGGTTACCAGGCAGTAACCAATCAATGACTTGAGGGAGGGCCACATGGGTCATAACTGTTGCTTTTGAATCTGAGCTGAATGCTGAGGATCAATGGCAAACTCACTGAACAGTTATGTCCTATGTGGCCCCCCCTCAAGTCGCTGACTTACTCAGATTTAGAGAGCTGAAAAGCAGGATGTTGTGTTGTATTCTGTTATATGAGACATCCACTCACTCCAGCTTTTATATATTACATTTTTGGCTAACTAACTATATTAGAAACATTTTTTATTTTGCACAGCCTATCTATTTACCCAGTTTTTATTTTTACCCTGAACTGTTCCTTTAAATGAAGGTTCAATGCAAAAAATGGGTGTTGATCTTGGCAATCTTGCTCTCTTAAAAGCCACAAGGCCTGTAGAACCATTGCTGTGGTCTTGGCTCTCTCTTCTAAAAGCTAATAGCGGGGAGGACTAAGCCCTCTGACTGAAACCAATGCCCATGTCACTTATCCCACTACAAAAAATGCTACCGTGCAAGGAGATACCAGTCTTAGAAAAATATGACCAGAGGTAAATAGTTATGGACCACCACATTGAGTTTACCTTGACATGGTATGGTGGCTTACCAATTTTATGATCACAATTTTATGTGCATTGATCAATCCCCTTTCTTTTTAATATTGTCAGAACATTTACAATTGTTATCATTGATTGCAAGACCTTCATAGATCTCATTAAAATTGTTTATTGAAAATCCTAGCACTTTATTATTATCATTATTATATGTTCCTTTCGTTTGTGTACATGCCTTGTATTGTAGTGCTATATAAATAAAATCAATAATTTCTTCAGAAATAAATAAATAGCATCTAAATGATATAATCTATCAAGCTTGTTAAAGAGATACCTGAAATTAGACAATTTTTTGTTATAATATTGGCTTTGAAAGCTACTTCTGACTTTGCTATAAAGTATTTGCCCAATGCTTTTACATTACCTGTCTCATCGCCCATGTTCCTGTATGAGGGGGCTGCCATATTTGTGCAGCAGGAGTCCATTAGCATTAGAAACTGTAACTAACAGGCTGAGATGGGACAGTCAGAAAGTCAGGCTTAGGAACTTCAACTAACAATTACTGTATATATAAAAACAAACCACTCAGCAAAAAATTACCAACATGACCAATAGGTAACATTTAATGTATACTCATATTTAAAATGAATTTTTTGTCAGTATCACTTTAAAGCAATACTTACTGCAAACAGGTGTCCTATTATAACTGAAATTCCAATTGCTATTGGTGGATATTTGTACTTGTATTTTGGGTCACAACTTGCGCTAATGCAAAAAACCAACTGGAATGTAATTAAAATTTCTATAAGAAGTCCATGGCCAAGTGAGAGTCTGTCATTAACCTAAAATAAATAAAGAAAATAAAATAATTCAAAACATTACAGTTCTGTAGCATGCCATATGATTAGCGTTTTTGCATCAAATATATGTGCTACATTTCCTTTAACTGTTGACTTTTAAAATAGATAGTATTTTATTAATGTGGCGGTTCACCTATAAGTTAGCTTTTAGTATGTTATAGAATGGCTAATTCTAAAAAACTTTTCTTTTTTTTCTTCTTCTGGTCCTTTACCCTGCTTTCAAATGTGGGTCTCTGATCCCATCTAAAAAAACAAAAGCTCTGTAAGGCTATATATTGTTATTGTTACTCTTTTTTCAATTCAGGCCCACTCCTATTTATATTCCAATTTTTTACTGAAACCAATGCATGGTTCTAGTGTAAGTTGGACCCTAGCATCCAGCTAAAACTGCAAACTGGAAAGTTACTGAATACAAAACTAAATAACTCAAAACCGTATATAATAAAACATGAAAACCAACTGCAAATTTTCTCATAATATCACTGTCTACATCATACTAAAAGTTCATTTAAAGAGATATTGGCATGGGAAGACTTGGGGCTAGACGTATTGTCAGTTTCCTAGCTGCCCCCAGTCATGTGACTTGTGCATGCACTTTAGGATGGAACTGCTTTCTGTCAAGCTGTTATCTCTCCTACTACTACTAATGTAACTGAATCAGTCTTGGTGGGACTTAGCTTTTACTATTGAGTCTTGTTCTTAGATCTACCAGGGAGCTGTTATGTGGTTACTTTCCCAATGTTCTGTTGATGGGCTGCTTTGGGAGGGGGGGTGATATCGCTCCAACTTGCAGTACAGCAGAGAAGAGTGACTGAAGTTTATCAGTGCACAAGTGGCATGACTGGGAATAGCTGGGAAACTGACTGACTATGTCAAGCCCCATGCCAGAAAAGTATAAAAAAATCTGTTTGCTTTTTTGAAAAATGGATATCATGTCAGTGCAGAATTCTGCTGGAGCAGCACTATTAAATAATTTTCCCATGACAGTATCCCTTTAAAGATAAACAACCCCTTTAAATGGGGGTTTTGTTCACTACCTTCTAGGTGACTTTGAGGGTATCTGTGGCTGAGCCGGAAATGTCATTTTCATTTAGTTTTATACAGTAATAATAATAAGTAAACCACTGAATGGATCCACTGACTAAACATTATTGTGTTTATATTGCTCCAGATACAGGTATGGGATCAGTTATCCAGAATGCTTGAGTCTTCCCATAATTTGGATCTTTATACTTTAGGTCTACTAGAATATCATGTAAACATTAAATAAACTCAATAGGCATTTTGCTTCAAATAAGGATTAATTATATCTTAGTTTCGATCAAGTTCAAGGTACTGTTTTATTATTACAGAGAAAAAGGAAATAATTTTCTTAAAACTTAGATTATTTAGATAAAATGGAGTCTATGGGACAAAGCCTTTCCATAATTAGGCACTTTCTGGATAACAGGTTCCCGGATAACAGATCCCATACCTGTAATTTGTAGCCTAGACCAGCAATATCACTTTTGCCAACAACTTTTGTCACAACACAATAATTTTATTTACACAACAAATATACAGATTACTAAAATGCATTGTTTCATAATATACATATTAATCAAATGTACTGTTTCATAATAAAATACATTTGCTGAAAATATTTGATCAAAGAATTATATTTACCATTGTCACTCCTAAGTTTCCAATTAAATTGAGAGGTGTCAGTAGGTATAGAAGTCCTGCTCCTGAGATGGCTCCCAGGCATTGTGCTATGATGTAAAATAATGATTTGGCAATAGTAATTTTTCTGGTGCACACAAATGCAATAGTGACCGCTGGATTAAGGTGGGCACCACTAATGTGTCCAAAGCAATGCACCATTGTGACAATACTAAAGCCAAAACAAAGTGAAATGCGTAGAAGATCTGCAGACTGAGGGCTGTCATCTACCCCCCAGCTGATTGTTGAGCCAAGTCCAAGAAGAACAAAAATAAGCATGGCTAAATATTCACCAGAGACAGATCTCCAAAATGGTTGAGTCCAAACACCCTTAAATGCTACCATGGTGATGTTCTATATCTTTATTTCCTGGCAAAGAAAAATTAGATATTAATGAGAAGTGCAATTCTAAACTGTTAACATCTGTTGAAGTTTGGAAAACGTCAAAGGGTACTGAGCTTATCAGTTAATAGACATATTAATAACGGAAAGCATTCCTCAAATTCCATAGAATCCCTATGAGTTCAGTGTGCATGTGTACTCTCTATATAGAATTGGGCTCTCCATGCATGGGATTCATCAGAATTTCTTACAGATAGTTTTCTGACAGTGCTTATCCTACTGGATTTTGAAATTAAATGTGTAAGAAATACAAAAACTTAAAGTGGACCCGTCACCCCAAAAAAATATTCAAAATCCTATTTTATCACATTAGTCAAGCAAAATGAACATTAATTATACTATATAAATTATTTTAATCTTGTTTTCTTCAGTCTGGGAATTCATAATTATAGCAAGTAGGCAGGAGCCATTTTGTGGACACTGTTATTAAGACAAGCCTTGCATCATCTCAGAATTTTGTTTGTGCATCAGAATGGGGGACCCAATGTCTATCCCCATGTCCTGGCTACACAATTAAATGGTTAAGAGAATGGGGGAATGTGTAGGAAGCAGTGACCTCTAGGAAGTGCTGAATGGAAAGTGAAAGTAATTATCTGGAGTGGCAGACAATATTTGATTGACAGCTTAGATTTTTAAATGAGCTTAAAACAGCTATGAATGCTTTAATAAAAATGTTAAATTTAATTTTATGTTTAATTTGAAAAGGACTTTTATTATACAGATTTTTGTGTCTGGGTGATGGGTCTACTTTAAATAAGGTATAAAGAAACAGCTTACACAATGCATGGCTTGTGCTGGTCATGGAAATGCAGTGGCCCTTCATTTATTAGGTGAAAACCACACAATCTTTTATGCAAGCCCATTTATCAAACATACCTGATGGTGAAGGGGTCCTCCCCAAGTGCTAATAAGTAGCATGGGGATTTACCTGGCCATTCAAATATTTGTTTGGGCCCATTTTATGACACTAGACTGTAGTAGTTGTATTACTACATTAACTTTTTGTATTTTATAAAATGGCCAGTTATAAGCAACTTTTCACTTGGTCTTCATTATTATTTTATAGTTTTTTTTTTTTAATTATTTGCCTTTTTTATGATTCTTCCATTTTCAAACAGGGGTAACTAACCCTATCTAAAAAAACAAATAAAGCTACAAATGTATTGTTATTGCTACTATGTATTACTCATCTTTCTATTCATATTCCAGTGTCTTATTCTGCATGGTTGCTATGGTAATTTGGACCCTAGCAACCAGATTGTGAAACTAGAGAGCTGCTGAATAAAAAGCTAAATAGCTCAAAAATCACATACAATTGCAAATTGTCTTAAAATATCATTCCCTACATTTAGGGGCAGATTTACTAAATTTGTGTGAAGGATTAGAATGGATTAAAATTTTGACTGAATTGCAAAATTGCGTTTTTTTTTTTTCGAATTTTAAATTTGGCCATTTCGATTGTATCGAATGATTTGAATAGATCGAATAAAAATCTTTAAAAATCTAAAAGCCCCCAAGAATTTGACCCTTAGTAAATCTGCCCCTAAAAGTTAACTGAAAGGTAAACAAACCCTTTAAATGTGAACTGTGAGCACATGAAAATAATATGTTGGATGGGTATGGGATCTATGCAGGGACCTGCATTAAATAGTCATTAGGATTGTTTTTTTCACTAATATGAATTTAATATGAAATTTATTTGGCAAGGATCAAGCTGATTAGGACTAAGCTAACATGTTCTGCTCTGCACGTCTGAAATAATTATTTTAGAGTCACCATTTTTTACATTTAAAAACCTATTTCAGATGGATTACAGATGTAATTGTTCAACGTATATTTATAGTTTTTTGTTTTATAAGTCTTTGTTCAAGCTGCATTATGTAATACAAAGCATAAATCAAGTACACGTTTTAAGTAAACATTTGGGATTCTGAAAGCTTTAATACAAAGTATTATTTGTTATTTGGAAACACTTTTGTTCAGTTTTCAAAAACATACCAAAGAACATACATTTTCCAGATTCCTAATAGTAGATTAAAATCTAGCTAAACTGTTTTTTTTCCAGACATTTCAGTTTTAAATGGAAATTATTTAGTTTTTCATTCATTCATTATTAGATGCTGACAGTTTATAACTGGTGCAAAAGTATGGCTGTCAGGTACTTACCTTGTATCTTCTGAATGTCTTGTCATTTAAAGAGCAGGGAATCCTATCGTCTTTTCAATAGCACCAATGAAAGCAATGTCATATTACCATGTGATCCCTCCCACTGGTGATCCAAACAACTCTAGTTATTAACTCCACTATTACCTTCTACTCTAGATCCAAACTCAAATTTATGGTAAATGGCTTCATTAACCTACATGACACTGTTACTTCTACTGACTGTTCCATATGCTGTTACTTTTTTTTTTTTTAATTCTTAATTCAATATAAAGGGAATGAGTTACCACCTTGTACAATGGATCATTTTAGCATGACTAACATCTTCTGGTTACTATGGTACATTTCTTGTTTAGGAATTGACAAGCTCCCTATGGAATTCATAGCTATAATTATTTCAGCAAGAAACAGGTTGCAGCTATAATATATGCAGTTACCTTTGTCATCTACAGGTAATGGATGAAGCTTTAAAAAAAAAAAATACGAAGAAATGACTGATAAAAGTCAATAAACAGAAAGTAAGAGGGATCTGAATATAATAATTCGGGTGCATCAAGGTTGAGCGGAAACAATGCCCAGATATTGTTATTCTCAGTTCTGGCTATTGCACCGATATATAATATGTATAATAGCAGCATTTTCCATGATCACTGGTGTAACTATAGAGAAAGCAGATCCTTTAGCTGTGGGAGGCCTGGGGGATAGGAGGCCCAAACTGTGGGGTCTGCTTCCTCTATAGTTGCAAATAAATCCCTCCTACCTAGTGCTCTCATACACATGGGTATGGAGCAGGGGACTTGAGGCATGGGTAGGAGTCCCTGTGCACCCCTGAGATGTTTTTGTGGGGGGCCAGAGCAGATTCGTTACACCATGATAAAAGATTTCATGTGGCTGGTTATGGATGTGTTAACTACAAACCTATTATCCAGAAAGCTCTGGATTACGGGAAGGCCATCTCCATTGATTAAATAATCAATGGAGATTTTAATTAAGTACTTCTGTAAAAAGTACGTAATTCTGTAATAACAAAACAGTACCTTGTACTTGAACGCAACTAAGATTTATCCTTATTGGTGACAATGCTATTTGGTTTAATTAATATTTAAATTATTTTTGTCAGACTTAGGGCCCTTACACACGGGCGTTTTGGACCTGCGCGCCCCGGCGTTGCGTTTGGCTACCTTCAGCCGCAGGGGAGCGCAGGTCTGGACGCACTTCATTCTTTTCAATGAGGTTGTACCCATGAGACGCGTGTAAGCGCCGAACGCAGGTTCAGACGCAACATGCTGCATTTTTCCTGCGTTTGGCGCCTACATGCGTTCGTGTGAGTACAGCCCCATTGAAAATAATTGAGTGCGTCTATACCTGCGCTCCCCTGCGGCTGAACGCAGCAAAACGTAACGCAGGTAACGCAGGAGCGCAGGTAAAAATGCCCGTGTGTAAGGGCCCTTAAGGTATTTGGAATGATTCCTTACCTGGAAACCCCCCAGGTCCCAATCATTCTAGATAACAGGTCTCATGCCTGTAATGGCATTGACTCATTATTTTCTGGAAGCTACTGGAAACGCTTCTGTTTCCGAAGTTTCCTCGTGAGGCAACTTCAGAAAACTAAGTGCTCCAAATGCCATCCCGCCAGCGATTTACACTAGCCGGTGGGGAGGCAGTTTGGGGGGAGATTAGTCACTGAAGAAGAAACGATTTGTCGCTGGGCAACTAATCTCCCCAAGTAGCTTTGTGTGCCCCTGACATAACATGGCAGGATTTAAAGTTATAGGCGCTATTAACCCTATGGGTCCCTATTCTTAATTTGGGTTTCCTTGTCTCCATCAAAGGTCACATCAAAGGTTGTGGCATGGCATTAGGAATACTGTATGTTCTAAACAGCAATCTGAAATCTGTTAAAGGGGTGGTTCACCTTTAATGTAATTTTTATTATGTTGTAGAACGGCCAATTCTAAGCAACTTTTCATTGGTTTTCATTAATTTTTTTTTATAGTTATTTGCCTTTTTATTCTGACACTTTACAGCTTTCAAATGGACGTCACTGACCCCTTCTTAAAAACAAATGCTCTGTAAGGCTACAAATGTATTGTTATTGTTACTTTTTATTACTGATCCTTCTATTCAGGCCCTCTCTTATTCATATTCCAGTCTCTTATTCAAATCAATGCATGGCTGCTAGGGTAATTTGGACCCTAGTTACCAGATTGCATAAGATACAAATCGAAGATTTACGGAATAAAAAGCTGAATAACTACAAAAACACAAATAAAAAATAAAACAAATTGCAAATTGTCTCAGAATATCCCAATCTCTACATCATACTAAAAATTATCTCAGAGGAGAATGACCCCTTTAAATGCAGTTATACTGATATCAACAGTAACCTAACATACATGATTTTTTTTCAAAATGCATCAGATAATAGTGCTGTTCCAGAAGAATTCTGCATTGAAATCCATTTCTCAAAAGAGAAAACAGATTTTTTTATAATTCATTTTTAAATCTGACATGGGGCTAGACATACTGTCAATTTCCCAGCTGACCCAAGTCATGTGACTTTTGCTCTGATAAACTTCAATCACTCTTTACTGCTGTACTGCAAGTTGGAGTGATATCACCCCCTCCCTTTCCCCCACCCAGCAGCCTAACAACAGAACAATGAGAAGGTAACCAGATAACAGCCCATGTCCCACTGCGTACTATTCAGTTACATTGAGAAGGAAAAACAACAGCCTGCCAGTTCCCTGCTAAAGTGCTGGCACAAGTCACATGACCGAGGCAGCTGGGAAATTCACAAAATGGCTAGCCCCATGTCAGATTTCAAAAATGAAATATAAAAAAATCTGGAAAATGGATTTCAGTGCAGAAGTCTACTGGAGCAGCACTATTAACTGATGCGTTTAAAAAAAAAAAAAAAAAACGTTTTCTCATGACATTTTCCCTTTAAGTACAGTGTGCTATAATGTATTTTTCCCCAGCATTGTTTATACAGGCATGGGACCTGTTTTTTACTTTAATTTGGATCTCCATTCCTTAAGTCTACCAAAAAAAAGTATTTAAACATTAGTTAAAACCAATAAGATTATTTTCCTCTAATAATTAATTTTAGCTTAGTTGGAAACAAGTACAAAGTACTGTTTTGTTATTACACAGAGCAAGAGGAAGTCATTTTTAAATATTTGACTTAATTAAAATGGAGTCTATGGGAGATGCCCATTCCATAATTCTGAGCTTTCTGGATAAAGGATTTCTGGATAACAGGTCCCATAATATAACAAAACTGCAGGTTTAAATGGCCCTGTTTACAGAAGCAGAAAAAAATAAGTGAGCTGATCTATAGGACAAGTGATGGCAATCAATTGCATTAGTCCAGAGTATAGAATTATCTGTAGTATCAAACTGTGCTTCTCGGCAGACAAACCAATGTTTCCCTATTAGCAGCGCTAGTCAATAAAGAAAGACCAGAAAACTAAGTGCTATGTAATGTAAAGCAATGTAAGTCTCTTAAGGCCAATTCACTTTTCTGCCAGAAAAATCAAAAGCAGTCTGGCCTGTCACTGTCTCTGTAAAAACAATGTACTAGAAGTGGCAATTACACCTATATCCACCTGGAATTTGTCATGCCAAACAGTACCAATGCGTAACAAACTTTGAAAGGTAAATGCTAGCGTCAGGCTGTAACTAATAAGCACCTTATAATGGTCACAACAATATCACCCTGTAGTAAGAGCCTAAACACATTTATAATCCAAAGGCCAACAGCTGTAACTGAAATTGTGAAAAATATTACACATTCTTAATGTCTGTGAACTATATTTCATAATTGTCTCCCTTTTTCATTGATCATTTTGCAATCCTTACAAACTAATGTTTCTCCCAGATTCCATCACTGCATGGCAGTTCTAAAGTGTGAATGATTTGATGTGAACCATTCTCATTATAATGCGTAATTTCTTACACAGCTTTTAATATGTCCTTTATCAATCGAAAAATGATTTTATTGTCAACTTTTTGCTTATATCCTGACATTCTGACTCATCAAAGGATTAACAGTAATCCTAAGAAAACATCAAAGCCACTGAGCAATTTGTGTTTGAGAAAAGAGAATCAATAAAACAGCATAAGCTTAAGGTGAATGTACACATTGATCCCTCAGTTATTATATGGACTGAACAGAATGCTAAAGTTAAGATCAGGGTGCAAAAATTTAAAATTTTAATTTACAAAAGAAATTAAAAAAGAATTAAGTGGTGTAGACACAGGTTTAATTTATAATTGCAATGCTGCAAATTCATGGGTACAACAGCAACAATTATTTTATTATTTATTATTATGTATTTTTAGTAAGCAACAGCTCTTTAAGAACCACTTTAGGATTACTTCACAACGTATTTCCATCTAACTCTGCCCGATACTTTCTCCCTTAATGAATGCACAAAAGAAGTTCAAACAAAGGTTGGATTTTTCTGTCTCTAAAATGTTCAGTAATATAATTGAGAAAAGTGCAAGGGCAGTTTGGTCATAGTCGTATTTGGAGTGAAATATATGGGTTAGTTAGTAGAGCAGCCAGAAGCTCCAACAAGGAGACCATGAGGGTTGGTACCCTGTAGTGATAAGACCACTAGAATAGAGACTCCATAGTTGGTCTCAGTGGTAGGGAGATCCTTGGAGTGTGGGGCCACTGTGAGTTTGCCTTAAATGCAGATTGTGCACTAAAGTAAGGCTATATTACCTCTGGGGTGTTGTGAACACTGATTCTGAAAGTTTATGTATCCTTTGGATGATTATTATTCTAAATCTGTTAATACAGAGTTCATCTTTTTTTTTAAAAAATCACTGGTGCTCAATTTTATTTCAAGAATTACTCTTATGGTGGTTACACAGTCCTCCAATAGTTAAGCAAGGGCCCATCTGAGTACAAAAGTTCTATGTAACACATGGCTACTAGGAGTTGCTACTGCCTTGCCCTGAGTACAAGGTACTAGTGAGCACCCTGTTTCCTTACATCTGTTACACTAATAATTACAATTCAATGGTTAGAGAGCGAAGCAGGAAATTTCATCAGTTTGCCCATTTCAAAAACCTACTGAGGGCCTGAAAAGAGAGATATATAGATATATTTAATATGTAGCAGTAAATATAGACACGTAAGAAAAGATAGTTTATAAGGTTACGCTTGGCATTTCATGTAGTGCTAAATATTGTCACAAGATGTCACCTATGAGTTGGTTTTGTTTCTTGCTCTCAAAACTCTGTACAAGTGAAATTAAGATCACCTTATTAACAAGAAACAATTCTTTTATACTGTACTGCCTTGTGGTAAGCCAAGAAATTTTCAATTAAGTTGCAACAACTGAGGATCATATACAGGTTAATTCACTTGTATTATTTCAAAAAAAGGCATTTTAATGCAGGGTATACATCATATAGGATTTGGCAAAGTGAATGCTCTATTCCCAGCTGAAGTTTGGCAAGACCCCAAAGGATAACACAGAACCTCATTACAGAAAATGGTGCGATTAGAGTTCCCACCAGTCAGTTAGTGTTGCTGTCCAGTTCTGACATTTCAAATGTCTGAAAACAGGACAAAAAACTGTAGGCATGATCTAAAAACACACATTTATTAGCATTTAGGTTATGTGTACAACCATGTGTAAGCAAATTCCCTTTTATGTAACTCATCAGTTAGCAATGGTTTTTGTTTATCCCAAAATGTTTTGTTAGCTGTGTCTGTGGCAAAACAATAAGTTTTTGGGAGCACAACACAAGTATTAAAGGAGAAGTTAACCCTGTCGGCCCCAAATGCCTCCTATCCATAGGCCCCCCTTCCCCCCTCCCGACCTAAATGCCACTAACTTGTTACTTCCTCCTCTTTGTAAATGCTCTCCAGCGGAGTTCATGGCTGCCGTCTTCTCACAAGCGATCTTCTTCCTGGATCCATCGGTGTCTTCTGGCACATGCGCTGTAGGAAGCATTTGCCGGTTCCTGATCTCATGTGCTGAAGGTCAGGGGGGGGGAGGCATTTGGGGCCAACAGGGTTTACTTCTCCTTTAACCTGCTATTTGTGAGTATTAGATGACATCCTGTTCCAGAAGTCTGACTGTAAATAGTGAACTAGCAGGTGCCAATAAAAGGGTTGTATGTCAGTAAGATAGGGGACACATTGGACAACCCTTATCTGTACATTAGGCCCAAACAAAATTCCATATGATCAATTAAAGAGTTCCTCTGCACTCAACCCATTATCGATATATTAAGGACATTAAGACATTTTGTGCCTTAAGCTACTAAAAAATGCCTTTCCCCTGTAAACAAAACAGGGATTTTGTCCATATATTGCAATATATATAAGCTGGCCAACTATGTATGACCAGTCCTACACTCAACTTGCATCTTATTCATTAATAATTCCATTGTTTCATTATACATTTTACATGGGGACTAAGTTTTACCTGCAACTTACTTGTTGCTTTCAAGGTTTAAACTCCTAAATTTGGTTGCCCTTTTATTGACCACCACTGGGATCACCTGACTATAGCTGGAAAGGATTTGTTGTCGTTTATACGGGAACAGTGTCCAGCTGATAATACGAGGAGCAATGGCATCTCGTGGGGTGGGGCAATGGCATCACTGGTTAGGAAATAGAGTGGGCAGAGGAATGGACAGGGAATCAGCAAGCCTATCCATAAACCAAGGGTTTATCTGTCAGAGGAGTGGGTCAGAGAAGGGGAGAATCTATAGGGTGCTAGAAATTTACAATGTGTTTGCCCCAAAGTGCAACTTATTGCAGTATCATACAAGAATCAAACTGAAAAATGTGATCTGTGAACTTTACACATATAACCAAGCTCTTACACCTGCACTTTTTTTTTTTTACAAAATATATTTTACACAGGTAGTGGACTGATAATCGTATGCTCCTTTTATATTGCATTTCCCCAAAGTGTGGCCACAGAAGAGCCCTTATACAGGATCTAGGCTTCTCTTTCTGAGTCAAAGCTTTCCCCAATTTAGTCACTAGGTGACATATAGCAATATATATTTGGTGTGCACATGTGCTCAGGGTATATTTTGTCAGTCAAAAACTTGCGTTTGGCGCTTACATGTGTCTGTGTGGGTACAACCTCATTCAAAAGAATTGAGTGCGTCTAGGCCTGTGCTCCCCTGCGGCTGAGAACAAAATGGAACACAGGGGAGCACAGGTACAAACGCCCATGCGTAAGGGCTCTAAGTCTACTAGAATATCATGTAACCATTAAACAAATCCAATAGGCTGGTTTTGCTTCCACTAAGGATGAATTATAGCCTGCAGGCAAGGAGAATAGTGTCTTGTAAGTGAATCAGACTGAAAACCCCCAATAAGCATGCACATCCACATGCATCTGATCCACTTGCTGTTTTGATTACCCTCTGATAGGATAAAATGCGCAAACATGTACTTTACCCATTACATATAATGGCAGCTTGACTATGGAATGGCTATTTTGACCCCTAATTACACAATTTTACCCCTGTATTGTTCCTTGTGTTATGTGTTTTAGCATAGCATTGAGGTTTGGTACTTTGGTATTTGGTCTATTTTCATTTAGAGTCCATACATAACCACATATTTTTGTATATCTATGCATATTAGTACCACATTTCTCACCCACTTCATTAGATCTTGCCCATTGCCACACCTTATGTATAACTCCCTTACCATTAGATTGTAAGCTCTTTCTGTATAGGACCTTCCTCGCCTTTTTTATCAGCAATAATTGTGATTGAGTGTAACTCCATATGTATGTAATTCATGTGATTTAGTTGTATAAACACATTTACTTTAAAGTGCTACGCAATATGTTGGCGCTATAGAAACACATGTTAATAATAATAATTGGGCATCCTGGTAGACTCCTGGTGTTCAGAACATTTTGCAAAAGCTGGTTACTTTAGTATGCTTAGATTAACCTGACAATGTTTTATATTTTTCCTGAGTTTCCCCAGGAAAGGCCCCTAAAATGAAAAAAAAGTACCAAATTTACTGGCAGTGAAAGGGTTAATGTCAACTACACCTTTAAAGGAAAGTTTTAAAGGGGTGGTTCACTTTTAAGCTGACTTTTAGTATGTTTATAAAATGGCTAATTCTAAGCAACCTTTCAATTGGTCTGCATTTGTTATAGTATTTTACTTCTATGCCTTCTTCTTCTGCCTCTTTCCAGCTAAAAAACATATGCTCAGTAAGGCTACACATTTAATGTTATTGCCACTGTATTACTAATTTTTCTATTCAATCGCTCTTCTATTCATATTCCAGTCTCTTATTCAAATCAGTGCTAGGGTAACTTGGACCCTAGCAACCAAATGGCTGAAATTGCAAAGTTGGAAAAAATACTGCCCATGCTATGTTTATATTTGTGCCCTTTTTATAACATTGGCAACATGCATCAGTTTTACTGGCTAGTGGGTAAAATAGCAGCAGGTGAAAGCCCTATATACATGGCTGTGTGATTATTTGTCACAAGGCTGGGATGTTTATTTTTCAAATGTAGCCAAATACATAGAAAGATGTGCTTAATGTATATGCTAATTTGTATAGTATACCTATGTGAGACTCAAGTAATGTGCACAAGATAGCAGCCAATGCAAGGAAGACAATCCTCTACTGTAGTTTTGTTAGGAGAAATTAATCAATGGCCTTTGAATTTATGTGACTGCTTAAAAGTGCACAAGCAACCAATGAATTTCAAGGGGAGGGCAGTATCAATGTCCAATAGGAAACAAGTAAGGGCAAAGCCTGGGAGTGATGATGTAAGCATACTGTATCTGAAGTGCAGGTCTAAAACAGGCCACTCCCATCCTTCAGAAAACTGATCAGAGAGACAAAGGACAAATTTAAATGGCATATAAAGTAGCTTTTACAATGACCTATTTACTTTTTTTGATGGAAAATGGATTGTCTAACACAATGAGAGCATTGTTAGTGGTTTCATAAGATTTGGACATTGAAGGTGAACAACCCCTTTAAGTTGCAAGAACCACTTTATTTAGTAATATTATTGATTACAGTCTAATTGGGTTAAAGGGCACCTATTGCAAAAAAAAAGTTATCCCCAACTAACAGTACTTTTTAAAAAAAAAAATGCCCCCCGCCAGCCCAAGCAAACTCACACCAAGAGGGCGCCATGACAGTGGAAGCGCATTATGCGCATGTGACGTCACGCACATGTGCATAGTGAAAAGCGACCACAATTTCGGGGCTGATTTCCTTAATGTGCATGTCCCTCCCGGTGCGAGTTTGCTAGTGCCGGCGGGGGCATTTTTTCTTTAAAAAAAAAAAGTACTGTTATTGCCAACCGGAATGCGGGCTCTATCAGCCCGCATCTTTGGTTGGGGGTAACTTTTTTTAAAAATAGGTGTACTTTAAAGCTAAAAGTCTCAGTGATATTTTAGAGTCCGCGGAAACACTGGCTTCCCTCAAATTAGTCCAGCAGCACTCAGGTTCTCCTCCACCTGCTTTCAAATTCTCCAAAATAATAAAGTTGCTGGATACCTCAAAAGAAATTTTGAGAAGAAAAAGGGTAGCAGAAAATAGTTCTCTTATAGTATAGTACTTATAAGTACAATGGTTTCACCTTAAGTGAATTTGTTACATACAGTAAAACGGTGATTTGACACTTAACCGTGTGATTCTAGTTTTCATTAAACACATTCACCCTCACAAGTTTTTGTGAATTTCCATACGTATTAAGTCTCCTATAACTTCTTTCAAAGACACAGTGTTGTTATCCCTTGTTAACACCAATAATTAAAAATTAAAAAGCCAGTGATACAAAGTCCCAAAAAAATGCAAGGAAATTATCAAATTCACAGAATACCCTTTGGATTCCTAGTGTTTCCAGGGGCACATTACACTCACCAGATGTGAGTCAAGAAAGGCGGGGGTTAATTTAGCCGTTTAGGTATTCACAAATCCCTCTTCTTAGGCTTTGAGTAGAGAGAAACAGACAAACGTGCAGACTTCCTCCAATTATGTTTAATACATATTTAAAATGCACTCACAAAATATTCTTTTTAAGTCCCGTAAAAAAAATTTCTTTGAGTGCGTCCCACGATCGTGCTATGGCTCCTTGGCGTCCCTCAGAGTTCCAATAGCTTTCCGATTCCAGAAGGTCGTGTCTGCAAATGTTTAAAAAGTCGTCCCGCTTACGCGTTTCGCCTTGTTGGCTTCTTCCCTGAGCGATGACGTCCGCTTCCTCTCTACTGCTTTTATCCCCCTCTTGCAATCTCAGAATCATCTTTGCGCAGCTTTATCAGTCCAAACACAATTGTCCTTATGCGCATCTCAGGTCTATTAACATTAATATTTTAAAATGACATCAAATTCGTTCAAAAAGAATTACAATATGCAATTAAAACACATTTCTCAGATTACGATTCCTAGTTCCACTAGGTCTCAATATCGATTTCAATTTGAGAGCGTTTTTGGAATAGGAGCCGTAGGTGAGGAAGGAAACACCTCGTAACAAAAGTATCAATCTTGAAGGGTTTGTATCCATACAACAATGTATCTAAGGGTTACCCCATAAAAATTAGAGACCAATATACGTGTTTACATCATTAAATGCCCATGTGGGTTAGCGTATGTGGGACAAACCAAACGGATGGTGCGTGAGTGTATCAGGGAACATAAATCGGCTATTAATACAGGTAAAAAGGAACAGGTGGTGGCGGGGGATTTTATTGAATGTACACATAAGTAAACCAACTAAAATATCAGATAATTGAGACTGTGGAAACTAAACAACGAGGAGGTGATAAACTAAAGGAACTGTTGTATAGAGAGGCATATTGGATCCGTAGATTGGAGACCCTTGAACCAAGGGGTCTCAATAAAGAATATGATTTGAGCCCTATTTTTAGATAAATATATTTGTCTTATGTGTATATGTTAATAAGACCATAATCTGGATTTTAACGAAAAAATGTTTTTAAATGGTTTCTTTACTTATTTATGTTTTTTACAGATGTTTGTATTATACACAGGCTGTTGAACATTCATTCACCTTAAGGGTTTGAGCACCTTCTTATAATACCTACATGGACACTATGTTTGTTTGATATTGTTACACTACTCTGAGTGTTATGAGAGTTGTAGTTCTACTTTTGTAAATGACCACTAGATGGTGATGGAGAGTATAAAAAGCATGTTTAATGGAGTGTCAGTAATGCTTGACAAAAGGCTGCATGGCCTGAAACGTTGCGGTGATGCCCAAAGCTGAAATAAAGGCTTTTTAAACACTAAAGTTTCACAGTTTGGTGTTGTTCTACATGCAAAGACTGTTGTGATATCAGTGGAAAGTGGCTACTGAGGAATGTGCACCAAGTCTCTACAGGAGAGAAAATCGTTGTGCTGACTACTTTTCCAAGATTTAATGAAAATTAGAATCACATGGTTAAGTGTCAAATCACCATTTTACTGTATGTAACAAATTCACTTAAGGTGAAACCATTGTACTTATAAAAGTACTATACTATAAGAGAACTATTTTCTGTTACCCTTTTTCCTCTCAAAATTTTTTTTGAGGTATCCAGCAACTTTATTGTCTTGGGAGTACTTTAAAGCTACAATTAGATTAGAGTATACTGTAGCTGGTTATCATGTTACTATAGCCTTTCATACACAAAATAAAATGTTTGCTACTAGGGGCTTAACTACAGAGTAAACAGACCCTGCAGCTGTAGGGAGACCCAGGAGTTACAGGGGCCCCATGAGGCCCCTAATTCACACATTTTTTTCAATAAATATTGGTAAAACAGGTCAATCTCTAGACATTTTGGGGGCCTGAAAAATAATTTGTTGTGGGACCCAGCCACTGATATGTAGTTATGCCACAGCCTATGAGGAAATGTAGTAAACCTTCCTAGTGGGTAGGGTTGCCAACTGGCTGGGCCAGTATTTTTGATATTTGATCCCAATGTTATTAATAGCAAATACAGATTAAAATATATAGGAAGGCAGGTTATTCTTTTTCAAGAAAAGGTGGCAAACTCTACTAGTGGGGTTCATTTACCAATACTAGACATATTTCTCCCTGCACAGTAACCCATAGCAACCACACATCTGCAGAAGGCACAAGGAAAGCAAAGCATTAATAGGTTGCTATTACTTCCAGTTCGCCAAGCTCGCTCACATAATTAACTCTAGTTGCTACATTTTCATGGTATTAATTAACTGTTGTACTCTAACTCTCCTCATCCTATGGCTAACACAACAAACACCTTTTCTATTCTATGTATATTCAACTTCCCCTTTAATCACTTTGCCGCCTTACATTTTTTACAAGCCAGCGCCACATAACCTGACCCACCCTACTGGAGTCTGACTGACCAACAAGTTGGCAATAACAAGATGAATCCTCTATATAACACACACAGCACACGCCTAATCCGAGAAATGGGCGCGGCCCGGCCTCTGTCACTCAGTGACGTCATCCACGCTCCACCCCGCCTCCCGGAATGTATCCCCGTTTTCCCTTGGAATCCCTAACTGTCGCGAGAGATTGATTCGCTCTCGCGATGTTTGAGCCGCCGCCGGAAACAGGCTGCTTGTGGGATGCTGAGTCGTCAACAACAACAACAAAAACAAGAGGATCTTCCTGACAGCTAAGCAGACATCAGGCGGGTATGACAGCTCCGCGGTTCGGTGGGTGGCAGGGCAAGGTATTAGTAAGTCATACACGGAAGAGCTGCTTGTCATGGTGGAAGTGTAGAAAGGGTCTCCCTCACTGGCAGGCAACTCCTCCCCCGGCCTGTGAACGTGAGGCCACTACGAGACAGGAACGTGCCTTACTGTCATTACTTATTGTTATTGTGTTTGCACCCTCCAGTGATGGACACCTGCCTGACAGCAATGGAGCCCGCTTGTTATAGTTTCTGATTAAACCTGCCAACATGGCATTTCACAAGTGTGTGTGTGTGTGCTGTGACAGGACATTGTAGAACTGTGTAGTTTGTCCCAGACAGCCCTCAGAAGCTTCCCAGGTCCGCACTGAACTTCTAGAAACTACAATAGTTTCTGCCCACATTACTCTCCTAAACGTATCCAGTTCCATGTCATTGCTACCTGTTTCTACGGTTCAGCTTAGCAACACCTTCTGCTGTATAATACTCATGTCATTGTAAGATCATCTACGCCAGTCATTTTGGGAAACCTTGTTGCATGTTATAATTTAGTGTAAATTAATTTTTTTAACAAAAACCCCAACTGGATTATTTTTGCCCTAATAACCTGCATGACATAATTTCTGTCATATTAAAGGGGCCTTTAAATGAACTTTTGTCGTGATGCAGATAATAATATTCTGCGACTTGATTGCAGTTGATTTTCATGTTTTAATATTTGTGTTTTTTTTTAGTTATTTAGCATTATTTGGCAGTTCTCAAGTTTACAATTTCAGTAATCCGGTTGCTAGGATCCAAATTACCCTAGCAACTGTGCGCTGATTTGAATAGGAGACGGGAATAAGAATAGGAGAGGCATGAATAGAATGATGAGTAATACACGGTTGCAATAACGGGAAATCTTTAGCCCTACAGGGATTTTAGATTGGATCAGCTAAAAGCTTAAAAGAGTCCGAAGAAGAAGGCAAACAGTTAAAAAAACAATAACAAATAAAAAATGAAGACCAATTGAAAAGTTGCGTAGAATTAGGAATTTTATAATATACTACTAGTTAAAGTGGACCCGTCACCCCAAAAAATATTCAAAATCCTATTTTATCACATTAGTCAAGCAAAATGAACATTAATTACACTATATAAATTATTTTAAGTTTTCTTCAGTCTGGGAATTCATAATTATAACAAGCAGGCAGGAGACATTTTTTTGGACACTGTTATTAAGGCAAGCCTTGCATCATCTCAGAATCTTGTTTGTGCACCAGAATGGGGGACCTGATGTCTATCCCCATGTCCTGACTACACAATTAAATGTTTAAGAGAACTGGGGGAATGTGTAGGGAGTAGTGACATCTAGGAAGTGCTGAATGGAAAGTGAAAGTAATTATCAGCCCCGCCTCTATGCCTAAGGCATAGAGGAGTGGCAGACAATATTTGATTGACAGCTGATATTTTTAAATGATCTTAAAACCGCTATGACTACTTTAATAAAAATTTGAAATTGGATTTCATGTTTAATTTGAAAAGGACTTTTATTATACAGATTTTTGTGTCTGGGTGACTGGTCCACATTAATGTAAAGATGAATTACCCCTTTAAAGGGGTTGTTCACCTTTGAGTTAACTTTTAGTATAATGTAGAGAAAGATATTCTGAGACAATTTGCAAATGGTTTTCATTTTTTATTGTTTGTGGTTTTATAGATATATAGCTTTTTATTCAGCAGCTCGCTAGTTTACAGTGTCAGCATTTTGGTTTCTAGAGTACAAATTACCCTAGCAACCCTGCATTGATTTGAATAAGAGACTGGAATATGAATAGGAGAGGGACTGAATAGAATGATAAGTAATAAAAAGTGGCAATAACAATACATTTGTGGCCTTACAGATCATTTGTGTTTAGATGGTGTCAGAAAGCTGCAAAGAAACATAAGAAAATTGCAAATAATTAAAAACCTATGAAAAATAAATAATAAAGACTAACTGAAAAGTTTCTTAGAATTGGCCCATCTACAATATACTAAATGTTAACTTGAAGGTGAACCTCCCCTTTATAGGAGAATTCAACCCTAACGTTAAATAAAAAAAAACCTACCCCCCATCCCCATGGAGTCTATGGGAGATGGACTTTCAGTATTTTGAAGCTTTCTGGGTAACAGGTGTACAGATAACCAATCCCATGCATGTAATGTTTTTGGGATCACTCCTCAAACTTGTTTGTTCTTAATAATTATATGTAGAATGCTGGACCAGGTTCTGAAGATAATGATCACTCTGATATCTGGTTCCCAAACTTTATGTCCTCAATAATTGTAAGGTTGCAATACCAAAGTGTGTATATGGGAACAGACACACCAGTACAGAAACTGTGATGCTACATTGTTTAAGTAAATGTTAAAGAAATTTAATATAAAATTAAAACTGGCAAAATAGATAGACAGTGCAATGTAAAAAATGTTTCCAATATACAGGTATGGGATCCGTTATCCAAAACCCCATTATCCAGAAAGCTCCGAATTACGGAAAGGCTTTCTCCCATAGACTTCATTAAAAGCAAATAATTACATTTTCTGTGTTCTGTTTCTCTGTAATAATAAAACCGTAGCTTGTACTTGATCTATAATTAATATAATTAATCCTTATTGGAGGCAAAACCAGAATATTTGCTTTTTTTCTAGTAGAATATTTGGTATTAAGATCCAAATTACAGAAAAATCCCTTATCCAGAAAACCCCAGGTCCCAGGCATTCTGGATAACCGGTCCAATACCTGTATTTAGTTCAGGCAAATATTTAATGTAAAAGGCTGGAGGGACTGCGTGTCTAACATAATAGACAGAACACTACTTCCTACTTTGCAGCTCTCTTGTTTTCCACTAACTAGTTACCAATCAGTGACTTGAGGGGGACACATGGGTCATAACTGTTGCTTTTGAATCTGAGCTGAATTCTGAGGATCAATTGCAAACTCATAGTTACATAGTTACATAGTTAAATTAGGTTGAAAAAAGACAGAGTCCATCAAGTTCAACCCCTCCAAATTAAAAACCCAGCATACACACACATCTCCACTCTTTCACACAAACCATATATGCCCATAGCTATACTAACTGTAGAGTTTAGTATCAAAATAGCCTTTGATATTATGTCTGTCCAAAAAAACATCCAAACCCCTCTTAAAAGCATCAACAGAATCAGCCATCACAACATCACCCGGCAGTGCATTCCACAACCTCACTGTCCTCACTGTGAAGAACCACCTACGCTGCTTCAAATGAAAGTCCTTTTCTTCTAGTCTGAAGGGGTGGCCTCTGGTGCGGTGATCCTCTTTATGGGTAAAAAGGTCCCCTGATATTGGTCTATAATGTCCTCGAATATATTTGTAAAGTGTAATCATGTCCCCTCGCAAGCGCCTTTTTTCCAGAGAAAACAACCCCAACCTGGACAGTCTACCGTCATAATTTAAGTCTTCCATCCCCCTAACCAGTTTAGTTGCACGTCTCTGCACTCTCTCCAGCTCATATACATCTCTCCTAAGGTCTGGAGTCCAAAACTGCACTGCATATTCCAGATGAGGTCTTACTAGGGATCTATACAGAGGTATAATTATGTTTTCATCCCTTGAGTTTATGTCCTTTTTTATTTGCTTTAGTAGCTACAGAATGACACTGCCCAGAATTAGACAACTTGTTATCTATAAAAACCCCAACATCCTTCTCACTTAAGGAAACTCCCAACACACTGCCATTTAGTGTATAACTTGCATTTATATTATTTTTGCCAAAGTGCATAACCTTTCATTTATCAACATTAAACCTAATTTTCCAGTTTGCGGCCCAGTTTCCCAACTTAGACAAATCACTCTGCAAAGTGGCAGCATCCTGCATGGAACCTATAGTTCTGCACAATTTAGTATCATCTGCAAAAATAGAAACCGTACTTTCAATGCCCACATCCAGGTCATTAATAAACAAGGTGAAAAGCAAGGGACCCAGTATAGAGCCCTGAGGTACCCCACTAACAACACTGGTCCAATTAGAAAATGTTCCATTTACTACCACTCTTTGTAGTCTGTCTTTTAGCCAGTTCTCTATCCAGTTACAAATACTATGTTCCAGGCCAACATTCCTTAATTTAACCAGTAACCTTCTGTGTGGCACTATATCAAATGCTTTAGCAAAGTCTAAGTAAATCACATCCACTGCCATCCCAGAATCGAGGTCCCTGCTTACCTTCTCATAAAAAGAAATTAAGTTAGTCTGGCAAGATCTATTACGCATAAAACCATGCTGGCACAAACTCATAGTATTGTTATTTGCTATGAAGTCCAGTCAATGAACAGCTATCTCCCATGTGGCCCGCTTAAAGGAGAATTCAACCCTGCTGGCGCTAAAACCCCTCCCTCCTGTAGGACATTGAATTTCTTGGTGATCATTCATTCTAGTAGATAATTGTATCTGTGCTCTGTATTCACTGGTGAATCTTACCAATTGCACTGGGAAGCATTTCCACCCTGCACTTCACATTTTGTCCACTGAACATTTTCCAAGAAAAGGTTTGGCAACTAGAGATGTGCGAGCCGGTCCGATATCTGCAAATAGGTGTGGAAGGTCAGTCTGAACCCGCCCGACCTGCCCCTTTTCGCAGGTTGAGCTGTTCCTGCTCTCCCCATCCGCCACCTTACACTTCCAGCACCTTCTTTTGTAGATGCGCGCCTGCTCGCTCCACCTCTTTTGTGTATTCATCGGTGGGGCAGGACTGTCCGAGTCTATAAAAGGAAGCCGGTAGGCGGGTAGAAGGAGAGCAGGTCAGGAAAAACCCACTGCTAACTGCTGTGTAACATGAGCCTCTTCTCCTCTGAATGGCTGCCCCCATTGCTACACTGCAGCTTATTTATATAAACAACAGTAGCAAACTCAGCAATTTTACCAGGGCAGGGCAACACAGCATTATATTTTTAATTCTTTGAAAAAAAAAAAAAAAAAAAAAAAAAAAAACACTTAAATACTTTTTTCTTTAATTTGTAATCTTTCCTATTATTGACATAAAGTTGCAGCCAGTAAAATGAATGTATTTGTGTACATTAATTGGCATAAATCAATGCTGTGCCCTTTATTCCAGTCATTCACCCTTAAAGCATAGGAAAATTGCATAATTTCTTGTAGGACAACCAAGATATGTATTGAAATTTTATATCCCACAAATTGGTACATTCCGCCATTACCATGGAATCTTAAAGGTTAATTTGAAGAAAGAAATGTAAACAAAAAAGGGGAAGCTTGTATGTTTTTACATGAATAGTGCAGTCTATGTTTGCAGCACAGAGATGGCATCTCTTAAACCCAGAAACCCAATACTTAAAGGAGAATTGAACCCTGTAAAAAAAAAAACCCCATACCCCCACCCCACGTAGACCCTCCAGTCTTCATGCCCCCCCTGGGGAAATGCCCCATATTTTATACTTACGCCTCTATGCAGATTCAGGCAGCGGAGATCAACGCAACCATCTTCAACCGCTTTGGTAAGCTGACTGGAAGTTCGGAAATTTCTTTCCATTTTGACACATGCGCAGTCCAGCTAATTGCTCCAACTGCCCAAGCACCGCCATGCCATCACCCCATCAGCTTACTGAAGACCTAGAAGATGGCTGCATGGAACTCTGCTGCGTGAATCTGCGCCGAGGGGTAATTATAATGTATGGGGCATTTCCCAGGGGGGTCAGTTAGACTGGAGAGAGGGGGGTCTATGTGGGGTGGGGGGTACGGGATTTTTTTTTTTTTACAGGGTTGAAATCTCTTTTAAAAAGCTCTAATTTATGTGACTCCAGTTTAAGCAAATATTTCTAAGGTTCTCTCTGATAATAAAAGATGCATCAATCAATATTAGTGCTAAAATAATCTTGTTGGGTTTATTTAATGTTCAAATTATTTTTAGCAGCAGAACCAAACCCATACTTTAAAAAAAAACACTCCCCTCAGGCTACATGGTACCCCAGTCAAATGCCCTTACCTTATTACTAACCACTTACTGCAGATTCACACATCGGAGTTCACGGCAGCCATCTTCTTCTTCGGTAATCCGCATGTCTTCTTTCGGGTCTTTGTGGATTCCCATTAGATTCAGTGCATGCGTACTTTTCTGAAACCCGGAATTCAACTGCGCATTCGCCGAAATGCCATCTATACACGAAGATTACTGAAGAAGAAGATGGCTGCCGTGAACACGGACGCCTGAATCTGCCGCAAGGTGTGTGTAAAAAGTTATGGGCATTTGCCTGGGGTAGCAAGTAGCCTGGGGGGAGTGGGGTTTTTAAAAGTATGAGTTTGGTTCTACTTTAAAGCTGCTAAAAATTATTTTCCCAGGATAGCAAGTATATAGATACATATATATAACACACATGCACACACCCCTGAAGCCATTTATTGTCAAACAACTGTGTTTATTCTTAATCGCTACACAAACAACCCAGATGAGGCTCTTTGAGGCTCTTTAGCTATTCAGGTGGTAAAGTTGCCCATTCCTTCCTGGCAAAAAGTCTCCAGTTCCTCTAGATTTGTGTGCTGCCTTTCATGAACTGCATGTTTGATGTCCTCCCAGAGTGACTCAATGATGTTGAGGTCAGGAGACTTAGTCACCCTGACGAAGATTCCCAATTGTGATCCTCTTAATCCACAGCCAATATAAGCTTCTCAGTTTGGCTCTGCTACTGTTGTTGGAGTAGCCACCTCCAATTCCGTATCATAAGTAAACAAGTACAACAGGAGAGCCTTTTCCAAACTTTTAATGTAGTATTTGGAGCACTAAAATACTACATTAAACGTTTGGAAAAGGCTCTCCTGTTGTACTTGTTTACTTATGATACTGATGAAGATTACTAAGTGGAATTGAAACGTTGGTTCACTGAATAAACCCGAATTATGTTCCTGATTTTGGAGTGCTGTTATCGGTTGTATTATATATATATATATATATATATATATATATATATATAATTTTTTTTATGTATACATGTTTACATTTATTTTTGGTAATTAATTAATGAGGAATTTTGTAAATGATCTCAAGACTCATTAATGGATCAGTCATGCTAGCAGATCCATATGTGTTATACACACCTAATTACACAGAATGACGTAGGGGTATGTTAATAGTCTGTGAGCAGCTCTCAAGTTGAGGATTCATTTATGATGCACAATATTTTCACGTACGCAAAGTGTCCTGTACGTCATTGTCCTAAGGGGTAGCACTCAAAATTTCAAGAGCCACGTTCCTGACTGTGCTATTCAAGAGAACTCTGGGGGGAAAAAAATGCTTGACTAAGAAATACTAATCTTGCAATGCAAGTCTTAAGGGGTTTTTGTGTATTAGTGTCCCTTCTGCTTTTTGCAGGGATTTTAAGGCTTTATTGTTTCTTGTCTAGTCGCTCCTTTGATATTAACAGAGTCTCCATTTCTCATGCAAGGATATTGAACAGCCTCAACAGGCCTCTGGGAGAGTTTATTGCAATAAATTCATCTTAAAAGTCTTTTTTTATTCTATTTGTCAACCTAGACTAATACATTATATAGACTTATGTCATTCCAGTTTTCCTGTACTCCTGTAGTTTTATATTTTTAATGTTGCATGAACAATAAACAACAAACATTGTGATTCTAGGATTGAAAGCAAAATATTGGCCATTTTGAGGAAGTGTGTGTATGTGTGTGCAGGGTTGTCATCAGGAAGTGAATAGGTGCCTGTAGGACATAGGGACTGTGTGGACTGACCGTAAAGAAGTAGGGTTTACCACAATGTGTTAAAATGTGGTTGGCTCGATCTGGGCCATGGACAGTTGGACATATGGGGCATATGGTAATTTTGTGTGGGGGACAGTCAAGGACTTTGAGGTTGTTATAGAGGGTTTCTGTGTGTCTTACTCTGTGAATGTAGTATTTGCTACCTTTTAGTAAAACCCACCCTTTATCATCAATTCAGATCTCCTTGTCCTCTTGTTATCTACACACACACCAAAATATGCAAATGTAAATTAGTGGTGCTTATACCATTGACCATTATACCATTGATGCCTGGCATCAGGGCCACCATCAGGGGGCACAGGGAGGGGGGCATTTTTTGTGTCAATGAGGGTACAGAGAACTGAATAGGAGAAAAAGCATTTTTTTACTTCCAATAAGAATTAATTATATCTTAGTTGGAATCAAGTACAAAAAAAGGAAATCATCATTTTTAAAAAATTTAATAATGTCATTAACTACAGGAGAAGGCCTTCCCATAATTCAGAGCTTTCTGAATAACAGATTTTTGTATAATGGATCCCATACCTGTATTACAAAACCTGCATAGAGTAGCTCCAAGGCATCTGGTTTGAAATAAATGTTTACATGTACATGTTCGCATTTATTGTATACGTATTTTAAGAATTAAGTACTCTTTATGCTTTCTAACAATGTTTTCTTTTTTTTTTTATTTATTTAGTTTCTAAATGAGCACAGCAAAGTTAAAATCAAGATCTAAAGGACCTTAGACCAGCCATCATGAAGTTGTATGTTTTCCTGGTGAACACTGGAACAACCCTGACTTTTGACACCGAGCTAGCAGTGCAGACGTAAGTAAATACAATTCCTTGTGTTCTTTGTGTTAACCATTTGCTGAGCTATATAAATTAAAGGAATTATTCAGTATAAAATTGGGTAAATAGATAGGCTATGCAAAATAAAAAATGTTTGTAATATAGTTAGTTAGGCAAAAATGTAATGTATAAAGGCTGGAGTGACTGTATGTCTAACATAATAGCCAGAACATTACTTTCTGCTTTGCAGCTCTTTTGATTTCCATGGGGAAGGGGGGCACATGGGTCATAACTGTTGCTTTTGAATCTGAGCTGAGTGCTAAGGATTCATTGCAAACTCGCTGAACAGTTATGTCCCATGCGCTGACTAATGATTAAGTGTCTTGTAACACGAAACGCGTAATGCTGAGGGCACAATAAACTCTTCACTTTGAACTAATTGCCTGGTGGAAGTCTGCCTTCATTGAGTGCCGGCTCCAAAGAATTTTTCGGTTTGTCCGCTCCCCGTACTGAGGGCTCAGATCAAATTTAAAGGGAAAGTAAAGTCATTCTAATAGAAAGGATTATACCGCAATTGGATTGGTCAAGAGATGGAATAAAAAAAAAATTCTATCAAACGATTCGAACAAATTTAACCATTCGATCAAATTTTTTTTACTCAATCTAAAAATGCTTTAAAACACCTATGGGAGCTTCCCATAGGGTTTTAAAGCAACTCGGTAGCTTTGATCTGGCAAACTGGCCCATCGAACGATCAAATAGATTTTTATTAGAATCATTCGATTCAATCGAATTTTTTAAAATTCGATGGTCGAAGTACTCCAAAAAGTTATTCGAACTCATTTATGAACACTGGGCAAATCAGCACCTGGACATTTACCTATAGCATGACATGCTTTTAATTCAGATAGACCTCCCTTGAAATCACACATACTAATAATAATAATAATAATAATAATAAAGGCTACCATTAAATAAAGTTGGACATTTTTACAGTACTCTGATTCCCGTTATTCTTGGCTTTTACTATATTCGCTACTTTGTAGCATTATTTACTTGCTTTATTACAATATTATGCTTTTACAGTTTCTTACTATTAATAGTAAGAGTTTGTTTAACTAGCAATAACGAGTTCTATATACACAAGACCCACCCTTTGTTGCAACTCTTTTGACTTACAGAAAAGCAAAATCCATTATACAGAGTGTTTGTATGTGCATCTAATTATCTACCTTGCAATAACCAGTCATAGGGAAGCTTCAGTTTAACCGAAGGACTAAAAAAATTGAAAAATACTATCACAATTTAAGCCTTTGCAGCCAAATAACTGTGAATTACATGTCTGAGAGCAGCAGAACCAAAACTGTAAATAGATAAAATACAGCAAAAATTGAAAACCAACAAAAGATTGTTTAGAATTCTAACTTTCATTCAGTTAAAATCTATATCAGGTAACTTCTCAGGATTATGTAAGTATGGCTTTTTTTTGGGGTGGGGGATAATACACTAAGGGACAGATTTACTATTGGTCGAATTCTAGTGTTAATTAACCCTCGAATTAAACAAATCGAATTTTGGTCGAATGTTAACCCTTCAAATTCAAATATCGAATTTGAAGGGTTTTAGCGAAATTCGATCGATCAAATAGGAAAAAAGGTTTTAACCATTCGAACAATTTTTTTTTAATTCAATCTAAAGATGCTGAAATAACCCAATGGGAGCTTCCCATAGGGTTATACAGCAATTCGGTAGGTTTAATCTGGCAAACTAGGGATTCGAATAAAAATTTAAAGGGCAAGTAATTTGACCATCGAATGGTCAAATGATCGAATAAATTTTTATTCTAATCATTCGAAACGATTGAATTTTTTCTAATTTGGTGGTCGAAGTGCCCAAAAAAGGTATTTGAAAATTAGAATCTTTTAGAAAATTCGATCGAATTTCGAATCCTTCCCACGAATTTAGTAAATCTGCCCCTAAGAATTGTCAAAGATTGCTTGTATTCCACTGTAAAAGTGTGTAAGTTTGCTGCATTTAGACAAGCAACTCCCACACAGTGACTGGTATCAGAAGCAAACGTTTAGCTGTACTGATTTCACTGCAGCTAGCCTCACATAATAACATTTTTGGCCACATAGGTTGTGGTGTTGTAATAAAAATCTATAGATATTACTACTCTGTCGTTCTTTTTTCCAAGTAAAGTCTCAGAGGAGCTTGTAATTATCATTACTTAATTGTGAACTGTTTTTTCTCTTTTAGTGTAACAGATCTTAAGCATGCTATCCAAACAAAGTACAAAATTGCAGTTCATCATCAGATACTTGTTGTCAATGGAGGGGAATGTATGGCGCCTGATAGAAGGGTCTGTAGCTACAGCGCTGGTACTGTAAGTACACATTTTCTAGTGTATTAACTTTAAATGAGTTAACAGATGTAATGTAGAAATGCAGTGTAACATTTTTACAGTTTTTAAGATATAGTTATATAATAATTAAGACTTAAAATAAATATACCAATAAATGGGTTTATGGTCAGATCTCTGATATACTGAATAAAGCACCAGCACTCCAAAGCATCACAATGCCGATATTTTTTTTTTTTAAGGTCAGACCCCTTAGTTCAATAAAAGTTTTAAAGAAGATTTCTTCTGGTTTGTGTGGTCTATTATCTGTTTTTAAAATATGCAGATAAATGTGACCTGCACCCGTTACTAATAAATAAATAGATGCTGATAAGATTGTTGTGTGGTAAATTGTAAACCTCACAATACAGTACAGTATTATTAAAGCTCAACTAAATGGTAATTTCATCAAAGGGGATAGATAGGTTACGATAGTCATGTCCCTTTGTACAGGTATGGGACCCGTTATCTGGGCGCCCATTATCTAGAAAGCTTCAAATTATGGAAAGGGTTTCTCCTATAGACTCCTTTATAATGAAATAAACAACATTTTTGAAAATGATTTCCTTTTTCTATGTAATAGTATTTAGTTAATGTTTACATTATTTCCTAGTATACTTAAGGGATATGTCATCGTTTCCTATCTGGGGAGGTTTGGGGAACAAGATCTACTTATTTTTTTATTGAACACTTTATCGTTTATAAACATGATTAAATAGGAATGTGTTGAACATTCAGCCTCCTTAGTTTTTATTACTTACAAGTTAGCAGATCACTACAGTTTTTACAGGCATTTCTGCTTATTGGCTAAACTAAGCAATGTTATCTATGATTTTCAGTTATCCATTGAAAGGAAACGGTTCTTCAGAAAAAGAGTTCAGCAGGTGCAATATTACAAGACCTTTGTTACCAAGGTCTGCATGTAGAACAGAACTATCCTGTTCTGTTAGTTTATATAGATAAATGAAAGAAAAATAGTTTTTTGATGGCTCTTTGGAGTTTGTCTTTGTGTCTTCTCAAATATACAATTGGTCCATTTCCAATATCCAGTCCCTTACAAATGGAGTGAAGAGGTTATACATGATTTGATTCAACATTGGTTTTGTGTTTTTATGTTATTATATGGTAGCTGGCTTTCTTGAGATTATGTAGTCAATCTCTGAACATATTTTTCATATCAGCATATAATATGTTTGCATTGAAGTTCAGTCCCATAATAAGTGTTACAAGGGTTCCAGTTGGATCCTCTGCATTTATTTGTCACACATTTGTACTGTGTATTTTAGTTAGAGGATCATTTGTGATTATTGTTCTTAATGGTGGGTGATGTGGGTTATTTGATTGTACCAATTATCTTCTTAATGTTTATAAAAGTCAGTTTTTATTATAGAAATGTAACGTTAAAAGAAAAACAATTGGCTTAGTGTTTCCACTTATTTTTAATTTCCTTTCCTTCTTAGGACACAAATCCAATTTTTCTGTTCAATAAGGAAATGATACTCTGCGAACGCCCACCAGTGATTCCCAGGACAACATTTTCAGCAGAGAATGAAATGGAGTTAAAAGTTGAAGAATCACTTATGATGCCTGCAGTCTTTCACACAGTCGCCTCTAGAACACAACTTGCAGTGGTGAGGTTTTTTTATTTTTTTTGTGCTTGATTTATCTGCTTGCTCCATTAATATATCTGTATTCTGATACAATAATACAGCTATTGTTTAAGTTATAAAAGGGCATTTATGACTGCAATTGCAATTTGCAAAGTGCAAGTTCCGATGAAAATCACCATGTTTTTTAACCTGCTGTGGGATCCTGTGAACTAATGCAAAGTATAGAGTGGTGGTAGATCCAGGTTTCCACTTAATCTGTTTCAGCAGCAGAGGCAGCAATCACATCATGGCACTTGCATGGAAGAGGAAGGAATGGTGGAAGTACCTTCCTTTAATGAAAAGAATCAATAAGTACAGCATTTGCATACATGATCTATGCCTGTAGTCCCTGGTTGCTAAATAGTGTTTTTGTTCTCAGAAAACTCTGACCTTTTGAGAAGGGAAGTTTCCATACGCTTTTAAGTCTAATTCTGACTTCATGTAGCAGTTGGCTGTCGGATTTATGATCCAATATATCTTATAGGAGGGCTTCCATTCCTAGCATATATATTAAAGCTCACTCAAAATACCATTTCCAGTACAAACAACATCTAACAATATATTGCATGTAGAGACATGATGTGATTTTATAGAGTGAGCTCCAATACATCATCTAGGCAAAAGTAGACCCCCTATAAGCTGTATGAAGTCAGAATGAAGAAAAACAGATGCTGAGAGAGGATTAGTGATATATATACTTGATTATTTAATGAATATAAACTTGATTATTTTCAGAAACGGTAAAGAATTATTAATAGATTGTATTTAGAAAATTTCTTATTTCAGTATGATACATTTTATATTAAATTTTCATTTTTGTGATGGTTCCCGTTTAAGCCAATAATTGTAATTTAAAAAAATTATTTCTTCTTTTCTCTTTCATAATAAACCAGTACCTTAAGTCCAGGTGCAGTTCAGTGAGCAAAACATATCTTACCCAGATTCAGTTCAATGTGAAAACTCATCTTATCCTTTATAATTTGAAAACTCAATAGAAGTGTATGGGAAAGTTCAGAATTGAGAATCAGTTTTCTCTTCAAACCTAGCATTCAGGTATGGTTATCCAAAATTAGAGAATGACTGCTTAACCACAAATTCCCAGGTCCCAGGCGTTCCAGAATATACATGCTTCACCTATAGAATAAACAATAAGAAGTATTTACATGATTGAATGATGGCAGTATTCAGGATAAGAGTTTTTTTTTTTTTATTGTATAATATACCACAACATGATCACTCTATGGGCAAGGTCCAAAAACTTGTTAGGGAGCGTTTGATTCCTTACCCTACTCTTGGGCGATATTTCATAATTATTGTGTAAAACTTTGTCAGCTAAAATTAACAATTGTATTACAAAAACCATAAACTTAAATAATGTTGGTGGTTAATATTATTTATTCATTTTGCTTATAGGCAAGCACAGGTGACACAGGCAGGATCGGATGCTTCTCAGCCACCTGAAAAACCCCATAAATGAATATTCCCTGTGAGCCATCAGCTGTATGTTAAATAATTTTTTTTTTTTAATGTGTTTTTCTTCCAGGAAATGTATGAAGTCGCCAAAAAGCTGTGCTCTTTTTGTGAAGGTCTGGTCCATGATGAACATCTACAGCATCAAGGATGGGCAGCCATTATGGCAAACTTAGAAGACTGTACACATTCTTACCAAAAGCTGCTTTTTAAATTTGAGAATGCTTATACAAAGTATCTTCAGTCTATAGATGACATTAAACTAAAATTAACAAAGTAAGTGTACAGCTATAGTATGTTTTTTTTTTTAATTTGTTTTACTCATTGACAACACAAGGTTTGGCTGCCAGTAATGAAAGTATTATTATTATTAATAACATATTTTTAAAGCCCCAACATATTGCACAGCACTGAAAAAGTACAGTACTATGTCCTGGCTGATATCTGTATCTGCAAAGATGATGATGTGATATGGCAGTTGTATTAGATATATATCATAATCTCTTCATGTAGGTCCCCTAAGTTGCAGCACACAATGCTTGCTTATTGTAAAAATGAAATACAAAATATATCTTGAAGCTCTTATTTCTGTACAATACACAAAGACTTTATGGGTATTTGGAAATAAAATGAAGGCAATCGGTTGCTTAAAGGATGATGTAGATATTTAAAATAATTTAAAATTTTCTATTGCATTCTGTATTGTATGTATGTATATATATATATATATATATATATATATATATATATATATATATATATATATTTATATTCTTTGTTGTTTTGCGTGCGGTGAGAGGACCAATTATATTCCATGCCAGAGTTGCTCAAACATGATTTGTTCAGCTAACGTCACACTGATAAGCTTTCTGTAGAAACTAAGGAATATAAGCAAATGCTGCAAAGAATGTTCTCTGCATGAATGTTCTTGGTTACACTCCTTATTGCCTTTACTTTTCATCTATTCAACACACTTGCAGACTGTGCATGGATCCTTTAATTCAGACAACAGATTATTCTAAAGAATTCTGTGTTTGTAGATTTGATTTTTTTTTTACATATGTTAAAACATAACTTGCATGGCATCATACAGAGCTTAATATTTTCTATTTCTTTGTTTAGTTTAGGAACAGCTGTTTCTGTCATGGCCAAGATTCCACTACTTGAGTGCCTAACAAGACACAGCTACAGGATGTGCTTAGATAGACTTATATCACCTACTGATATTGATACTGAAGAAATGGAGAATGCAAAAGTAGAAGAAATGGTGCAATATGATAATGATGAAGCAAAACTGAAAAGTGTTGTGTTGCTAGCCTCACTTTCCCAATCTGTGGAAAGGCAGCTACAGGAGGTAACAGGAAAGGACACTGGGCAAGAGAACAATGAGTCTTCTACACAAAACATGGAACTGTCAGAGGCGAATTATTCTGGAAATCCCCCTTGCTTTAACGTTTCATTATTAGACTGGATAAATGTCCAAGATCGGCCGAATGATGTTGAGTCATTGGTTAGAAAATGTTTTGATTCAATGAGCAGAGTAAGTAATTGCTTTACTTTATGTAATCATTGAATTATTCATGAATCTTACCAAATGTAATCAGTCTTTACAAAAAAGTGGATGACTGATGACCGGGTTCAGTGTATGTAGCAGGGTCATCAGTCAGTCTAGATCTACGCACACGTATTGCACTAATATAGAACAGAATAAGAAATCTCTACCGGTTGATTAGTTGATATACAGGTTTATATCAAGGGACTCAGACCTATCTAATTTAAAGTGAGAAAGAGAACTACAGGTACGCCTGTTAAATGGATTTATGTTGTCCATAATCCATATAAATAAGGCTTTCTTTGAGAATGTGTTATATTAGTTTAGATAAAATTGTTTAATGGAAAACAGTCAGTGCTCCGAATGTAGATTTCACACTTTTTCATGTTTACTTTGTAAATACAGATGAAGCCACTTTGGATTGTGCATTTGACACAGAATAACTTAACTCATTTATCCCACTTAACACAGAATATTGTGTCACAGTATCCCATCCAATTAAGGAGTTCACCATTAAAAACAATGGTGCTTTGCTATGCTAAGGAAAAGTTGAAAAATGCATTAAATGAGTTAAGATAACTTTAGATAACACAGTTTCTTCAATTAGCCCTGAGTCATGACGCATTTAACTCACAAATCCAAGTGGCTGCATCTGTATATATGACCGTTCTTAAAGGAGAATTCAACCGGTAGGAGGGTAAGGTTTTTAAGTTACCGGGGAATTCTCCTTTAAGGCTACTGCTGGAGTAGGGAGATGCTTAATGGGCACAAGCTTATCCCGTTGCACTGGGAACCTTTCCCTGCCTCACCATTTTGCCTTATGAATAAAAATATATTAGCATCTCTCTAAAGTATATTCATTAAAATTATTTTTAAATTAAAGTTCAGTAGAAAGCAGTATTTATATGTCTCTTTTGGTATTCCTGGTTCTGACTGTTGAAAACAGTGTAGCAAAAGTTAGCTAAAACAGGCACACCTATGGCCTTTCTTTTATTAGGCAAAAAACGTTTTATTTGGGTTGACATTCCCTTTAACAAGTATATTTATAAATGTAAAGATTCATTAATTCTTTGCATTCTAGCATTTGTGGGAGCTGCTATTTTGGGTGACGTGGTGTAACAATTGTACACAGGCTAAAGCGGTACTTGGGGTCTGCAAAGTCTTATGACTTGGCAGAGGCAGGCAAGCACATGTTTGTACCAGCACAGAAGTAAATGTAATGAATTAACTCTGTAAGCTATTGCTTTAACTATGGTATAATGTTTGGTTTAAAAACTACTGATACACTGAGCATACCACTTTTGAAATGTTCATTTTACTTAACTATGATTTACAAATTCTAAAATCTTAATTACCATGTCTTAAATTTTTAGCTCGATCCACGAATTATTCAGCCATTTCTGGCAGAATGTCGTCAAACTGTTGCCAAATTGGATAATCAAAATATGAAAGCTATCAAGGGGCTTGAAGATAGGCTGTATGCTCTGGATCAAATGATTGCGAGCTGCAGCAGACTTGTTAATGAACAAAAAGAACTTGCTCAGGTGAGTGCCATTTGCTAGTAACATATCCTATGGAGAGCATTGATAAGTGTGCACAAGTGTGTGTTGGGGTGCGAGGCACATTTATCAAGGGTCGAATTTTGAATTCATAAATTCAACTAGTAGTAGAAATATAGTAATAAATTATATTAATATATTAATAAAATCAAAGTTTGTAAACTCAGATTTGAATTTGATTTGAGTTTTTTCTCCCGAAAAAAAGCTAGAATGTAAGCAAGACTGCAAACATCTCCAAATTGATCCTGGACCTCTTGACGTAAACAGCAGGTTTTAGGTGGCTTACGGTCAAATTTAAATTCTTAAAGTGGACCCGTCACCCAGGCACAAAAATCTGTATGATAAAAGTCCTTTTTCAATTTAAACATGAAATCCAATTTCAAATTTTTATTAAAGCATTCATAGCTGTTTTAAGCTCATTTAAAAATCTCAGCTGTCAATCAAATATTGTCTGCCACTCCTCTATGGCTTAGGCATAGAGGCGAAGCAGACAATTACTTTCGCTTTCCATTCAGCACTTCCTAGATGTCACTGCTCCCCACACATTCCCCCAGTTCTCTTAACCATTTAATTGTGTAGCCAGGACATGAGGATAGACATTGGGTCCCCCATTCTGGTGCACAAACAAGATTCTGAGATGATACAAGGCTTGTCTTAATAACAGTGTCCACAAAATGGCTCCTGCCTGCTTGCTATAATTATGAATGCCCAGACTGAAGAAAACAAGATTAAAATAATTTATATAGTGTAATTAATGTTCATTTTGCTTGACTAATGTTATAAAATAGGATTTTGAATATTTTTTTGGGGTGACGGGTCCACTTTAAAGGGCCTGTGTATGATAGATCTCGTAAATCATTAAAAAAAAAAAAAAATCTAATCGAATTCATATGACTCCCTAATCGAATTTGACATTTTTGACCATAAAAAAATTTGAAAATTTGAATTTTCAATTTGACCCTTGGTAAATCTTCCCCTAAATATTGCATTGTGATAAAAAATGTTGGCAGCTTTTTATTTTTCCAAATAATGCACAAGTATCTTGAAATTCATATCTTGGGGCTTAAATATCTTTGTCTCCAAAGATGCCCCAGTAGCTCCTCATATTCTGCTGATTCACTGATTCACATGCTCTGTGCTGCTGTCACTTACTGAATTTAGGGACCCACTCACAATATACAGTACACATATAATAGAAATTTGTCAGTATAAGGCTGATTAGTAATTATTACAATTAATTAATGCATGTCATCACAGAAACCAGTGCATCAGAATTTAATAATCCGGTTGCTAATTTGTGACGACCCCTAAGCTTAGCTTCTCAACAGCTGCTCAAAGCCCACTGAGCATGTCAGTGTCACAGACACAATGACCCCCTGTGACAAGTCTGATGTCCTGGATCATTGCTGCTATTGACAAGCTGAAACTTTGCAATATGTTCAGTACATTAAATATGGCACTTTTAACCACGTTTAGGGTTTAGTTATTATATTTTATTTTTAGGGTAAGTGTGATATGTTTGATTCATGGAATAAAAACATGAAATTTTGAAAACACGCACACACGCACGCGCGCGCGCGTATAGAATCTGTTATCCAGAAGGCTTGTGAACTGGAGTTTTCTGGTTAAGGGATCTTTTCATAATTTGGATCTTCATACTTTGTCTACTAAAAAATACTGTACATATTTAATAAATCAAATAGGCTGGGTTTTCTTCCAATAAGGATTCATTTTATCTTAGTTTGGATCAAGTACAATGTACTGTTTTGTTATTACAGTGAAAAAGGAAATAATTTTCACACATTTGGATTATTTGGATAAAAGGGAGTCTATGGGAGATGGTCTTTCCGTAACTAACTGGTCTCTGGATAATGTATCTCATACCTAAATATATATATATATATATATATATATATATATATATATATATATATATGTGTATATGTATATGTATGTATGTATGTATGTGTATATAGAGAGAGAGAGAGAGAGATTGCCCCTGTTTATAGAGAGTGTGTGTTTATTTTTTTTTTACATACACGTTAGACCTCAGGTTTTTGTCCATTCAATATGTTTTGTCTAGACTAGCTAGAATCCTTGAGAAATGGAGAATTTAATATGTTCGCTCGTGGTAATGGAAGAATGCTTGATGCTGCTTCTCAAGCTCTTGCCTGTGACGTCAAGTGATGGTATATGACTCACATAAAAATCTAAAAGTATTACTTGTATATAACCCATTTATAGCTGGAACCTGAGACTGAAAATCATTTTTTATTTTCATTGACGTTAAATGTTTTACCTTTGTTTATTCTTCTCTGCCTCTGTCAGAATGCTAGCAGATAAGTTTAATAACTGCTATTTGCTGTATTCCTCCTTGCAGTGAGTGAAAAAAAAGATTCTATAGATAATTTTAATGAAGCGAATCAGGCATCTTTTATTAAAGTGTATATTAAAGTGTATCTATAAATAAAATGTTTTTATTCCAGCTTTAAAGCAGAAAGTGGTATTTTAGTAGGGCACCTGGTTTATATTTATCTGGTTTGTTGAAAAATATGTTTTGGCTGCTGATCCTTATTCTTGGAATTAGCTATTTTGTGTCAGTTCCTTTAATTTTGTCAGGCACCATAAGTTTTATAAAATATTTATTTGCAGTTACTTTAAGGAGGTTATGTAATGAGACTCTGTTTGCCCATGTGCAATCACCCAAAGCAAGATTACGTCATCAATTAAATCAATTCCTTACAGTCTTTGGTCCCTGCCATGCATGCTCTCATACTAACTATGGACAATTTTATCAGGGCCCATTTTACCTACCTGTGAGCTGTGGGAATAAAATCTGTTTTTGGTATATGGTTTTTCCTTACTAACTTACCTTGAGTGAATTTTTAATTGCTATGTGTGGAAACAGTTGCTATAGTAACCCTGTTTCATTTAAACCCACAATCCCCTTTAAATTGGAGTACTGATAATTTTGGTTGTATACTTTGTTTGTAAATGGAAAACAGTAACAACCCGGGAGCATGGTGGTGTAGAGGTATACGTTTAAGTGCAATGGACTTTAATTGCAATTTTAAAGTATTCATAACTATTTGACTTAACAGTGATTTACTGCTGTTTGATCTCTTGGTTTTGCTAGGGATATCAGATCATAAGTGGAAAATATTTTAACTATTGTGGGGTCCACTCCCCCCCCTACATTGCAAAGTAGTACGGTCCACAACCCCCCCCCCAGCATTTTAAAGTTGTATTGTCCACTCCCAGTGCATTGCCACTCCCAGTGCATTGCAAGTGGTGTGTCTAGTCCCCCCACATTAAAAAGTGAATCGTCCATTCCACCCCCCTCCCCCGTTGCAAAGTGATACGGTCCGCTTCCCACCTCCGGCATTGCAATGGTGTATGATCCACTTTGCTATGTGTGATGGAGGGGACCGTACCACTTTGCCGTGCTTTGGGGTGGACCGTATGTGGTTACCGAATTTCATTCAAAGCACTATAGTGGCATATATATGTGGCATACTTTACATTTCAAAGTCAAAAAATCAGGATTTACCCCAGGAAGACATATTATTTAAAAGTACAGATTCCATCAAATCCAAAATGGGTAACCATGTCTTTCTCTCCCTAATTACAAAACATCAAAGCTTTTCTAAACTTAGCAATTTCTATAACATGTTTTGAAAATTTGACCTAAAAACGTTAATTTTGAAAGTGTGTATCTCCCACATAGCATTAAGTACTAAGAAAAAAACATTCTAAATATGAATGCCAAACCATATATTTTTGGAAAGTATGCATTCAGACATTATCGCATTATCCCATTATCCCAAATGGATAGCCATGTCGTTGTACTCCAAACTACTGAGTCGCAATGCTTTCTCAAGATTGGGGCTTTTGATGGAATATCCAAAAATCGCCTCAAAGCTTCCATTTTACAGAATCTTATCTTCCACATAGTATAGCATGCCAAGAGAAAACATCCTAAATATGAATGCCAGAGTTCTACAGTTTGATGCCCAATATGCATAGATTTACCAAACTGTGTGGCGTATAGAGAGGCCTCAAATTAAAATAGCGCATATGATTTTTCAAGTCTGGCATTCTGGCTGCTGCAACGTAAGCACCCGGTATGTGTATTATGGGCCATAAGAAACCCATATATTTTTGGAAAGTAGACATTCTGACATCCAAAATGGGTAATTATGTCTTTCTATTGCAGAGTACCAAACGGCAACACATGCTGAATGAATGTAGTGGTGTGTGTGTGACTGCTGTGAATATGTGAACCCCCAAACTGCCAAAAATGTATGTGTGTGAGTGTGTATTAGTGTAAAAAGTATGTGTTTGTGCATGTGTAACACTGAACTGGGGTAGAAGCTGCAAATCGGTCTGGGGGAGTCTCGTGTAGAGGAGGGAGCTGTCTTCTCTTTGGGGGGGTTGCTGGGGGGTTAAAGGAGAATTCAACCCTGGAAAAAAAAAGCCCATACCCCCCCCCCCATGTACAAGAATGTAAATATCAGAGCATAACGTCTGACTATAGATCTAAGATCTGATTGGTTGTTATGAGCAACATCACTTGTAATGTTTCTCTACACTTTTTGCAGAGCATGATAAATAGATCATGTAGTTGGTTAGGCTGTAGACTTCTCAACCACACTGACTGGGCAACATTTTTAAATGATCAATTAGAGTCTGTGGGGAGGTGGTTCTTAGCAAACCTCTGCGAAATATTTCACTCATTCCTTAATGACATCTGTTGTTACTGAGAAGAACAAAACATTAATGGGAAAATGACAAATAATGTTATGATGATATTTGATAATGTCCTCATCATATGTTGCTCTATAATATGCAAAGGTAGCACATTAAGTAAAAAAAAAAAAAAATCACAAAATCCATTTGTTTCTTCTCAGGGATTTTTAGCAAATCAAAAGCGGGCTGAAAACTTGAAAGACCCCTCTGTGTTACCTGATTTGTGCTTAAGTCATGCAAATCAATTGATGATCATGCTGACAAACCACAGAAAACTGTTGGATATCAAACAGAAATGTACTACTGCCAAACAGGAGCTTGCTAATAATTTGCAAGTTCGTTTAAAGTAAGTATTTTCATACCAAATATGTTAATCTTTCACACAGAACCAACTGGACTAAACTCAGTAGAATCAAGACATTCCAAGTCAGGAAGAGACAGCATTTTTACAATTTTGCCTACCATATGTGTTTTATAATTGCAGTGGGGATGCACTGTGTTCATATTGCAAATTGAGGGGGTGGAGAAAACCCCAACCAAAAACAAAGGTGAAAGTGACATGATTTATTTATTGATTAGATGTGAGGACAGAATGATATGGCAGAATAAAAGATAACCACAAGGCATCAGGCCAGATAATTGATAGTAGAGTTATTCATTATGCTAGAGACTTCTGGGATGTTGAAAGAGAAGAGTATGTTTGTTTCAGCTAAGTACTGTATGTACTTTAAGGGAGTATCATAAATATAGTGGTCTTAAGAATTGAATTATTGGAAACGGGAACCATAAAATGGAAAGAAATTAAAGGCCTAGGACAGAACATAAACAAGTCTCCCCACAGGACAAAAATAAGGGAGAAGATGATTCCCCATTGTATCTGACACCCTAAGGCTTATTTGACAAACTTTGAATGTCAGAATTTCCCAGGTTTTCTATTCATGTCCTCTCCTATTCATATTCCAGGTACTGTAGAGATGCTGAATAAAAAAACTAAATAACTAAAAAAACACAAATAAAAAATGATAAACACTTGCAAATTGTCTCAATATCACTCTCCATAAAACTAAAAGTCAATTCAAAGATGAACAACTCCTTTAAACAGAGATTAGAAAGGTGGGAGGAATCCGTACAGGATATTTACACAAGGCCCAAGACAACGAAGAGACTGAAAGGGGAGAAAGTGATCAAGAGTGTTGAACGTTTTTGAGAGATCAAAGAGTATAAATAAGAATATAATATAATATATAATTGTCATATATTTTGCAAGCCATGTTAAGCGTTTTGGTGGAATATTGTGGACAAAACCATATAAGAAAAGGTCAAACAGGCTTTGGTTAGAGAAGAATCAGATCAATGGGTTAATTTATAGATACACTGCAAGTGGATAGAGGTATATAGACCAGATAAGCATGAGGTAAGGCTAAGTGAGAGATTGTTTCAGTATAGAGCTGATTAGTTATTTTAATTGGGAATATTACAGTTTAGACATAAAGATTAAGTGCATGGGTTGGAACTGTGATTGAAGAGGTAGTGAAATTTTGGTATGTTTAGAAGGAACAGGATAAAGAGGGTTGGTGGGAAAGTGGGAAAAAGACAGAAGGTTGTCATTACAGAAATATAAAGAACATTCTGCATTCAACAGATTTTTCTTTACATTGTCAACTTGTTTCGAAGGTGGTGCTGTTTTGTTATGCTCCATGCTGACCAAGATGGTGAAAAACTACTGGCTCTATTCCGACTCTTAACAGAGCTCATAGAACGAATCAAAATCGTGGAGGCTCTTAGTACTGTTCCTCAAATGTACTGCTTAGCGGTGGTTGAAGTGGTGCGAAGAAAAATGTTCATAAAACACTACAGAGAGGTAAGAATGCTAGCCCTGGAGTGTTGCATTTTGAAGAAAAATGGCACTAGATAAGAAAAATAAGGAGACTAAAACCAGCCTGTAATACCTGTAATACAAGTAATGAAAAACTGAGGTGGACGTTTCAGCCTTGTGGTTATGAATTTTATCACTTATCATTTTAGATGTATTTGTGACTAGTCTGCAGTGAAAGTTTAATTGCAGCTCAGAAAAATTTTAAATGGAAACTATCCCAAAAATTCAAGTTTTATAACAGCTTCATGTCAAGGAAGCAAGAAATGTTTTAAAAGTATACGTACATGGGAAAAATGTTTTTTTTTTTTCAAAACACATCCGTTAATGGTGCTGCTCCAGCAGAATGCTGCACTGAAACCAGTTTCTCAGATGTTTTTAATTTTGAAATCTGACATGGGGCTAGACATATTGTCTTTTTCCCAGCTGCCCCCAGTCATGTGACTTGATTTCTGATAAACTTCAGTCACTCTTTACTGCTGTACCCCCTCCCTTTCCCTGCCCCCAGCAGCCTAACAATAGAACAATGGGAAGGTAACCAGATAGCAGCTCCCTAACACAAGATAACAGCTTCCTGGTAGATCTAAGAACAGCACTCAGTAGTAAAATCCAGGTCCCACTGCAACACATTCAGTTACATTGAGTAGGTGTAACAATAGCCTGCAAGAACGCAGTTCCAGCCTAAAGTGCTGGCTCTTTCTCAAAGCACATGCCCAGGCAGAATGACCTGAGGTGGCTGCCTACACACCAATGTTACAACTAACTACTTGCTGATTCAGGAATTAAATTTTATTTTGTAGTGAATTATTTGCAGTGTAAACAGTGCCATTTAGAAAAAAAACTACATCGTAAAAATCATAACAGAATCCCTTTAAGCATAATCAAAATGTCATTTTTGAAATAATCAATTTACTCTTTACTCTCCCCTAGTGATGGGCGAATTTCTTCGCCTGGAGCAAATTCATGGCAAATTCCTGCGATTCCCCGCCGGTGAATAAATGTTCGAAACACCTGCAAAATTACGCCTGGTGAAAATTTGCTCATTTTTTTGATGCCAGCGCGTCCAAAAACGGACGCACGCGTCCATAACAGGACTTCCACATCCAAAACAAGATGCCTGTGGCATTTTGCAAATTGTTCAGGGGAAGCGAAATGCCACAGATTCACCCATCACTACTCTCCCCCTCTCCGCACATTCTTCATGCTGGTGTTTTGGTTAGATTTTGATTTAGGATAGGGCTTGTACTGAATATCCTTTTTGCCTGTTATTGTAATCATAAAATATCTATTGTTTTTATTTCTTGAGCTAAATAAGACAGACCGGAAAATGTACTTTTACCATCCACATTATGATTGATAGCTTTGAAGCTTATAATTACATGGATGTGTTTATTGATACATTATTAGTATTTATTCTTGTCTCATTACAACATCAGGATATTTTGACCTGAGATGAAATACCCAGAACTGCCTGCTCTGTGTCACATTGATATTTAAAGGAAATACCCTGACACCTCTGGTACAAATGGTGCATTTTTTTGAACATTTTCAGGCCTATAACCACCTGTACCAGCAGAGTAACATGGTTTCCAATAAAGTCAATGTAAAGTAACAGGGAAAGTTTTAAGCATTTAGCTGGCCAAGAAATATCAGCCCAAGTGCTATTATCCTAAGGCTTAAATTGACATCTGATCTTATTTTCTTTTAACAGTGGACAAATTCATTAGTGAAAGATGGAAAATCTCTTTATGAAACAGAGAAAATGAAAAGGGAATCTTTTGGAAAGCTTTTTAGTGAGTATTATCGTATTTTAGATGTATCCCTGCTTCATTTGTACTTAATGACAGAGGCACGCTCAGCAGTTCCAAACATTAGTTTAACTAGGCAATTAAAGGGGTGGTTCACCTATAAGTTAAGAACATTTTCAGTTAGTTGCATTATTTATTGTTTATAGTTTTTAAAATATTTCCAACATTCTAATGGGTGACTGAATCCATCTAAAAATAAAATGCTCTGTAAGGCTACAAATGTATTGTTATTACTACTTATTATTGCTCATATTTTATGCAGGCCTCTCCTATTCATATCCCAGTCTTGTATTCAAATCAGTGCATGGTTACTAGGGTAATCTATAACATAACAACAAGATTGTTGAAAATTGCAAACTTGAGAACTGCTGAATATAAAGCTAAATAACAAAAAACACAAATAAAAAAGAAAACCATATGCAAATTGTCTCAGAATATTACTGTGTACATCATATTAAAAGTTACCTCAAAGGTGGACAACCCCTTTAATAGCTCAATGGACAAGTGAAAGAAATGGCAGCCATCTGCATTTTTGGTGCATCTCTGTGTCAGCTAATTTTAACTTGTTTCTGAATTTATTATTATTATTAACATGTATTTCTATAGCGCCAACTTATTTCGTAGCGCTGAATGACAATTCCCATGTTGGTCCACCTAGCAGAATTGATATGTTTCATTGCTTTAACAGTGCAGATTTGCTTGTGGATTGTATACTTCAGGATAAAAGACCTACATTATACTGAGAAAAAAAAACAATATTCCTATTTTACAAGTAAACGGAGATTGAGAGATTCTATCCTTTTTATATCTTCCTAAATTATTTCCATGGCTAAGGTTCAGAGAAAAAGGAATTGTATCAGTTTGAATATTTTTGTCAGTTTAATGTGAAATGAATTAATTTGAGAATCTTTGGTATTCAAAGAAAATAGCACTTCTACAGCAAAACACAACTGAATAAAGTAAAACAATGGCTAGGATGAAGCAGAAAAGTAGACGAGTAGAGAGTGGGAAAATATTTTTTCTTATACTACAATGGACCATATTTAGTGATTTAACAGTTTATAGCCAGATTAGTTTATTCACTTTAGTGCATTTTAAATGGTTGTATGGGTTGTTGTACTGCATGTAAACTTGCTACCTGCAACAGTTAACCCTGGAATTAACATTTTCTGGAAAACTATATGAATTTTTGAGCAACAGATAGTTTACATCAAATCAAGTGACGTACTAAAGAATCTTACCTACCTGGTATATATATTTAAGTAAATATTGCCCTTTTACATCTCTTGCCCTGAACCACCATTTCATGATGGTCTGTGTGCTGCCTCAGAGATCACCTGACCAGAAATATTTCAACTCTAACTGTAACAGGAAGAAGTGTGGAAGCAAAAGACAGAACTCTGTCTGTTAATTGGCTCATGTGACCTAACTTTATAGTTTGTTTGGTATGATTGTATGCACCGTTGGATCCTAGGATCCCAGGAGGCTGTCCTTATTTTTTAAAATGGCAATTTTCTATTTATGATTACCCAATGGCACATGCTACAAAAAAAGTGTATTATTATGAAAATGGTTTATTTACATGAAGCAGTGTTTTACATATGAGTTGTTTTAGGCAATATCTGTTCATAGAGACCTACATTGTTCGCGGGGTATAGTTTTCCTTTAAGCAGGCACTATTTCCAGGGTTACTTTCACATGTTGAGCTTGCAAGGGCTGAATCACATGCTCTGGAATGCCCACACTGACTAGGCGCAAACTGCATCACCCAAAGGCTGAACAAACATTATATTGTGGGTAAAAAATACAAGCAAAATGGCCAAATATTTAGCAAATTGGTTAAAAGTTAACTATACTGCGAGAGATGACTAAGTACCCAAAACAGTAAAAATATTCATACATTAACTGCATCATCTGCTTTTAAACTAGAATTCAACCCAATTAAAAAAAATTAACCATACCCCCCTCCCCATGCCAACCTAACTGCCCCCCGGGGAAATGCCCCATATTTTATACATACCCCTCGGCGCAGATTCAGGCAGCGGAGTTCCACGCAGCCATCTTGCATGTCTTTGGTAAGCTGACTGGGAGATCGGCATGGCGGCACATGCACAGTTGAAGCAGTTTTCCAGCTTGCAACGGTGCAGGTTAAGTATAAAGTATGGGGCATTTCCCTGGGGGGGGGGCTCTATGTGGGGTGGGGGTATGTTTGTTTTTTTTTTTTTATTACAGGGTTGAATTCTCTTTTAACACATCACACAGATGATACAGTTTACCCACCACCAGTCCTTATTTATCAAAGAGGTGTGCTCCATACTAGTGTAATCTAACCTATTTACTTACCCACTTGTTAGATTAAAACATCACTTGGATAGCTCGCAATTAAAGAGCATGTACTTGCCCATTTTGAATATACTAAGGGTCAGATAAAACTCCAATTTTTATAGGACCAAAATTTTTTTTTGAGATTTATCATGCTCCAAAGCTGCTACGTTTTTTCTTAACTTTTTCAAGGAGAATAATTTGGTAAATTAAGAGGTTTCGGGGTTTGGTCTAAAAAAATGTTTCTATTCGAGTGAGATAAGTTTGAGTTTTAGTAAATACCCCCCTAAATTTTGAAGTAATGCATACGAATCTTAATTGAAGCACAAATGTATATTTTCACAATTAAACTCAAATTCTTTTTTTTTTTTCTAGGGAAATCTTATTTACGAAACAGGCTCTTTAGAGGACTTGACTCTTGGCCACCATCATTCTGTGTACGTTCATCATCTTCTTCTTTATGATTTTTTTTTTTAAGTTAACAAAAAAAATAAGACAAATCCTGAAGTAAGAAAGTATTTTTATCATTTTCCATTTTCAATCTTTTAAGTATTTTTAATTGAATGTTAAAGTTTTAATTCACATATCTGCAGGGCGTTGTATTTTATATTTTATCTTGTTTTATATTCTTTTTGCCCAACTAGTGGAACACATTGGCAAGCAATGATTTGGACACATGATAGTGCTGAGATGAGCACTACAGCCCCATACAACAGAATGGCATTTGACAAATGTATTCATTCATACATTCGAATCAATGCAATGTCAGGAAAGCTGTGATCAGTTGTAAAAACAAGTGCTGAGTATCCATCAGGATTTCCCAATTAGATATTCACCCCCAATTTTCTGATATTTAACTTTACTTTGAAATGCAAAATTATATTTACTGCCTAAACTGTTGTTTCTTTATATACAGTAGATCATGACATTTTTATGGATATCTATTTCCTCCTTTGATAGACTCGAAAGCCAAGGAGGTATGATGGTGAGCTTCCTGATATCTCTGTTAGTGACCTTCGGTTTTTGCAGTCTATTTGTCCACCAGAAGTGCAGCTTTTCCTCAGGTATATGTTTATTTTTTTATTTTTTGTACAAACTGGACAATATTTATTTATGAGTAAGACTAAACAGAAGAACTGTCTGGATAAAATACAACAAAATCTAAACAGTTTAGAGGAATGTTTAATCCATGCCTTTAGAATGCAAACTCTGAGAGCAAACTAGAAGGCTTATTGGTTGAGCAGAAATTGACAGCATCTATGCTGGATTTTAGCCATTCCTTTAAATCCAGTCTTTAACTGTTTTCTATTCAGCACAATGCCCTCTTTATGCTTCTAGGTTAGCCTTTGCTTCCAGGACTAGCAATGGCATAGGACAAACATGCAAATGGCCTAGACCACCACTGTCATGGGGTCTCTTCTTTAACATAGTTTCAACAGAATCTACATCCGTTTAAATTAAGTGCACTCGTTTGAGCATAATAACACAGAAGTAACCATAGAGGAATCTTATAATTACCAGATGTAATCCAAATACCCAAAGGCTACAGGATTTTAATGTACAGGTATGGGATCCGTTATCCGGAAACCCATTATCCAGATTCCAATAGACTCCATTACAATTTAAAAAAAATTTCTCTGCAATAATAAAACAATACCTTATACTCCAAACTAAGATATAATTAATCCTTATTGGAAGCAAAAACTGCCTATTGGGTTTATTTAATGTGTACACGATTTTCTAGTACCGGTAGTATTAAGGTGGGAAGATCCAAATTATGGAAAGACCTGTTATCCAGAAAGCCCCAGGTTCTGAGCATTCTGGATAATAGGTCCCATACCTGTACAGAATGTAGTTTTTTTTTTTTTTGACTATATACATAATTATCAAGGGAAATGTCACCAAATCAGCACTTTTCATTAATTTATAAGGAACAAGGATCTTACAAAAATTAACAATAAGTTTTAAGGGGTAAGAATAGAATTAGAGAGGCCTTCTCACAAGAATATGAATTAAATTTGCAAGAAAATTCTACAGAACAAATTAAAAAAAAAATGTTCATTTCACTTAGTAAAGTTAGAGTGCTTTTTCTTAACCTTCATTTATTTACTTTCTAAGGGTTCCCTTGCTTTGTGATTTTGAGCCTCTATACCAGCATGTGCGTGCTCTACACAACTTAGTAAAAGCAGCACAAAGTTTGGATGAGATGTCTCAGACCATCACTGATCTGTTAAATGAACAAAAGGTACAGTTTATGCGGTTGCAATATTTTGTTTATTCGTACAATATTCCCATGTGTCTGAACTTTCACTCTCCCTTAAAGGGGTGGTTAGGTTATAGAACGGCCAATTCTAAGCAACTTTTAAATTGGTTTTCATTATTTATTTTTTTATAGTTTTATAGTGATTTGTCTTTTTCTTCTGATTCTTTACATATTTTTCATATTCCAGTCTCTTATTCAAATCAATGCATGGGTGCTAGGGTAATTTGGGCCCTAGTTACCAGATTGCTTAAAATGCTAATTGAAGAGCTGCTGAATAAAAAGCTAAATAACTAAAAAAAACCTTCAATAATAAAGAATTAAAACAATTTGCAAATTATCTCAGAATATAATTTTCTACATTATACTAAAAGTTATCTCAAAGGTGAACAACCCCATTTCAATAACTGCCCAGAAGTAGGTGGGAGAAAATGCACAACATATTTGTTCTTTTGAAGTTCTACTCATATGGAGTATAGAGGTAAATCAACCACATATATTTTACTTTATTTACACTGTATTCATTGAAGATGCCTGCATTGTTTGTTTGTTTTTTCTCTTTTAATACATATTAGTATATTATATTACATTATTTCCATGGTTTTATCAATACAGTGGGGCATTAATTGTAACCAAAATGTGTTGTCTTGTTTTGATAGAAAATGCGTTATAAGGAGAAAAGAATTTGATGCTATGAATAGCTTTTTTTTTTATAAGAATTCTTGAAATGACATTTAGTAATAATCTAGTAGAAACAGAATCTCACATTTGTCATATGTTTTTTTTACAGGCATCTAATGGTCAGCTGTCCCCACAATGTCTAACAACGCAAAAGATAGACAGTGCAACAGAAAACACAACAACTACCTCATCCAAAACTCCTTTATCACTTAGTCTTCAGGGTCCCATTTGTCCTGCTGTTAATGCTCCCGAGCCTTTGGAAGAGTTGTCTCCAGACAGCATTGATGCTCATACGTTTGATTTTGAAACAATTCCCCATCCTAGCATTGAACTTAAACAGGGTTCTTTGGACATGGACTCTTTGGCAGATAGTCCTGAATCTGATTTTATGTCTGCAGTCAATGAGTTTGTTATTGAAGAGAATCCTGTGTCACCAAATATAAGTGATACACAAAGTCCAGAAATGATGGTTGAGTCCCTATATTCATCTGTTATTAATGCAATTGATAGTAGACGAATGCAAGATACAAAAAGCAAAGTAAAGGACGAAAACACATTTTCAAGATTGTGTTTGGAAAAATGTAAAATTGTTGCACATGAATCTCAATCCAGTTTGCAGAATTTTAAGGAGGATCTTTCTTACTTAAAAATGCTTGTGCAAAGAGAACAAAAACACTTTGCTAGTGCTATAAAATCCGTTTCTGTAGATATTTATGATACAGTTGATAAAGTAAAATTGTCTGTTGAAACAGCATTAAAGGAAAAGCATTTAGAAGAACTTCAGGTTTTGGAACGATCTTATCAGAAAAGACTGCAGCTTTCAAAGGAACAATTTGATGAAAATGAGAAACAACTGAAAAGTGACCTTGCAAAACTAAAAAATCATTTGCAAAACAGAGATAATGAATTTACATTGATCTGTAATGAAAATGAAACTTTTCTATGTTTACAAACTGAGCAAAATGAGAAAATCGTAAGTCTAGAAAATGCAATGAAGGAACAAGCATCTGAAATTCAGCAGCTGAGACAATCCCGAGAAGCCGCTTTAGAAGATATAAAAAAAATTCATGCTGAAAATGAAGAAAAGCTCAGGTTTCTTAAGGAAGACCTTATGACTTTAGAACAAACTCATTTAAAAGATCTTGAAGAAAATTTAAAACTCAGGCATGCACAAGACATGGAAAGTATGATATCTGACAACAAGTGTTCTCAAGAAAGAGTTAAACAAGATCATAAACTTATGGTTGACCAGTTGCTAGAATCTCATAGTGCAACAATTCATGAAAAAGACAGTCGGCTACAAGAAAAAGACCTTAGAGTTTCTGAGCTTTCAGACAATAGATGTAAATTAGAAGTTGAACTGGCATTAAAAGAAGCAGAAATCGATGAAATCAAAGTTTTACTGGAAGAATGCAAAGCACAACAGCAGGATGTCATGAAATGTCAAATTAATGAGAAAACTGAGACCTTAGAAAAGGAGATATTGAGGTTGAATAGCCTAATTCAGGTGCACAATGATGAACACGAGCAGGGACTAGTGGAGCTTGAAACATTGTTGTCAGCTGAAAAAAATCGGTGCATTTCCGAACTTTTGAATAGGCATGAAACTGAGACCAATCTATTACAGGCTGAAATCAGTAGTCTGACACGTGCACATAAGGAAGCATCAGAAACAGAGTGTGGACTATGTGAACAAGTTAACGAATTAAGAAGTAAATTAGAGAAAAATGTAAAAGCACTAGAAAAACAAACAGAACTCCAAGAAAAGACTTTAAATGAACAGAAAGTAAAATATGAGACTGCTATTCAGAAACTTGAAGAAGATCAAGAACAAATTTTGCTTGCACAAAAACAAGAAAAGGAGCTTCTCCTACAAACCTTTACGCAGGAGAAAGAAGAGGCTGTTAAAAAGTTAAATGCTGTTGAACAAGAACTTTTAGAAAAAGTATGTCAACTTGAACAGCAAGTAAACCAGAGGTAGGATGCAATTATTATGGCCACATCTTAAACTTGTTCCTGTAATGTTTCTGTTTAAGTGATCATTTCATTCCAAGTTATTTGGGATCGCAAGACAAAAAAAATCTTTATAATAACTTGAAATATCTCCACTAACTTCAAGCATGAAACATTTTCCCAGATAAATTTGGCCCTAAAGTTGTCTTTTGAGGATCTGAAAATTGATGGATTGTCTGCTTGAGGAACAAAGTGAAAGCCGACTTTAAATTATTTTGTTCAAGTGGTAAAAAAGAACCTTATTATAAATTACATCAGACAATGCCCTTAACCTATGTCTTGCCAAGTTTCTGTACTCATATTTTCTTTGCGGTACTTACCAGTTTATGTCAGAAACTGACAAGTAACAGGTTTTTCTTAGAATAGGTTTCCAAACTCTGGTTTTTAAGTACAAAGATTATTGTGTAAGAGGCAGAATTTTGTCTTCAATTTATTGTGGTATTCAGGTTTGCATGCAAACGAAGGCTTGCAATCCTTACTCACATTACACAGTCAAATGTAGGTGGCATCGGCCACCTACCAAGATAATATCAGTATAAATGTTTTCCACTTGCCTCTTTTTTTTTTTCTTTTTTACTTCTCATTGTTTGACCTGAAGCTAGAAAAAACAAATTGCTATGGGTTACTGCTGAGCTACAAATTTTCCCCATGATGATTAATGAGCCTCACTGTTTATTTCAGAGCTTCCAACTCTATTCTTCTTCTTAATTTTTTTATTCTTTTAATCTTTTAATAAAAACGGCAAGACCGAAGGAGAAGCCAGGCCATATGTAACCAATAATATATTAAAAGTTTAGCAATTCTACACATTTCTGTCTATGCAGTTTTAAAAGTTAAGCATTCTACGTATATACTATAGTTATAAATTAACTATATAGCATATTTAAAGGCATCATTCAACATTCCTTAGTTAACATTTTTTAAGGGTGTTCAATTTAGGAAACTCTCTTGCTAATTGACAAAAAGTGGAAAACCTGCTCTATAGCTGTTTCTTTTTAAGTGTAGGAAAAACTGTGGGGTTAACTTTATGTATTATTTGTTTTGCATGGTGAAACTATTCCGTTAACACACAGAAATCATCAGATTTTTACTTACATTATTCAAACTTCACTAGACATAAAAAACGTGACTGCATGGAGATTGTTTGTGGTTCATCCAGTGGCACTGCCCACCACTAGCACCCAAACTCTACACTGATTTTGCTTTATTGCTACCAGAGCTAGCTACATTCAACAGGGCTATGCATGGATACCTAGTTGCCCTTCCCCATAGTCTGAAGTGCCTTAAGATAAAATAGAGCTTCTGCATTACAATAATTTATGATATTCTGTAAAGCCTTATTCTCTATTAAATATCATGATTTCTCTTCAGATTATTTTTTGCTGAATAAATAATATCAACCTAAAATGTTGTTTTTGTCATGTGAGATTTATGTTTTAGGACCTGCAAGGTGTAGGTGATGCTTTGTTATGCCCTTATATATTACACCATAGATGTAATCAAGGGTATACCTTATTTTTTTATAAAGCTATATCTGTCTGTGTGTGAAAGACAATCATATTTGTTTTGTTCCAGTGGTGGCCACACCATTTAGAATTTCTTACTAAAGAGTTACTTCTAATATCCTGAAATGCATTGGAGATGGGGGGGGGGGTTATTCCATTAAATATGCATATACTTTCTAGTTTAATACCATGGCAAGTGCCTATAATTATTGTGGCTGTACATTAAGTTTGTGTTTAACATATATTTATGTGTAAAATATGTCAATAGTTTACAACTCTGTCCTTTGATAAAACAGTTGTTTGCTTTCCAATTTACTAATAATGCCAAATGCAATGCTGGGTATAAATAGAGGTTGCATCAGTTTTATTATTTATTTAATCCTTTTTTACTGGTTAATTGACATTCTGGTACCTAACACACAAAAAAATCATCTCTTTAAGCATCAACCAAAGAATAAAAGTTCTTAACCTCTGTAAACTGTAATGTGAAAAAATACTATACACTGTGTTTGTAGGATGATTGTGGTTAAAGGTATACTAGCACAATTTCGCTCACACTAAACTAAAGCAATGAAAAAACAAAAAAGGCACTTTATATAAATTATGCTACACATGGTAAATATTGCATGCCTGCAGTTAGAGTTTTTTTATCTTCTTTCTTCACCTTACTGTGATTTTTATTCTAGCTGTTTATATTTTGTTGCATGCTTTGAAATATAGCAATATGAGTCATTGGTCCTAGCAATGATTTGGATATTGCATGGCTTCTAAATATTCTGCTTGCAAGTCACTTTACAAAGCATTTCAGTATGTGGCCAGATGCTATGTTGTCTTCTGTCAGCGCTCACTGATATTAAAGACCGTTTTTGACACTTCTATAAAATAAAAATATGCATAAACCATTTAAACCTTAAGTGAACCCCAAAAGATTGTTTTGCCAACAGGTACTGTTTTATAATTATGTCACAGAAAAAAGAATTTTTATTTTATTTTATTAGAATTATTTGCTTGAAATTGAGTCAGTGGCTGATGGTAGGTTTCTGGATAACAGTTGCCATTTCATTTAAGGGATCATATGCATATAGAAAGAGAGATTTTTTACTCACCGTTAAATCTTTTTCTCTTCACCTACATTGGGGGACACAGGCACCATGGGTGATGAAGTCCCTGCAGATTGGAGAATGGACACTAAGATGTTAATAGTGACTCCTCCTCCTGCCTCAGCTTCATCCCCTCCCTCTTCCTGTTTAGAGTCAGTTTCGACAGAAGAAGGATACCCATCACCTTGGCTAACCAAAACAGAGGAGAAATCCCCCCAACCCCTTAGCCAGCGCTGACTAGCTAGACTCCCAAATAGGAGTTGACTGAAAACTTTCGAAAAACTTAGAAAAAAAACATATGCTGGCCAGGCAACTATAACATATATACAAGAATGCTGAATACAGGGAGGGACGGCCTGTGTCCCCCAATGTAGGTGAAGAGAAAAAGATTTAACGGTGAGTACAAAATTTCTCTTTCTCTTCCCTAGATTGGGGGACACAGGCACCATGGGGATGTCCTAAAGCAACCCCTGAGGGTGGGTTACTTTAACCCCATTAGGTGTTCATCTTACAACAGTTTGTAACACCTTCCTCCCGAAGCTGGCTTTGGCTGAAGCCTGTACGTGGAGCTTGTAGAACCTTGTGAAGGTGTGTGTTGATGACCATGCAGCCTGGTATCGCATTGCTCATGAAGTGCTTAATGCATGTGTGGAATGAGCCAAGACTTTGAAAGGAGGTGGTTTCCCCCTGACTGCGTAGGCTCTGACAATGGTAGAATGTATCCATCTGGCTATCGATGCCTTGGTTGCCTTTGTACCTTTTTTCATCCCTTCAGGAAGAATGAACAGTGAATTAGACTTCGTTCTAGTAGCCTCAATGTAGGTTGTGATTGCTCGAACCACGTCCAGAGTATTCAATCTCCGTTCAAGATGATTCTTGGGCTGGGCAAAATGAAGGGACTGTTAAGTCTTGATTTAGGTGGAACTCTGACACTACCTTTGGCAGAAAATCTGGTGTTGTTCGGAGAACTACTTTATCCGTGTGGGCTATGGTGAAAGGTGGTTTACATGACAATGCAGCCAGTTCCGACATTCTTCTTGCTGATGTAATTGCGAGGAGGAAGACCACCTTTTCCATAAGTGTGGGCAGTGGTATGGACTATAGGTTCATAAGGGTCCTCTTGCAAAGCTGAAAGCACTAGATTGAGGTCCCAAGGAGGAACTGGATGCTTATAGGGAGGAACCAACCTGATCGCTCCCTGTAGAAAGGTTCTCACCAGCTTTTGCTGGTAAAGGATGGATAGTGCCGATACCTGCACTTTTAAAGAGCTCAAGGCTAGAATCTTTGTCAAACCCTCCTGGAGAAAGGATAGGATGTCCTTTTCCTCTGCCATCCATGGGTCTTTGTGTTTTTATTCGCACCATCCAATGAATGTTTTCCAAACTTGGTGATATACCCTTGCGGATACTGGCTTTCGTGCCTTTAACATAGTCAGAATGGCATCCGAAGGGACCCCGTGAGTCCTAAGGATTAGGGCCTCAAGAGCCTCGCCGTTAAAGCCCACAGATGTAAATTCGGGTGGGCAATCGGTCCCTGGGTTAGTAAGTCTGGTCTCTGAGAGAGGTGCACCTGCCACCATGTTCACAATGTTTGCGAACCAGGATCTCCTGGGCCAATAGGGAGCTACGAGCTAGGTTGTGGTCCCTTCTCTTCTTATCTTTTTTTATGACTCTTGGGAGAAGAGCTAGAGGTGGAAGAACATATGCTAGACTAAAGTCCCAGTGGAGCACTAGTGCATCCATTGCTACTGCTAGTGGGTCTGCACTTCTTGCCAAAAAATTCTGAACTTTGTGGTTGTATCTGGATGCCATCAAGTCTTCTTCTGGTAGAGCCCATCTTTCTACGATCTCTTGAAATACCTCTGGGTGTTGGCTCCATTCTCCGTGATCTATTGACTCTCGACAATCCAGTTGTCTACTCCTGGGATATAGACTGCTGATATCTCTGGTATGTTGTTTTCTGCCCATCGCAGCATCTTCTGAGCTTCCTCCCATGAAGCTGGACTGCGGGTACTCCCCTGGTGATATATGTACGCTACAGCTGTCACCTTGTCGGACTGTATGCGTACTGCTTTTCCTTGTAGTCGGCCTGTCCAGTGTTCTAGGGAGTATCGAATTGCTCTGAGTTCCAAGAGATTTATTTGGAGGATTCTTTCTGTTTTGTTCCACGCCCCGGCATGGTGTGCTGGCCTAGCACTCCTCCCCACCCTTTGAGACTTGCGTCTGTGGTCATCACTGTCCAAGAGTGGTTGGGGAAGGATTTTGCTGACGTCAGCCTTTGAGAGGAAGCAGCCACCAATTGAGCGAGGACTTGACTTGGTCTGGAATTCAAACCCTTCTGTCTAGATTTCTGCAGTCCCTCCTCTGATGTCATAAAATCAGGTGCTGGAGTACCCTGGTGTGGAGTTGTGCATATGGGATCGTCGGAAATGTCGACACCATGGTCCCCAGGGTCTGCATTGCTGACCGTAGTTTGACTGTAGAAGATGTCTATAGGACTTCTATGTGTCTTCGCACTGTATTGATCATTTCCTTCGTGAGGAAGGTCTTGCCCTACTTTGAATCCAAAATCAGTCCTAAGTATTCTATAGTGTGAGTTGGGCAAAGGTTGGATTTGTTGAAATTGATCAACCAACCCAACTGAGAGAGGCTTTGGAATACCTGGGCGGTATGACAGTCTGCCAGCTCTGGTGAAAAGGCCTTGACTAAGATGTCGTCTAGGTATGGGATGACTCGTACTCCTCTTTCTGAGTGGTGACAGAGCTGCTGCCATTATCTTTGTGAAGACATGTGGTGCTGAAGCTAGGCCGAAGGGGAGTGCCAAGAATTGCCAGTGGCTCCCTGCTGAGTAAAACCTCAAAAACCTTTGGTGACTGGTGTGGATCGGAATGTGGAGATAGGCATCCTGTATGTCTATGACCGACATGAATTCGTCTTTCTCCATTGACATTAATACCGATTGTATTGACTCCATCTTGAAGTGTTGCTTCTTGATGAAGAGATTTAGGGCCTTCAAGTCCAAAACCGGTCTGAGGGATCCGTCCTTTTTGGGGACCATGAACAGATTGGAGTAAAACCCTTTTCTGCCGTAGGCTGCAAGGACTCGACTGACTTAAGGCAACTTCCCGCCTGGGATTGTTTATGGGCAACCTGGATACAAAGAATCTTCGAGGAGGAGTCTGTAGAAGCTCTAACAGGTATCCCTGGGATATCACCTGCAAGACCCATTTGTCTGTGGTTTGATTTTTCCACACCTCCTGAAAGAATCTTAGGCGGCTGCCTACTGTAATCCCCTCAGGGATGGGCACACCTTCATGCTGAGGCCGTTTTATCTTGGGATGGCTTGGAGGGCCCTTTGGAGGATGTCCAGCCCGATCCTTGTTTCTTGTGGTATCGGGAGCGGTAACTTGAATTGGACTTGTCATTTTGCGGCTTTGTCCTCTGTCCCTGACGAAATGGCCGAAGGAATGGTCTTCGCTTGGGGAAGGACTTCTTGGCCTTGGACTGTGGGAGGAGCGTACTCTTACCGACAGTCGTTTGAGATATTATCTTGTCCAATTTGGCTCCGAATAGCTGTTTTCCTTGGAAGGGTAGACTCACCAAGGATCTCTTAGAAGCGAGGTCTGCTGTCCATGTCTTCAGCCACAGAAAACTACTGGCTGCTATATATTGAGCCGAAGCCTTTGCTACTAGTTTAGCCGAATCTAGTGCTGCATCACAGATATAGGATGTCGCGTCTGCTATTTGAGACAATAAGAGATCTGTCGAGGGATCCTCAGATCCTAGAAGTTGGGCCTTCGATCCAGACTTCCAACGCCTTTGCCACCTAGGCTATGGCAAAGATAGGTCGAAAGGCTGTTCCAGCAGCTGTGAAGGTAGCCTTACAAAAACCTTTGAGTCTTTTGTCAATGGGATCTTTAAACGCGGCTGCATCGGCTACACGAATGGTAGTAGTCTTTGACAGTCTGGATATTGGTGGATCCATTGGTGGTATGGACCACAAGGCCATACAGTCCTTAGGAAACGGGTAAGATTGCGTGAAGCGATTGGACACTTGCACCCTTTGATCTGGGTTTTTCCACTGCATTTTGATTATGTTGTCTAATTGTTCGTATGCTGGGAAAACACACAAGGATTTTATTTGTCTTTTGAAAATATTCTTTCCAGGTTCTGCAGAGGTGACTGTGTCCTCCAAACTGAGAGTCTTGAGGACCGCCTGTATCAGACCTTCCACCTCTTTCGGTGTTCTCGGTGATTCTGCATCATGATCCTGCTCCGGATCTGAGCCCTTTGCTGAAAGTATTTGCCCTTCCTCTTCAGAGAAAAAATCTTGGTCCTCAGGTGACCCGGGTGGAGAGGGAGGAGACTGGCGCTTCGAAGTTGTAGGGTGAGCCTCCTGTGTCTGTGAATTGGAAAGGCGTTCAAGTACTTTATCCAGTGTCTCAGGTATGTGGCCAAGATTATGTAAGCTTGGCAAGGGAGAGGGAAAGAGCATGCACCAATTCAGAGTCTGGGCTTGTGCGCGGTGAAGTGTCAAGTGCAGTGTCAGTAGGGTTGTTCGGTCTACACTCTGGACACACAGGGTCAGCCGAATCCTTGCTAAAATTTGCCTTACAGACTAAGCAAGCATAAGCCACAAGGGGTGATGCTCGCACAGGTGCTGAGGCTTTTGCAGAAGCCTCATCTGCTTTGTCTGCCATTAGGAAGAGACAGGGGAACCGTGGAATAGCGCTTAGGCTGGAGCTGTATCTGTGAAAGAGAAGAAGCTCCGTTAGTTTGCCTTCCTAGGGAGAATGTTTCCGAACTTACGTGCCCCCATGTACTTGCTGTGCACTGGAGAACGGTTGCCTAGTGCGTGTGTGGAGCGCTTGTGCTGCGCTTTTCCTTCTAGCGCCAGGCGTCATGTTGTGAGAAGACTTCCAGCCAGAGAGGAAAAAAAGAGGACCTCCAGACGGTGCACAGCGTTGGAAACTGCCTGCCGCGAAGGGAGAAGGCCGCAAACCGGAAGGGAAGAAGGCGCTTGAGGATGGGGGGTGTCCACTTATGGGGCGAAGTGGAGGTGCCATGGTTAAAGAGAAGGGGACCACGAATGGCCTTTTTATCCCCCTGAGGCAAGGCAGTATGCTTAGCATTGAATTACACAGGCAGGCGGGGGCGACGCGAGTTGGAGTCTAGGGTGGGCGAGTAAGGTTTTACTTACCTTCCCAGCCTAGAAGTTACCCCTTACGAATCCCTGTATACAAGGCTCTACTAGGGGAGCCTGTAGGCTGGCGCAGCCTCCGTAGAGCGGGAGTAGCAGCCTCAGGGAATGTGGAGCCAGCCTGCAGCCTCCAGAGAGCGGGAAATCTAGAGGGCTGGGGAGGCACTGAACTGAAGAGTCTCTGGCCTCAGCGTGGCATGACCTAAACCATAGTTTTCTGTCACTTACTCCTGCCACAAAAATCCGTGTCTTCCTTCTGAGGACACTAAAAAGAAACTGACTCTAAACAGGAAGAGGCAGGGGATGAAGCCGAGGCAGGAGGAGGAGTCACTATTAACATCTTTGTGTCCGTTCTCCAATCTGCAGGAACTTCATCCCCCATGGTGCCTGTGTCCCCCAATTTAGGGAAGAGAAAATACATTCATCTTCAGCCAATATGAAGGCTACTTTGTTTTCTTTTATTATTCAGATTTAAAACCTTGTTTATAATCTATATAACAGTTCCATCTGGCTCATATGAGGCCTTATAGCCCCACACACTCAAGGTTACACCAACCAATAAATCAACAGAGCTTTGTCTTTTACTCCCACACTGCTTCCTTCCTGATACGTATTACCTGCATCATTTCCTGTCAGGTGATCAGTGATGATGGAGCACACAAAATATCAAAGAAGGGTGACTCAGGATAAAAGATGTAAACAGGGAACTATATTTACTGATCTGTTTATGCCAGTGTGTCATTACTTATTATGTGTTGGTTATGTTTCCGTTCAGACCGCAAAGTCCTCCTTTAATAGCTAAAAATACAACAATAATAGACAATAATATTTTAATTATACAGGAAACATTTATAGATGTAAACAAAAAGAATATTCATGTTATTGTAATTCTAACAACATTTCAAAATGCATTCCAACTGAACACTCTTAGTATACTCAGAGCAAATGCTTTCTGAGACTTTTTACATATTCCCTTAAATAACCTTGTGTGCGTTATTGTAGAATCAATCTTTTGTGTATCCTTTTTATTCACCTGTTAATTAATTTATTTTTACATGATTTCTGGGCAATGTAATATGGAAATTAGCATTTGTTTTCATGCATTAAAAATGCTTACATACAGATGAAGCCACTTCATCTTGTGAATCTTGTGGATTGTGGATTTGACACAGAATAACTCAGACATACCATTTAACTCACTTATCACAGAATATTGTGTCACAGCATCATATCCAATTAAAGCGTTCATCATTGTGAACAATAGTGCTTTAGTATGCTAATGAAAAGGTTAAATGCATTAAATGAGTTAAGATAACTTTAGATAACACAGTTTCTTCAATTAACCCTGAGTCACGACGCATTTAACACACAAATCCAAGTAGCTGCATCTGTACTTTAACCATAAAGACAATCTTGTTTACATATAATAACAGTTTAATATTGGACACAGATGATTCTTCATACCTTTTATTGTTAAAATTATTGCAGATACTGCTTAGCAAGAAAATTATGCATTCAAGTTTTAATATTAACAAATGGTAAAGTAAAAATGAAGTGTTTTTTGTGCCAGTATGCAGTGTTAATCAATCAAACTGTTCTATCCTTTTGACCTCTCCTAAGCTCTACTGAATTTGCAGTGCCAGAAAATGCCCATAACCTGGTCTCTAAACTTGAAGAACAGCTTCAAAAAGAGAAGCAGTACTTCACAGAGCAGCTTGAACACCAAGAAAGGAAAATGAATGAAGACATGCAAAGCCTTAGGATTTCACTGATTGCAGAACAACAGGTAATTATCTAAATAATTTTAATATTTTGCATGCTTAACCCCTTCATGACCTCACAACATATATGAGACCAGGGAACACACGGCAAATTCACTAAAGCGTGAAGCGTCTAAAGCTAATTCGCCAGCGTGACGTCAATTCGCAACTTCGCAAATTCACTAACATGGACTCTGACGAATTTTCGCTAGCGAAGTAGTTAGACTAGCGCAACTTCGCACCCTAACACCAGGCGAAGTTGCACACTGACGAAGGATCGTAATTACGCAAATTCACTAAGATGACCATTTTACTGAACGTTACCACATGCGCTAGACGTTTAAAAAAAAAATGGAAATTCTTTCTAAGTCCCAAAAAAAACGCTGGCGTGTTTTACCTTTTTGTAGGGTGATAGTCTGAAAAATAGCGAAATTTTTTTGGGGGGGTTACCCTCCTTCCCCCCTATATTTCCTAACATATGGCAACTCAGCTATACATTGGGCACATGTTTAGGGCAATAGGACAACATTTATTTTATTTATTAAAGGTTTCCTGGGCTTGTGTAGTGTAATGTAGTGGCTGGAACATATACTTCTATTACACTTTGAAATTCTCACCGTATGCAAATTAGGCATCGCTAGCGTAAATTCACTTTGCCTGGCGAAGTAACGGTAGCACTACTTCGCTAACGTTCGCCGCCCTGAGAGAAAAATTGCATCTTAGTGAATTTATGTAGTGCTGGTGAAAATTCGCCTGGTGAAGTGCGGCAAACGTTACCGAAGGCAACGCTAGCGCATTTTCGCAGCTTAGTGAATTTTCCCCACAGTGTCTAGAGAATTTTAACAAGTGCCTCAGTAAGTTAAGAGTTTTTGTCATATGAAATATCCCGAAAAGTTTACTGAGTTTGGGAGTCTTGTAAAAGTGAAAGAAAAAGACATGCAAGTCAGCAATCCTTACTCTTCCTTGGATTTCAGGTTTCACTAAGCTTCTATGCATGCTTCGGATCACTTTCCTAATAAAAATGAATTCCCCTACATCTAGAGGAAATGGAATGCCTTTGCAAAATAGATAATCCACCTGAATATTTCCACCACCATATATGTAGGTTACACTCAAAGTGGCTTTAAAGGGGACATAGCATACATTTTCACAATGCATTAAACTATGTAAAATAATTAGAAGAAATGTTTTTATTTTAATACCTTTTGGATATTAAATTTTTTTTTTTTAAAAATGTCCCTCTCTGCACTGTTCATTTAACCCCCTCCCTGCACTGTTTGTTTCTATCCCTCTCTGCCCTGTTCATTTTTCCTCCCTGTTCCCTTTACTGCTTGTTCCTTTCCCTTACCCTGCAATAATTGGGGGGGGGGGGGGGGGGGGAAGAAAAGCCAATAAATAAAACATAATCTGCTACTGAAAGTATTTTATTCTTTTCTGGGTGTAATGTGTATCAGCAGTTAGTGTAAATACCACATTCATATTGCAACTCTCTGCACATGACCATAAATATTTCCATAACAGTTGTGTTTTCCCTTGCAACTGCCTGCGCCTGATCATAAATTGTTCCAGAACAGCTGTATTTATTCCCTTGTAACTTCCTGCACCTAAACTTAAATTGTTCCAGAACAGCTGCATTTTACCTTGCAACTCTCTGTAGCTGATCATAAGTTGTTTTAGAACAGCTGCATGTATTATGTATTCCCTTGCAGTACCCTATGCCTGACCATAAACTGTTCCATAACAGATGCGTTTTCCCTTGCAACTCCCATCACCTGGTCATAAGTCCCAGAGCAGCTGCATTTATTCCCTTGCACCTTACTGCAATTGAACATAAATTATCCCAGAACTGCTGCATGTATTCCCTTGCAACTCCCTGTACCGGATAATATATCAATATGCTGTTCTTGAATATCATAGTGTACACTATTTGTATAACTTTTATAATGTAATAGAGGCAGAGAGTTGCATGGTGTTTAACAATGTATTGCGGACTATAGATTATGTCCAGTTGGGCATGTACATTTGTGACTGATGCCTATTTGCTGTTGAACCCAGGAGCATACTGTTGTACTTTAAATAAAAGAAAAATTACTATTACATTATTTACAGTTTTTATTAAACTTCACATGTATTGTTTTATGTTATAAGTGAATGATCAGGCAGCAGCATAAGGCAGCTATGTGCAGGCTGAGAACACACAGGACAGAGAGTGGGAGGGGAGGAGTTTGTCTGCCACAGCTACAGATTTCAGCTGTGACCACTTCCTGTGGGAGATTGAACATACACTCCCACTCTTCATTTCAGCCTAGCTTCTGGCCTGTAAACATCTCTCTGCAGCTCTGATATAATGACAGTTTTAGCAGGTAAAATGTTTTCAAAACATTTTTCTTTCTGCATCATTACATGTTTTGAGGAAGGATGATATATCTGAATATGAAGGTTACATAAAATGCCTCCTTTAACCTCTTATCTCATCATAACCTCAGTGATTGCAACAATAAACTTCAAAGTCTGATTTATACAGTTTCAATTTTTCAACAGTAAAATGTCCTGGCCTGTTGTGGATGAAATTGACTTTGCCAGTGAAAATCTTCTCAGCATATAATGTACTGCTCCCTTAGAAACATTCCATTTTGTAGCAGTTCACAAGTAGTCATGAGAATAATTTGGCCTTGTAATTCCCAATATTGTCAATGTTTTTTTCTTTTGATAGAAAACACAAGTTTTTCCAATGTTAATTGTTAAAAGATCAGCACTATTTATTAGTAGGACATGTTACCATTCCAGTGAATAATACATAGACATAGACAGTTGTTTGAAACTATAGATTATGTATGAACATACACATTTTAGAAATTTCAATTTAATAAAACAATTTTGCTTTATTTTAGAATAGTTGCCAAGTGAACACAATTTGTGTTTTGTTTTTAAATAAATTACCATGTTATTTGTAAGGTGTAGCCTTTGTTTATTTTGGGTCATGGAAGGGTTAATTGTCTTTGCCAAACTTCTCCTAACATCTCCTTTTCAAGTAATCCCTAGCTAATTATTTTCCTACCAAAAAAAGAACTTTGTAAAAGTGAATCTAATGTACTTTTATAAGGTGTTTTTACAGATGTGAATAATTAGTATAATTCACAACGACCATTTAGTGATCAAACCATAATCCTATTCAGTACAAAAACACATATTTGTTGTTCTAGTTTGCATGTGTCCTTATGCCCACATAGCATTTATTGTTTGTTACTGTTATGCATATGCCACATTGGTCAAGAATTAGACTGACAGTAAGTTGTGGCATTTGTAATTTATAGTAAAAGTTCAGGGATTTGTACAGAGTGTGCTGCACACACTGGCTCCCTCTTCCTCTCTATTGTGTAACAGCAGCAAATGGACTGCTCAGTAAGCTAAGGGGCGGGGCTTCACTCTGCACCAGGAAGAAGGGGAAACAAGCTGCTGATAACACAGAAACCACAGCAGACTTGCAGCAGGGACTAAGGTACATTAATCTGGGGGGCTGTTTAGAGCAAATTTACAGATAGAAAAAGAAAAACATTAACTTTTCCTTTAATGCCCCTTTTTATGCAAGACAGTACTTTTTTTTGCTTTAGTGGCCACAGAATGACAAAAAAGTACACTCCGTTACAACCTAAATAATTAATGCACACAAAAAAAAAATCCTTACTTCCGAACATAAATATGCTTGAAACCTGACTTGAAAACAACAGTGTGCACTTTCGCTATACAAATGACTTTTGACATTTTTGTAATTACGTCCACCTGTTATTGGAAAAATAGATTTTTAGTCATGGTTGTAGAGCTATATGTTATGGCATATTCAACAGTATGCAGGTATAAATATGAGATTGCTTCTGCCAAGCTGTAAATCATCATTTTTAAAAAGATATAATTGTATTCGGAGCAGAGAATCATCATTCTATACACTGTGTATAAATTACATTTTTGTTATTCAAGTATCTATAAACTATTCATAGATATTTGCTCTGGTCATGCCATTTACTTTGAAATGATTTAGTATGAAATATAAACTGATTTTGTTATTAATTATGGTTAAAGGAGAATAAAGCCAAAGGAACAATGTGAAACTCATTTTTATGTGGACAGTATAGAGCTTGAACAAACATTCACAGCCTTAAGGTACTGAAAAATGTAGAATAATCAAATGTTCAAATGTTTTAATTGTGGTACAGGTATGGGATCCGATATCTGGAAACCTGTTATCCAGAAAGCTCTGAATCATGGAAAGGATATCATGAACTCAATTTTATCCAAATAATCCAAATTTCAATTTATCTATAATAATGCAACAGTACCTTGTACTTGATCCAAACTAATATATAAGTATTCGTTTATGGAGGCAAAACCAGTCTATTGGGTTTTATAATGTTTTCGTGATTTTTTAACAGACTTAAGGTATGAAGATCCGAATTATGGAAAGATCCATTATCTGGAAATCCCCAGGTCCCAAGTATTTTGGATAACAGGTCCCATACTTGTACTAAACAAATAGTTAGCTGTTGTAGAGGTAACATGAAAAAAAAAGACATTTTGGGGACTTCAAAATCTAGACTATGCATCAGAAATATTACACTTCATCAGCTGCAGTTTATTCGTATCTCTTGCATGGACATTCCCCATGACAAATATGTTATAACCGCACATCAGACTACAGTGATGTACCATCATGACATCCATGTTCTTTTGACTTTTTTTTTTTTGACTTTTCACCTGACTAGATGTCTAATGGATTTGATAAGTTTCATGATGATATTATTGCACCATATGGAACAAGTTTAAATTACAGGTTTTGTGACACTGAATTTTTCTGTGAATTTGTGGAAGGTATAGGATCCATTAACCAGAAAATCATTATCCAGAAAACTCAGAATTAGTGGAAGGTAATTTCCAATAGACCCCATTTTAATCAAATAATTCAAAAACATTTAAATTATCTTTTCTCTGTAAGAATAAAACAGTACCTTGTACTAGATCCCAAGTAAGATGTGATTATTCCTTTTTGGAGGTGAAACAATCCTATTGGTTTTAGTGTGAAATTGTTTAGTAGACTTAGGGGCAGATTTTTTAGAAAATCCAAATTTGATCGAATTTTCAAAAAGATTCGAATGGTACTTCGACCATTGAATTTGAAAAAATTCGATTAAAATATCTATTCAATCTTTCGATGGTCGAAGTACTTGCCATTTAAAAAAAAATTGATTGCCTAGTTCGCCAGATTAAACCTAACGAATTGATATTAAACCCTACGGGAAGCTTTTTAGATCGAATAAAAAAATCGATCGAATGGTTAAAATAAGTTAGTAAATAGTAAAAAATTTTTGATTGAATTTTTTTATTCGATTAGTCAATTTGCGGGAAAATCCCTTGAAATCGATATTTGAAGGATTTAAATTCGACCAAAATTCGATGGTCGAATTTGAGGGTTTTTTAACCCAAGAATTCGACCAATAGTAAAATCTGCCCCTTAAAGTATGGTGATCCAAATTACAGAAAGACCCCCTGTCTGGAAAACCTCTGATCCAGAGCATTCTGATAACAGATCCCATACCTGTATTTGAATGTGATTACTGTATACTCAGCAGTATTGTTGGAAAATTTCAATTCAAGATATATTTCTAATTTTTTTTTTTTTTTTTTTTTTTT
>CM044441.1:116695616-116787776 GCA_024363595.1 Xenopus borealis | reverse complement strand
TTTTTTTTTTTTTTTTTTTTTGCAGTGATCTTACGTTGTCAGAAGAAAAGCAGAAGATAATGCAGCTCGAAAGAGTACGTAGAATTTTTCTTGACAGTTCTTTTAGAACACGATGGTGGAGCTCATTTTCCACTGGGAAGGCAGTGGGCAAAGTGCAGAAAACGTTGCAATTTGCTATTTTTGCACACTTGCACTTTGCATCCTATCTTGGATAAATGAATTGCTGTTCTCTGCATTCTGAATCACAGAGACTTCCATCTGCCTTCATGAATACATTACTGCTTTTGTTTTGTTCAGTAGTGCTGCATTCATGAGAGGCAAATGTGTCCTGCTTCCTAAATGCCCTAAATCCTTTGAACTATAATAATAATAGTTTGTGTATTCTATTTCGTTTGAGTAACTCCATCACATTGTACTTTTTAACTGTTCATAACACTTTCTGTTGCAGACTTTGCAACTGAAAGAAGAAGAGAATAAACGTTTGAATCAAAGATTGGTAAGAGAATTATTGCATATTAATAATAGTTTTTTTACCATATGCATATATATAAGCATGCACGCTTACCTTCTGAAACAGTTTTGATGCAAGAATTTTGGGAAACCACATACAAAGGCAATAGTAACAAGCATATATATATATAGGCTGCAGCACTCCACTTTCTGGTTTAAAACCGCTTTTATTTCATCAATAGCATGACATAGCGACGTTTCGGATCAACATATCCTTTTTCCTTGATCCGAAACGTCTCTATGTCATGCTATTGATGAAATAAAAGCGGTTTTAAACCAGAAAGTGGAGTGCTGCAGCCTATATATATTTACTTGGAATGGAGGTATGTGAAGGTGAATATACTCTGCTGCGTGCACCCTATTGAACAGGAGATTTTGCAGTATTTGTGAGTGCTGGACAAACACTGTGAATAGTAACAAGCATATCACAAGCTAGGTAGACTATAACTATAGCCCTCAATCAGAGCTCAGTCTCTAAGGTAGAGAAGGGTAATTGTCCAACAAATACAAAATAATTAACTATTGAGAATAGCATTAGAACTTCCCCCACCTGTGTCAAAGATATTGATTGTAACATCATGTCTGGAGGTGTCGCCATCATTTAATGAACCTTGGTTAGGTAGTATAGCCCTAGTTTGTGGTCTGTTAAATGGCCAAAGCTTCCCCAAGGGCCCTTACACACTAGCGTTTCTTACCTGCGCTCTCCTGCGTTCTGCTTGGCTGCGTTCAGCCGCAGGGGAGCGCAGGTCTAGACGCACTCCATTAGTTTCAATGGCCTTGTACCCACGAGACGCATGTAAGCGCCGAATGCATGTTCAGACAGGACATTCTGTGTCTGAACCTGCGTTCTGCGCTTGTAGGCGTCACGCGCAGGTAAGAAACGCTAATGTGTAAGGGCCCTAAAAGTGTGGTTTTAGGGCAGGGCCAGACGGGGAGATTCGTCGCGGCGAGAAGTCGCCAGGCAACAGATCTCCCCCGAATCTCCCCGTCTGGCCTTGCCCTTAATCCTGGGTTGGAAACATATCTTTCAGACTGTCATTGAAGCAAGGAAAAATAAAAGAAATATAATACTCCCCTTTATATCTTCAAGTTGGGAAGTATGAAAAGGATTTTTCTATTATAATAAATTATGAATTCATTGAATCCATGATTTAATCCCAGCACTCATAGAGGATGCAGATGAGGCTTCTGATTAATTTCAGCTGACCACTTAGTCATTTGACTTTAAAGATCCAGACAACTAAAAACAACATATTTTTGTTCACAGATGTTACTATTTGTTTTGTTTGAATATGCTAATTATGATTCACATTTGGTTCAGTATTTAGTCAAATCTTTTGTGGAGGATTTGCTATACAGTCAAAGTATTTCAGATTAAGTGCGCCCCTATGATGATGATATAGATGATTATGTCTGATGTCATAGTTATTTCAGACAAATTTTACTGCTCACAGACCCCCATTCTACCCCCACCCACCTCTACCATTCTGCCCCCACCCACCTCTACCATTCTGCCCCCACCCACCTCTACCATTCTGCACCCACCCACCTCTACCATTCTGCACCCACCCACCTCTACCATTCTGCCCCTCACCAATGCAGCCTAACGTTTTATTAGAAAAGGCTACACCAAGGTTTTATTGAGCAGTGTGTGTATATTATTATTATTTGATAGCAAGCTGGTTATATTTGCAAAATCTTGTATAATATTAACACGTCTCCCTAAAAAGGGATGAGATGATGCTGGGGTGAGTATGGTTAGAAAGTCCATTTGCAAACTACACTTTTGGCATGTGTACTAAGAGGACAGAGTTTGGCTGCTGTTTATTCTCATTTTAGAAACCAACTTTGTATAGTCCTGGAATGAATTACAGAATCTAAAATGTTACAGCTGCTTTAATTCTGAAAAGATCTATTTGCATGAACCAAAGAATACCTAATGCCTAGAACATCAGCTAGTTTGCTCTCATATAACCCTACTCCTACTCCAACTGCTTTAGTGCATTTAGGCAAATTCATAAAATAGGAAAACAATTAATGCAGGTGAGAGCCCTATGTACCGGAGGTTGCTTTCAGGGGCAGTTGGGATGGTAAAAGGGCTTTAATGGGTGCAAATCGTCTCAGAATATTACAGGTATGGGACCTATTTTAACGACCTGGGGGTTTTCCAGATAAGGGATCTTTCCATAATTTTTATCTTCATACCTTAAGTCTACGAGAAAATAAATTAAACACTAATTAAACCCAACAGGTGATTTTTCCTCCAATAAGGATTATTTAAATATTGGTTTGTATTGAGTAAAATGTACTGTTTTATTATTAAAAAGGAAATAGGTTTAAACATTTTGAAATATTTGATTAAAATGGACTCTGTGGTCCTGATTGAGCACTTTTTGACAAGTAGGGTTCTAATATATGCTGTTTTTTTCCCCACTAGATGTCTCAAAGCATGTCTTCAGTATCCTCAAGACATTCGGAAAAAATTGCTATTCGAGAGTAAGTTAATTTCAAACAAAATCAAGCAGCAAATGTATGAGCAATGTCAGCAATATTAACATACACAACCATTTAGTCTATTGTGTTTATGACAACATTCTTTTTTGTTGTTTTTTTTTTTTATTGTAGTATGTGTTTGCTCTGTGTGTTCAGTGTCGGACTGGCCCACCGGGATACCAGGAAAACTCCCGGTGGGCCCATGCTGTTAAACTGTTTAGTGAGGAGAGGAAGGATAATAGTACTGAGAGTTGGCCCCTGGTCTAAGGTTTTTTGGTAGGCCCTTGGTCTAAGGTTTTTGGTTGGGTCCTTGGTCTAAGGTTTTTGGGTGGGCCCCTGGTCTAAGAATTTTGGGTGGGCCCCTGGTGTCCCAGTCCGACACTGTGTGTGTTTGTCGACATGGCTGCTTCTTACCCGCACCCCACCCTAAATCACAGAGCCTTAGTTATTTATAGACGCATGCTCTGATTCATTCTGACTTCAGGAAGGGAGGCACACACACACAGACAAGAATCATGAATACCAATGTCTGGAGGTAGAAGCAGGGCATATTAATGCCACTGGCATAAGGGTTGCAAGGATGCCCGCCCAACCTCCATTCCCACAGGTTTGAGGTTGGTCTGCACCTCACTAATATAACCCTAATTTGCTTACCGTCTCTTTAAATAGCAATTAACCGTTGGCAATCCAGGGCCCTGAGTCGTTTTTGCATATAAAAAGTACTAGGAACTGGGATTTACAGTGCAGTGCCTCCACCTAGAGAACACTGAGGAGCACACCTCAGGGAATTTCCACTAGGAAAAATAAAACACATACAGTTTGCAAATGAAACAAACTTGGGCAAGCTAATACACAATGCACTCCTGCACTAGGGACATGTGGGACCTTGCTAACTCACTATTAGGTACCTGTACCTGTAATTTAAGTCCCAAACCTCTGGAAGGATTGAACCACACAGTTCAGTTCAATTGAAATGTCCCTTCCCAAGAGTTCTTATAACCCGGTAGTGCTATCTTTTACAAAAGTACCTCTCTCTTTGGAACTTAGAAGCCACTCCCACATAGCAGGTAAATGTACAAGACCTGTCCTCAAATTGGGGACTTACACTTGTATCCTTGCCAGTATCCTCCCTAGGGTGGCTCACTCACCAGGGTGCTCTCAGAGGCACTCACACTGGAGATTACAGCCATCACTGCAGCAGGCTTAATCTCACCAGTGGCACCTTTTCACCTCATTAGTCTCAGTTGGCAGGGATTAGGATGGGCTATCTCTGTACTTCTACAGATGCAACAGCTTGGACAGTCTCACAAGCTCGATGTAGCAGCATACAACCCCTGTTAAGCTCTGTCGGAGACCCTGTTATTTGGCTCCAAAGTCAAACTCACCCTCTTTACCAAGGATGCACTGGGGCGCCCAGCCAGTTGGATGGTTCTCCAGCCTGTAACTGGGTAGGATGATGTCACAGAAAGAAAAACAGGGGAATGATTTCTCTGATCCCCTACACTAACACCCATTATGGTATGTTTATTGGAGCCTTCGGATCAATCTGTTCATGCTTCATACTTTTGGGGTGTTTTTTGGGGGGTATTCTGTTTGATACAATTTTATAACTACAGTTGACATGGAGTATCATGTCAATATCAAATATTACCTTTATGAAATCCATCGCCTCCTATCTTGCAACAAGGTCTTATATTAAAAATATGTAAACTTCAGAAATATCATTAGTTTCAAAGATCATCTACAGTCAGCCTAAGCCACCTTAACCTAAGCTTTTCCAATACAAAGCCAATTACGATTGACACAATTTCAGCACTATAGTCTAGGGATGCACCGAATCCACTTTTTGGTATTCGGCCTATTCGCTGAATCCTTTGTAAAAGATTCGGCTGAATACCAAACCGAATCTGAATCCTAATTTGCATATGCAAATTATGGATGAGAAAGGAAGAAGTGGGATATCATTTTTTTTACTTCCTTGTTTTGTGACAGAAAGTCACGTGATTTCCCTTCCCACATCTAATTTACATAAGCAAATTAGGATTTGGTTTGGCCAAAGCTATCTTGATAAAGACCCCTGTGAGGGTCGAAACGTCGATTGATTATAATAAAGTGGTAACTTTTTTTGCAACAGCTTTTTTCATATTTGTACGTATTTTCTGTTTGCACCAGGGCACTTTCCTGATTAAGTGTATGCAGAAGGCAATCCTCAATACAGATCCCAGATGTAACTGGATAATAATATATATTGGAAGAATAGCTTTTGCTTACAGTTATATACACATAATAAATAATGACATACAGCCCTACTTTGTGGAGGTCTGAAAGATGCACAGCTCTGAATAATTTAGGTGCACTCTGTGTGTGTCCCATATACTGCCAAGCTGTTAATTTTATTATTGTTTAAATTTTTGTCCTATGTGTTTACATCTAGACAACACAGTCATGCTCTTTACTAAGCTCACAGCTCAAAGTAAAGCCATTTGTACACGTTGAGTACATTGTGGTGATCGGGACATACTGTTACGTAGGTGTGATGAGCAACCGACATTAAAAAGAAACGTATATAACCATTCGACATTCCAGTTCAATAAATAAACCATTACATTGCATTCAATTTCTGAAGTTTTTATTAGCAAAAATTAATTACTTGTATAACCAACTGCATTGTGCAGATACTAAAATGCGTACATACTGAAACTCCCTTATACTGAAATTTATACATCTGTACATTACATTGTATTTGCTAAAATACTTAATTGTATCCAGATACCAAAGTTAAGACACTAGCATAATCTGGTTGTAAATTCAGGTATTATATGTACATTGAACCTGGAAAAAAGGGGGAGGTAAATACTTTTGTGTACAGAAACTTTAGAAAGTAGACCCTACTACAAATGCTATCACCCATAAGCACATAAAGGGTATACTCAAAGGTCTATTCAGTTGTATTCTGATCATTCATGCAGCATAACCTTTTGCTCACAAAAGTGTTCAAGGAACAAACAACCAGCTGCTGTAGGACCCTACATATCCTGTGTTGCACCAGGTTGAACCAGATATTATGCTAATATTAATTTACAATAGTGCTGATAAAGATTTATGTGGTCAGAATTCTATAACTAAAAAGTAGCAAGAGCAGGGAGGGAGATATTGTTTCCACATACCCTTATCTTTCAGAAACAAAGTTAAATGTGGGAGTAGAAGTTGATATTTGAAATGAGATCATTTGCAATGATTTGCTTAATGAGACAAGACTGAATAGATCAAAACATTTAAGAAACATTTTTAGTTTTATGAAAAAAATAGGGATGCTGAGAATCAGGCCGGAGGGTGGTGGCCTATGGAGGGGAGGAATTTTTGCACCTAGGGGTTTAGTTCTCCTTTAAGCAAGCAAGTTTTGCTGTGGTAACAAGTGCTGAATGCTGATTAAAGAGCCAGTAACAGTAGAAAATAACTGAATAATGGGTTTTCATATTCTTTAAAATACTATTTGAGACAGTATGTATTTAAAGCATGCAGTCATTAGTTATTTATTTATATCTGTTTATATAAATTCATGATTTTCTTTTGGTTTCCAGTTCATTATTTTGCATCCATTAAGACAATTTATAGAACACTGCTCATTTTTGAGTATGTTGAGGGAATCTGATCTAGTTCTGTAGAGTCTGTGCAGCTTATCTGTTAATGTTTGGCAACTGTAATATGACCTCATCATTATGTCTTGTATCTGGATTCTGATTTGCAGACCTTGACAAATAACTAATCAAGTCAAGAGCATTCCAGTGACTGGTTGGCCAGTTACCCCATCTATATGTGTATGGTTTACTGTCACTTTCTTGCTTTGTTTTTGTTTGTACCATAAGGGTGGTGACATACGCTAAAATTCAGAGAGATTAGATGCCCAGCGACAATCTCCTCTTATTCGGGCAACTAATCTCCCCAAACTGCCTTCCCACCTGCTTGAATGTAAATTGCTGGTGGGATGGCACTCGAAATGCTTTTTTTCCCAAAATTGCCCCTTGAAGAAACTTTGGATGACTTCAGAAAAGGAAGCGTTCCGAGTGACAGGAAGGCAGTTCGGGAGATTAGTCACCCGAATAAGAAGATTTGGGCAACTAATTCCCCCAAATCTTAGCATGTGACACCATCCAAAGAGGGCAGCTTGTCAAAATAGTTATCCACAGAGCAAGTAGCTTCAATTCAATGTAAAACATAGTGTTTTTTAAGCTAATTTAATCTTTGTTTAACAAAACACTTTTAAATTAAATTTGATAAAGTAAGAGAGTAAAACATCAAAAGTTTGAAATTAACAGTTGTGTAGATTAGATTTGATAGTACATAGTAACATAGTACTTTAGGTTGAAAAAAGACAAGTCCATCAAGTTCAACCTATTAACTTTTTTATAACCTGCCTAACTGCTATTTGATCTAAAGTAAGGCAAAAAAAAACCCATCTGAAGCCTATCCAATTTGCCTCAGAGGAGGGAATAATTTGTTCCTGACTCCAAGAAGACAATCGGACCAGTCCCTGGATCAACTTGTACTATGAGCTATCTCTCATAACCCTGTATTCCCTCACTTGCTAAAAAGCCATTGCTAATGTTACAGAGTGCAGTATTTGATATTTATTTATATTCTTACATTTATGTAGTGTTAATGTTTAATAATAATTAGTAATTGAACCATAATTAGGGTAAACAGAACTTTGTGAATGTTACATACATTTGTTTAAAAAATCTCTGTTCAGTCACACCGTAGTATAGTAGTGTTAACTTAAAATGTCTTGATCTGTTTAAGGTTAAGGGGTGGTTTTTGTAAGTAAATTGGTTTTATGGTTGAGTTTCAGTTATTTAGTTAGTTCATTTTTTACCTTTATAATATTTGCAAAATTAAATGAGAGACAGACATTTTCTTCCTTAGCTTTGGCTTCATTTACCTGGTTAAGGAGCATGGCTGTAGTCTATTTAAGACTGTCATTGGCTAACTGCATCTGCTCATTGTACCAGTTATATAACAAAGCTGTTTCAATAAGCGTTTGCACTCTGCATATGTAACAGTTTCTGTTATGTGTTTTCTACAGCTTCCAGGTTGGCGACTTGGTACTTATCATCTTGGATGAACGTCATGATAATTATGTGTTGTTTACTGTCAGCCCAACTCTGTACTTCTTGCATTCGGAATCTCTTTCTTCACTAGATCTTAAACCAGGTGAGTGTGGTTTGTATTATGAATACTGGGGTTGGGGTATTTTTTTTTTTTCTTAAAGGGGATCTTAACCTTGAAAAAATGGTACTCTGAGCATTGTTGCCTATTAGGGGGCTTGTGTACTAAGGGGATTGTCTACTAAGTGGCATATTTATTATGCTATGTATAAAACAGCGGGATAATACACCATGCATTGCCAGGCTTTTGCCTTGTTACAAAAAGCGTAACATTTTTTTTTCTTACAGTGCCTTCTGTTGGAAGTAATGTAAAAGTAACTGTGGAAATTTGGTGTTTGCATGGAGTAAAATTACACACATAAATTCGTTGTTAGTTTTATACAGCTTTCTACAGCCATTTTTCTGCGAAATTCATTTTACACAGCCTAATAAATATGTCCCTCATTGTTTCCTAAGAGTATTTGACATTTTAGAATGCTAATCCTAGTAAATGCTACTTTTTGAATGCTAATAGCAGTCTTGACTTAGATTGTTTTGGAAACCCTAATTGTCTATAAGCATTCTAGATTCAGTTTACCCTCAGGTTTCTGACTCTTAAGCTGGCCATAGACGTAACAATTACGATCTTTCTCGGAAAAGATCTTTCCAAGAAAGATCACCCATTTCAACACACACGTGTAGAGCTGAATCGTCAAATATACAGGTAGAAACAATAGAATTCTACTTGTATCTGACGATTCAGCACTAACAATGGCCGATGTTAAGGGTGCTTTCAAAGGCATCCGATCAAAACTTTCCGTCCAGCCCGATCAACCAGCCGACCGATGTGCTGCTGTTTAAACTGCCCTTGTGCTGTGGGCTTGCAGGGGGGGGTGGCGCTATCGCGAGGGCGGTAGGCATGTGACACTTTGGCCTAGGGGTGGCCCACATAGTAATCCAGCCTTGGAGGTACATGCTATTGAAAATCCACAAGAAATGTAAAACTTTTATGACTATTCTATCATAGTTGTTTTCCGGTGAGTATGAATCTACATTCAATATGTGGTGAAGATCTTGCACAATTAAGAACTCGTACAGTAGTTACTTACCTATCCTGAGGCAGACAGAGTGACATCATTATCAAGTATGCAAATTTAGGGGCCTATTTATCATGAACTAAAAAGGGTGGAAAAAGCTGTGTTAAATAAATGGCGAATGTTTTACGGCGTGTGTTTTATGTTACGCTACCCAAACTCTGAATGTGTCACCGTTATTTTACACCACATCAGACCTTACACAATCCATTTAAGGACAACTAAAGCCTAACTAAAGAAGTAGGCTAGAAATTTTGTACATTATGTTTTGGATTTCTGTACCAGCCCAAGTCAACCACAGCCCTTTAGCAGTAAAGATTTGTGTCTCCAAAGATGCCCCATTAGGTCCCCATCTTCTTTTCTACTGATTCACATGCTCTGTGCTGCTGTCACTTACTGAGCTTAGGGACCCACTCACAATATACAGTACACATAGAATAGAAATATCACAATTTAAGGCTGATTAGTCATTAATACAGATAATTACTACATGGCAGCAGAAAACCAGTGCACAGAAACCAGTGCAAATAGCACCAAAATGTAATAATCAGCCCTGTAGTATATCAGTTTATATTACAGGCCTATCCAGCCTAATGTTCTGCATGATAATTAATGACAACCCCTAAGCTCAGATTCTCAAAAGCTGCTCAGAGCCCACTGAGCATGGGAGTGTTGCAGACACTTTCCAAGATGGTGACCCCCCGTGACAAGTTTGAAGTCATTGCTGCTATTCACAAGCAGAAGCTTTAGGATGGTGCAATTGGGTCAGTACATAAAATGTCATTTTTAGCCACATTCATGTGTTTTGCCTTTTGTCTTTGTTTTATAGCAATACCTTACTGCCACCACTGTGTGTACTCTGTCAGCCTATCATCAGATAATTAAAAGGGTTCTTTATCTCTGAATCCTGCAGAGGTGCAACTTGTAGCAATAAGGCTTGTAATTGATAATGAAATCCAGTGAACACAGGGTTTTCTATTCTTGCTCACTGCTTTTCAAGTTGTAAAACACTCTGCTGTTTTTCTTCATCTGTTTTTGTTCATAAACTGGAACTGAGCAGAATGTTTTCAGCCTATAATTGCTCCTCATCTCACAAAACAAAAATGTTGTTGGCTTTAAAGAAGTGTTTTTTGTATTGCACCAAATTCCCTGACCTTTAAAGAACTTGCCAACTGGGTTTCAAACAAGATTATTGTTTTAGATGCTGCAGATGACGTATTCTGGCTCAAATACAAACAGTTTACCTTCAGTTTCATTGGCATTTTTAATATGTAATTTATAGTATGATTAATATTAGAATTAGCTGATGGACAGGCAAATACAAAACCCAGCATATATATATATATATATATATATGTACAGTTAGGTCGAGAAATATTTGGCAATATAACATTGTTCCTTAAACTGTTATTGCATTGTGAATTTTAATTGAGCACTGTTACAGTTTCCGGGTTCGCAAAATCTATATTAAATTTCCGCAAAGCAAAATTTGTTTGTGCAGAGCCATAACTTTACGCATTAAGAATAGTTTTTATGTTACTGACTTTTATTACATTCCCTCGTAAGTGTGTGATTTTGGTTTAAAAACCAAAATGCATTTTTTTGTCTGTTGCAGAAATGCACTGCTAGTAGTTCTGAAATATGTAATGGAAAGTATGAAATAGGGCAATCTGGCTTCCCACTTGGGTAGAGGGTTTAATTGGGGGGGGGGAGGGGATGGTTGACAGAATGAAGCATAGCACCTTTTATAACCCCTAAGCACATGTCCAAATAATCCAGTTTTACATTGAATGATATGGAATGCTGGACTTTGATTGGCCAGGTAAAATGGCAGCCTTTTTTGGGCAGATGGGAGATGACTTGTCAATAAAAAGCTGTTGGTTATGTTTTTTGGATGCGAGGATGGTTCCTGAAAATTTGGTTGCATTGATATGTGGTAACATTAAATAACGTAGGGCAGGGTCATTGCATACAGGGTTCCATCTCATATTAACAATAAAGTAGGACAGTCTCTGAAAAATTCAGTTGCACTGTCCTAGAACACCTTTTATTATTATTATTATTATTATTATTAACATGTAATGCACAGCAACATAGAACCAGAATAGAATATTTACCAGGAATCTTGCTCCTCCTGATGGCTAATGCATACAGCTGATTATATTTCATTAGAATACAATGAATATACTGTAAATTATATCCTTATAAAGGGTGCTTTGTGATATCATCGGTTATAACTGGATTTTAGTGATGTCACATGACTCACTGAAACTTGTGTATTATAATAAATAAAGTACCCTGTTTGGCTTTGTGCTTTTTATATGGTCATGGAACTCCTTGATAACTAATAGTATCCTTATGGGTGGTGGCACACATGAAGATTTCGGGGGAGTTGGATAGTTACCCAGCGACAAATCTCCTCTTCTTCGGGTGACTAATCTCCCTGAAATGCCTTCCCACCGGCAAGAATGTGAATTGCCGGCGGTATTGCATACGGATCGCTTTGGTTTTCTGATGTTTTCCTCATGTTTCCTCAGAGATCCAAAGGCATTTTGGGGAGATTAGTTGCCGGAAGAAGAGGAGATTTGTCGATGGGTTACTAATTCTCCCCCAAATCTGCACATGTGCCACCAAGAGGGGTTACTTTATTCACTATATAATAAACAAGGAGAAATCGCATTATTACAGAGAGCCATTTGGAAAGAAAAGCAGCTCTTGCATAAGTAACACAAGATGTTGAACTGCTTGGTACTGACCTCGAGCCCTGGCTGCACTGAATGGAAAAGCATTTCAAAGCAAAAACTATGAAAAGCAAAAGGTCCTCATTTGAGTTATAACGGGTCAGTGCCCCTTATCCGCCTGCAACATTACCAGATTGCTGTGTTGTTTTAGCCTCCTTGATCTGCTTTGTGCACAAGGCAGATAGTGAAGAGCAACCTAATCCTGGAGATTTAAATGTATAGCAATTAATCAGTCACAAGCTCTGTTAAGAGTCAGCAGTGATTTCATGAGAGCACATCTGCCGACCTGCATTCCACAACAAGCACAACTCACCGTTATTACTGACTATTCCTCACACACAAACCTACATGTAACAGAATAATAGATTAATAGCGCACCATCTGTTTTTCAGTTATTACTAGCTTAATGAGGTTACACAGGTTACACTTGTTCAACAAACCCAAGGACTAACAAAATAAATATTTAGATAATATGGGGTTAATTATTTACTGACATGCATTATTAGAATTGGAATACACAAGACTAACTGCATGCCAATTGTGCTGTATGCTGCCACATCTGAACTCTTTGGGGAATTCATAAAAGTGGAGATGGCCCATTTTTGGACTAAAAGTGGTGGCAAACTGGTGTAAAATACTTTCTCCATATTGAAAAACAGGATTCCGCCTAAATTCCGACTCAACCGACACTTTTCATATTTTAGTGAAAGAAACACAGTTTACAGACACTTTTATGAATTTATCTTTCAAAATTGCACAAAAACGCCATTTTAAACTACCTTTTCTTCTGACATTTTAAAAACAGAGTAAAGATCCGTATAACTGTCCTCGTGTCAATTCTAAGATAACTTGCTCTGCTTTGGTTCAGATAATATTCATTCCACACCTCTTGTAGATGCCCCATTGGAGAATTATTAGCATATTAATAGGGAATATAATTTTATAGTGTGTGTGTATATATATATATATATATATATATATATATATATATATATATATAAACTCAATAGGTGTAAAAGCCTCATTAAAGGTAATGTAAAGGCTTTTTTTTTTTTTAAATCGAATTTTTACTTTCTTTAATGAAAAATAAATCTATCCAATTTTTTACTTTCTTTAATGAGAAATAAATCTATCTCCAATGTACTTCTATTAAAAAATGTCTACTGTTTTTATAAGAAACCTGACTGTATGCAGTGAAATTCCCCCTTTATTTACTGCTGTGGATAGGAATTGTCAGACAGTCCATAACTGCTCTGCAGGGAAACAGTCATACTTTTCAACAGCAGAGGGGAGCCCCCACCCAGAACTCCAGCAGCTTTGTCTGTTTCCCTGTAAAAAAGCCAGTGACTGTGTAGAGATTTATATCCACAGACCCAGTGCAGTCTGTATATTCTGATTATTAATCAGTCTTGCTGTATTGGCTTCTGGCAGATATTATTTGACTTGTGCTTTCTTGATAATTTATGACGATCCCTAAGCAGCCCAGATCACACTGAGCATGTGCACAGTCTTGGTCTTGCAAAGATGTCTAGCAAAGTTACAAGATGACAGCCCTCAGTGGCCAACTTTGAAAGCAAAAATCATTTGTCTTATTAGGCTTCTGGTGCAGTAAGTTCATGTTTACATTTCATATGCAAAATACAGCATTTCTAACATTATTCTATTTTAGTTGCCCTTTAATAAAACAAGTAAAACACAAATTAAACAAAAGAAGTGTATTTTAAACCGTAAAAAAGTTTTTACCTCATGCTTGCATTCTTTTACTAGTTTTAGCTTAATGAATGAGGTAATATTAGCAATTTGAGTTAATATACCAGCCATTTTTTTTTACTTTTAGCAGCAATTAGAATGTTGACCTAAGATAAAACTTTTATTATACAAATCCCTATATAATCCAAAGTAGCATTTGTTGTATTTAGACCCTTGTATTTTGGTACAGAAGTGGAACGACACACATGTAGGCAGATTTAGAAAGCGCAAGTTATCCTGAGAAAAATTATGTATAATTTTCCTAGGTAAAATAAACCCCTTCCCCAGAAATTCCAATTTGATGACTGACTGACAGGTGTAGTAAGAGCTAAAGACAAATTCTGAAAAAATGTCTTTAAAATGTTGTGCAAAAAATTTGCAATTGGTTTTCAGTTTTTGTTTTTTTATAGGGATGCTTCTAAGCGAGGATTCAGTTCGGGATTCAGCCTTTTTCAGCAGGATTCGGATTTGGCTGAATCCTAATGCCCAACCGAATCTGGACCCTAATTTGCATATCCTAATTTGCATATGCAAATTAGGGAAGAGGAGGGAAATTGCATGACTTTTTGTCACAAAACAAGGAAGTAAAAAAATGTTTTCCCCTTCCCACCCATAATTTGCATTTGCATATTTTTAGAAAGATGAGTAATACAAAGTAACAATAAATGTTTTTCCTTACAGAGCATTTGTTTTTCTATAGCATACTAAAAGTTAACTTAAAGGTGAACAACCCCTTTAAAGGAATAATGTAATGAATTTGGTTTTGCGAAAGCCCATTCATAAAATGCAGTTGTGGAAACTAGGGGCAGATTTTTAATAATCATTATGGGGGGATCTTTGATACGTATGCTCCAGTATCTGCTTTATATAAAGACCATATTCTTTAAGATGAAGGTTTGTTTGCTTCTTGTTAAGTTTCTTAGAGCCATGCAGTTTAATAGGTGATGGAGGTGAGCAACAAAGGCAAGATACTTTCATCCATTCTGATCGGTATTTAAACATAATCTCAATTGTCATTATTACAGCTTCTGGCTCATCAAGAAGACCCTGGGTTTTGGGGAAAGTAATGGAAAAGGAGTATTGTCAGGCAAAAAAGGTAAACCAACAACATTCTGCTGAGATCTATTCTACATTGTCTCAAAGTGGAAATGCTGGGAAATCATATTTCATTTTTACAATACACTGTTTGAAGAGACTCTTGTTATGCTGAAATTTTCATGCATTCATTTGTATGTGTGTATGGGGGGAAAAAGCTACTCCATATACGCATGCTATCTTAGCTTAGCAGCAGGCTTTGAACCATTGTAAAGGATCTGTTATCTGGAAACCTGTTATCGAGAAAGCTGGGAATTACAGAATTGCTATCTCTCAAAGACTCCATTATAATGAAATAATTCACCTTATTAAACAATATTTCTCTTTTCTGTGTAATAATAAAGCAGTACCTTGTACCTGATCCCAAATAAGATACAATTAATCTTTATTAGACTCAAAACAATTCTATTGTGGTTATTTCATTTTTAAACGATTTTCTAGTAGATTCAAAAGAGATCCAGTAACTTGAAGATCCAAATTATAGAAATATTCCTAATCTGGAAAACCCCAGCTCCAAGGCCATTTCCCATTGACTCCATTTTAATCAACTAATTTGAAATGTTTTAAATAATTTTTTCTTTGTAAAAATAAAACAGTACCTTATACTTGAACCCAATTAAGGTGTAATCATTCCTTATTGGAGGCAAAACAATCGTATTGGGATTAATTAGTATTTCATTTTTTAGTAGACTTAAAGTACGGATATCCAATTCGTGGAAAGACCCCTTATCTGGAAAACCCCAGGCCCCAAGCATTCTGGATAACAGATCCCATACCAGTAAAGGCTTTGTCATCCAGTGTTTTTTTTTTCCAGAAGATTTTTCCATAATTTGGATCACCATACCTTAAACATTAAATAAACCCAATGGGATTGTTTTGCTACCAATATGCATTAATTTGGCTTAGTTACCATCAAGTATAAGGTTTTATTTTATTATTACAGCGAAAAAGGAAATACAAAAATAGACACTATCGGAGATGTCCTTCCCACAATTCAGAGCTTTCTGGATACAAAGTTTCCAGATAAGGGATCCCAACCCCTTATATCAAGCCTATAAGAAAAATATGTGTAGGAAAATCATACTATGACGTATTAACTGTATTTACCATTGCTGTGTAGTGTTTGTACACTATATATCATTCCCCTTTTAATATCTGTAGTAATAAGTCAAATCAACTGGGCTTGCTGTATTCGTTTTCTCTGAAGATGTTTCACTAGTCATCTGACTGACTTTCTCAAGAAAAAACAAGTCGGATGACTAGTGAAACGTCTTCAAGAGCAAAAAATAATACAGCAAGTCCAGTTGATTTGACTTATTATAGATATGACATGACCTGGATGAATGAGAACTTTCACAGATGCCTTTTTTAATGTTCTTGCTGTGTACAGCATCTGCCCAGTGTGTGTCTTAACAAAGACTTTAACTGAAAACCCTCTCCTCTTTGACATTCCATGGAGTTAGGTTATGACGTAAATAAAGGGAATTCTGGCTTCCAAACCAAAATTTGATAAAGAAGCCCACATAACACAGAAACCCCTATTATACCCATCACAGTTACCCGTTTCTTCAAAAGTATGAATACAGACAATTTTCTATGCTGAAATCCAGCTGTGTAACAGTTCTTCTCTTTCTGCATCATTTGAAATCCTGGCAGGGAAAGAGGGACTAAACACTGATGTGACAAATTGTAACAACTTCTCCACAGCTTACAGACAGCATGCAGGAACTACATAATCCACAATGCATTGCACTGCGATGTTCTATTCCTTATTGAAAGGGAATTGTGGGGTTTGGAGGATGCAGGCTGAGAAAAGATTGCTGCTGAGACAAAGTAACAGTAGTCAGCCAGCTCAGCAAAGTAGTCAGATCTCCAGGGGGCTAGGCTTTGGGAATTTTTCCAAACCATTAAAAAAATGACAACTCTGCATATAATTGATGTATATTGCAAAGTTGCTTGAAATTATGTTTACTTTTCAAAAAGCTCAATTTATTTATTGAGTTTGTGTGGAGTTCCCCTTTAAATAGTTATTAAATTGACTAATTTCTCTGTAATAAAAAGGCATTGCCTTGTACTTGATGGTAACAATGCTAACATAAATTCATTTAATGATAAAACAGTCCTTGTGTTTTATTTTTAAATGTTTTAGGCAGTCATCCCCAGCCAGTGGCTCATGAGCAACCCCTTGGATGTTGCGTTTAGTGACCTCAAAGCAGGTGCTTATTTTTTAATTCCTGGCTTGGAGGCAAGTTTTGGTTGCATAAAAACTAGGTGTTCTGTCAAACAGGAGCCTGCTGTAGGCTTCTAGTTCACATAGAGGCTACCAGTAGCCAATCACAGCACTTATTTGGCACTCATGCTTGTGTTGCTCCCCAACTCTTTTTCCATTTGAATTTGGCTCACACATACAATAGGTTGGGGACCCCTGCCTTAAGGTGTGGTGTTCCACATTGCAGACAACCCCAACTCTCTAATATTCCAAATATTAGGAGCCCATAATTGTCATGGAAAAAGGCATTCAAAACAAATAATGAAGACCAGTGGAGAAGCTGCTTACAACAAGTGGTTAATTAACAACAAATTTTACACCAAACTCCATGGTTCCATAAATTAATATGTGTCCCTATTATTTGTAAGTGCTTACATATAGGGGCAGATTTAGGGTTTTTTTTTGGTCAGAACTCAAAATTTTGAGTTTAAAACCACCAATTTGAATCTGAGATTTATCATCCCCCCACCCTGAAGTAACTGGAATTCAATAGGTTGCCACCTAAAACCTGCTGAGTTCATGTAGAAAAACTCGATTCGAATTGTGTTTGAACTGCGTTCAAATTCGAGGTTTCGGGGCGGTAAGATTCATTCAGATTTTATACATTCAAGTTTTTTTCTCAAATAAGATACCATTCGAGTTTCATGGTAATTCTAGGCAAAAAAAACAGTTGACCTTTGATAATTCAGCCCCATAGTGATGGGATTTTATATTACGCTACACATTTCAAAATCACAGACAGAAGGACATTTTGGATAGAAGAATCTCAGATGAGTTCAGAGGAGTTTAATTGGCAAAATGTGGGGTCAGATTAAGAGAAGTAGAACCGAGACCTACAGTATTCATTGGAAATGGCTATTGAGATATAAGAACTGAGTAAAAGGAGTAGTAGGGGTACAGGAATGGGACCTGTAATCCAGAATTCTCTGGGTTTTCCGGATAATGGATCTTTCTGTATTTTGGATCTTCAAACCTTAAAGGAACAGTTCAGGGTAAAAATAAAAACTGGGTAAATAGATAGGCTGTGCAAAATAAAAAAATGTTTCTAATATAGTTAGTTAGACAAAAATGTAATGTATAAGGGCTGGAGTGAGTGGATGTCATAACATAACAGAATACAACACAACTTCCTGCTTTTCAGCTCTCTAAATCTGAGTTAGTCAGCGACTTGAAGGGGGGCCACATGGGACATAACTGTTCAGTGAGTTTGCAATTGATCCTCAGCATTCAGCTCAGATTCAAAAGCAGCAGTTATGACCCATGTGGCCCTCCCTCAAGTCACTGATTGGTTACTGCCTGGTAACCAGGGTAACCAGTCAGTGTAAACAAAAGAGAGCTGAAAAGCAAGAACTAGTGATCTGTTCTGTTATGTTTGACTTGCAGTCATTTCAGCCTTTATACATTACATTTTTGCCTAACTAACTGTTTTGAAAACATTTTTTATTTTGCACAGCCTATCTGTTTACCCAGTTTTTACTTTTATAATGAACAATTCCTTTAAGTCTATTAGAGAATCATGTAAATATTAAAAAAACCCAATAGGCTGGTATTGTTTCCAATAAGGATTAATATCTTACTTGGGCTCAAAGACAAGGTACTGTTTTATTATTACAGAGAAAAGGGAAATCATTTTTTTGAAATTTGGATACCATTGAGTCTATGGTAGACTGCCTTACTGTAATTCGGAGCTTTCTGGATAACGGGTTTTCCATACCTTGAAATGTATTCCCTGCCTTATAACAGCTGTGGAGTTTGGAACTGTAGAATGGGAGGTTGGAATTCAAGAGGGCAATAAGTCTCAGCAGTCCTGTGTATGGAGTATTACCCAAAATAGAAATGAAATCAGGTTATTAGTGAAAGTGGGAAAGTGGGAAAAAAGTTTTGATGATCCTGGTTTTGGGTAAGAGGCAGTGGTGTAAGTCAATGAAAGCCAATTGACAGAAGTGAGATTTAACTTTTTTATATACGGTTGAAAATTCTTTGCATCTAATCATCTCTTTTTTTTATTCTTTGATTTAGGCGCAAAACAGATTTAAAGTCCCTCTGGGTACTAAGTTTTACCGGGTCAAAGCAGTGCCATGGAACAAGAAAGTCTAACCGTTCTACAGTAAATATCTGTCTGCTATGGATTCTCTGGCCACAGTACCTGTTCAGAAGACCAAACAGCAGGTCTCATTTTGATATTAAGGTTGGAATAGCAGTTAGTCCTCACTGATGTTGTACATTTCCTTTTTTTTTTTTAAGGTTCATGTTGTAGAAAATGTAAATGAAATCAGAGGATTCTGCATATCTGCCCCAGTTTTTAACCCAAAGTACTTTAAAATGTGGACCAAGAGGAACTGATTTTTCCCCAAAGGGTATATATGGTGTTCATGCTGACTTTTACCATCCTTCCTGCCTGTTAACTATAAATTAGCTTGTACTTAAGTGTTAAATGTTAATTACTATAATTACCAGCATTTGTCTTTTTGTGAAACATTTATCTAAAGTACTTGCATTCAACTCTTCCTTTATAATCTGTATAAACCTGACCGCTATTAAAAAAAAAAAAAATGGACTGTTTATGGCATGCTGATAATCATCATTTAATTTAAAATAAATTTGCCTCAAGGGGAAAAAAAACAATATATATCCAACAGAACCGTTTTTCTTTTCAATGGCTTGCTAATGTTTAAGAACCTTTTGACAGGCTGGTCACTGCAATTTTCCAATGCACTTTCCACTGATTTATTGTGGGACATACTAAAGGGAAGAATGTACACAGCACTGACTATATAGACCGTGCTAAAGCATTCCCAAGCGATTCAGACGTCTTTTATTATGTTAGAGAAATCATATTGATGAAATTGTATTTTATGGTTGAGTTTCATGCACAGAGGTTCATTGTACATTATCCCTACTGAAGTAACCAATTATTGTATTGCAAAAGACATGTAGACTTTTAAAACAATAAAGATTTAAACCTGTAAATGTTTGAAAATGTGTGTTTTACAGACATGGAACATGAACTGTATATATTACAAAGTCACAGGATCGTGCATAATTGACTTCATGCATCTAAGTTATGTGAAAAAAGTATGTTATGGTAATGTTTTCCAATAAAATAAGGGAAATTTGTGTGCTTGAGTTTGCTTGATGCTGGTTGATACCCTATACTCTCCCAGTACTTTGGCTGAGCTTTTTCTTAATTAGCTTTTCCACAAGTAGTATTTTCTAAATGGAAAAAAATCTATATTGGGCGACGGATTACTATTGCTGTTTGCACAGAAAGAATAATGGAGATTCCTGTTGCACAGATTGCAATTTTGCAGCAAGTGCATCTTGACTGAAGTTACATAGGTTTCCGGGTTGCTTAGAAATCCAGAAATTATAGATACAGGGATGAAAATATAGACGTACAAAAGGTTTCATAGAGAAAAAGAGATGATCACCTTCTCATCTAAGAGGTTGCTTGAGCGATAATAGGAAATTGCGTTGGACTGGGGTCCGGGGGCCCACTGGTTGGCTGTGTCTGGGGCCCCCACATAACCTCATTGCCCTAGGTTCAACCCCCCCCCCCCCCCCCCCCAATTTAGTCATCAATCCTTTTTTTGATTTGTTAACATTTATATCTCTCAGAAAAGTTATGTATGAGAGAAGGATGGCACAATTACCACTACAAGTGGTTTGTGGAACTGCACTGCAAGCTTCCAAGAAGACTAGGTTTAGTAACGTTATTTTATTAATAAAGTAAATATTTTCCTGTGCAATGGAGTACCTCTTGTAACAACAATTAAAGATAAGGCAAAGGTCTAATGTTAGTAATTAGATACTTCCTGCCACTTTTGCTTTAGAGTTGATAATATAAAAGCATGTGAATGCCATAGACCTGTTTGCATTGCCAAGAAAGTGTCTCCCATCCACAACCCCATTTTTATGAGATAATTAAATTAAACAAAGGGCTTATAAGTCCTTCAGGATCAACCCTATTTTAGTTTCTTGAGAGCATTAAAATAAATTCGAGAGATCATCAGTGTGCATATTCCATGTGTTGATAGTAAGTTATGCCATTGCTGGATTGAAAGGGTTGGTGTTTTGGTGAAGACTCCAAAAATGACTCCCATTTCAAAGCCCAGTGATAAAGGAACCCTTCATTTTGGAACTTGAGTGAGTTGCAAGGTGAGCAGAGAAGCCAACCAGAACTGGTGGGCACACAACATATATGAGTGTGTGTAGGGGGAGTGGGCGCAGGAGGCTGGCCAGCCTAGGGGAACATTATTTCAAAATCCAGCACTCTCTGCATCTGCATGGAAGAATTAAAAGTAGTGTACAGAACAAAAAGCAAACACACTACAAGCAATGGTTGAAGTCTTTTTCTCTTTAGCAGGGAAATGAAGGCCAAAGACCTACCTTCTAGACCAGCGCTTATCTAAGTGTATAGAATGTCACATGACTACAAGGCATCCCTAAAAGGTAAATACATGACCCACTAAGCTGTTGACCCCCAGCCACCCAAGTACAGGATGTAAGAAAAGTGATCTGTTTTACCTTCTAACCCACCCTTCACAAAGCAGGTGGTTAGTAACGACAGTTTGCCCAGATAACTCTAATAGGAGTATTGCACTTTTTTTCAAATCATTTTCACTGATACATTGGGGAACCACTAAACGTGCTAATACTATAGCAGTACATATGGCCCTGCGTTCTCCAAGCCTGCCATACAACGTTAGCCCATGTACTATTTGTGTGCCTGTGTAGTTTAAGAGTTAATGTTCCGCAGCAGAAGTGGCCTTCGGATCTAAACAGAATACTCTTGGTGTGGTCTGACGAAAATCTGTAAAACCATTGAAGAATCTATGAAATTAAATCTGAGAAAGAGATTAAAGGAAATGAGTTGCAAAAAGCTGGGAATTGATTAAAAAAAACAGAATCATGTAACAAAAGGTCTTAACAGAGAAGTAGGAACAATAACAAATGAGAAATGTCAGCTGACAGATTAATACTCTCTGTTGCAAGTACACATACTTGGGAAACCTTCCCTGTGCTCATTAGAAATGTGCAAGGCTGGGAACCTGCAGCACATTATCCTGCTCCAAATCCAGTGTGCCAGCCTATAGAGTGTTTTTATGTGAATCCAATAATGTGTGATCAGGTGGCAGCTGCGGGCCCCAGTCCAGGACCTCCATCAGTCGTCTACGAAACGAGTTCTTATAAGTCAATCATAAATTGTATTTTCCCAATGCATTTCTCTAATACAGATTGTAAGATATGAATTCAATTGAAAAATGGTTCCCTGCTTGCTTCTCTGGCTTTATGGGGCATATCAACATTTCAATTTTTTTATAGAAAAATGTGAAAATAATTCACAAAATAATTTGTCAGATTTCAAATTACCCTGGAAAACTAAAAATAGCTTGAAAATTGAAAACACAAACCTTCAGGTTTTTTTTTTTTTTGTACTTGATACATCTCAAATTTGCATTTTGGTAAAGTCCTTTGAATTTTAGACTTTTGCCACACAAAAAAACCCTCAAATGTTGATAAATCTGCCCCTAAGCTTCAGTATGAAGAACTGACAGCAATTGTTATTAGACTGTATATAGAGATACTATAAAATAGGTTTAGTTATGTTATTGGGTTTTTTTTTTTAACTTCAGAGATATTTAAGCATTTTAGGGGCGTTTAAGCATCAAGGACACGGTACACACCTGGTATAAAAAAACCAGCTAAAAAGTTGCTTAGAATTAGCCCTTCTATAACATACTAAAAGTTGACTCAAAGATAAACCACCCCTTGAAGCAAGTTTAAAGTGCAATTCTTAAAACGCAGGCACTAATGTGCCAGTTCTAATGTAAGTAATAGGAACATCGCTTGTAGAAGCTGATTTCATCATGACACATCATGACGCTGCATGCATTATAAATGTTTTGACGCTTTTGGAACACACGTAAATCGGCTGTATAGTTGTACCCTAACACAAAATCAGGTCCTTGTTTCCATGTGCCCTATACTTCGCACCTTAAAGGGATACTGTCATGGGAAAAAATGGGGCTAGACATATTGTCAGTTTCCCAGCTGTCCCCAGTCATGTGACTTGTGCTCTGATAAACTTCAGTCACTCTTTACTGCTGTGCTGCAAGTTGGAGTGGCATCACCGCCACCACCCCCTCCCCCCCACACACCACACCCCCAGCAACCCATCAGCAGAACAATGGGAAGGAAATCAGATAACAGTTCCCTAACACAAGATAACAGCTGCCTGTTAGATCTAAGAACAGCACTCAATAGTACAATCCAGGTTCCACTGCAACACATTACATTGAGCCGGACAAACAACAGCCTGTCAGAAAGCATTTCCCTCCTAAAGTGCTGGCTCTTTTCTGAAAGCACATAACCTGGCAAAATTACCAGAGATGGCTGCCTACACACCAATATTACATTTAAAAAAATACACTTGAAGGTTCAGGAATAAAATGTTATATTGTAGAGTGGATTATTAGCAGTGTAAACAGTGTAGTTTATATGATAAAACTCGAAGCGAAGCAACACCAACAGCAGTTTGTTGCGATTACAACTACATTAGAACTACTTGTACCTGTTGTAAATATACAACATGTTGCATATACAGTATATCTCATCCACAGTGTTATCAAATCCACTGAAATGAGCCTGTACTAGCACAAATGGAGGTTACTAAAGGACAAGTGTGAGGCTCTGCTGAATGTCTGGATGCCTTCCTTTTCCAACCATTTATACCAGCTGGACTCTTCACACATATCATAGCAGTGTAATGTTATATTGTTTACATAGAGGTCATGGAATCTTTAAAAGAAAGTATTTTGTAGGGACTTTCTGCAAGGCTCTTTCAACGGTTGGATTTTACCTTTCGAGAGAAATGAGGCTACTGATTAAAGGTGTTGCTCACCTTTCAGTTAACATTAAGGGGCACATTTACTAAGGGTCGCAGTGAATTTTCCAATAAAATACAAATTTTTAAAATTCGAATTTTGAAGTAATTTTCGGCTACTTCGACTATCGAATAGCCCAAAATTAGATTTGAATTGAGAAAATTTGAATTTTGAAGTCTCTTTAAAAAACTTAGAATTGGACACTTCGCCGCCTTAAAGCTGCCAAATTGCCATTGTAGCCTATGGGGGACTTCCTGGAAGCTTTACTGAAATTTTTTCCTGGAAAATCAATTTTTTTTTAAATCGTTTGAATCATTCAATTCGAACGATGCGATGGAACGATTCCAATTCGATAGAAAACGGACGTATTCTATCAGAATACGTAAATTTTCGCTCAAAAATGGCCCCTCAAAAGAATTCGATAGTCGAGTTTTGATTTTTTTCAACCAATAGTATATCTGCCCGAGTGTGATATAGACTGATATTCTGAGACAATCTCCAATTGGTTTTAATTTTTTATTACTTGTGGTTTTTTTAATTATTTGCTTTTTATTTAGCAGTTCTCCAGTTTCCAGGGTCCAAATTACCCTAACAACCATAAATCGATTTGAATAAGAGACTGGAATATGAATAGGAGAGGCCTGAATAAAAGGATGAGTAATAAAAAAGCATTAACAATCAATGTGTAGCCTTACAGAGCATTTGTTTTTATGTGGGGTGAGTGACCCCCATTTCAAACCTGATAACGTAGTGATGGGCGAATTTATTCGCATTGAATTCACGCGTTTTGCCACAGGCGAATATATACGTGAAATGCCAGAAAAATTTAGCCTGGCAAAAATTCCCTGGCGTCTCGTTTTTGGACGCAGGCGCCCATTGCCGGCATCCAAAAAAATGAACGCCAGCATCCCAAAACGTTGGCGTCCAAAACAAGACACAGCGGCATTTTACAAATCTTTTGCCTTTTCACGAATTTCTACTAGAAATTCGCAAAATTACAGCTAAGCAAAACACCCCCAAATTTGCCCATCACTACTGGTAAGAGTCAGAAGAGAAGGCCAAACATTTAAAAAGCCTATTATCAATAATAATAATGAAGAGCAAATAAAAATTTGGTTAGAACTGGCTATTCTATAACATACTTAAGGATGAAACACCTTGCCACCCATGTTGAAAACTTAATTTACACAAGGTTTAAAAGGGAAATCTATAATATAAATAATAATATATTTAATTCTAGCCATATTCATCTGTATTCTTGTGTTACCATTTAAAGGGGTGGTTCAACTTTACATTAACTTGTAAATGTTCCTAGCAACTTTGCAATTGGTCTTTATTTAGTTATTTTTATAGTTTTATTTACCATCATCTTCTGCATCTTTACAGCTTTCAAATGGGGGTCACTGACATTTTGCTCTGTGAGCTTTACAGTTTTTTATTATTTGACTTTTTTATTCAAGCCCTCCCCTACTCATATTTCAGTTTGTCATTCAAACCACTGGTTGCTTAGGTCAGTGATTTTCAACCTTGTGCCACCAGCTGTTGAGAAACTACAAGTCCCACAATGCATTTGCCTGACTGTGGCTGTCAGACTCCTTCATTGCATTGTGGGACTTGTAGTTCCTTAACAGCTGGAGGCACAAGGTTGAAAATCACTGGCTTAGGTAAATGTTATGTTTTGGTAGTCGAGGATGAGTAAAGTATAACTGTGCTTTATTAGCAGGTTCATGCAGACATTTCACTTCAACAGTAACTGCAACACTAATACTTTAAGCTGTGTAGAAAGAACTGTGTATGCACAGTATAACGTTTTTGCACAGTGACACCTACAGGCCATTTGTATAAACACCACAGTAAACAAGACCCAAGTGCCGTATAGCTGCTGAAATTCAAACTGGAGAGCTGCTGAATAAAAAGCTAAATACAGGTAAGGGACCTGTTATTCAGAATGTTGGGGTCTTCTGGATCTTCATACCTTAAGTCTACTAGAAAATCTTGTCAACATTAAATAAACTCAATACACTGGTTTTGCTTCCATTATATTGTAGTTGGAATCATGTATAAGGTACTGTTTTATTATAACAGTGAAAATGGAAATAATTTCAAAAAATTTGGATTATTTGGATAAAAGGGAGCCTATGAGAGGCGGCCTTTACGTAATTTAGAGCTTTCTTGATAACAGGTTTCTGGATAATGGATCCGATAACTAAAAAGCATAATTAATTAAAACATATTGCCAGAGCCAGAACTTGGGATAGGCAGAAGAGGCATCTGCCTAGGGCTCAATGATAGTGAGTTGGGCAGGTACCTCTTATATTGTCTTCTGCCCAACCCTAGTCTGTTTTCGAAGTTCTCTTTTGATCCCCTCCCTCCACTCCATCACTCTTGCTTCTTTCCACTTTCTCCCCATCCTGCAGACCTACGCATGCGCAAGTCGCGGTCCGCAGGTCCGGATTTGTGGGCGGAAGGGCCTAGGGCGGAAGGATTTTAGGGGGCAGCATGCTGCCCAACCACACCAGCATTGGTTCAGAAATTTAATTTCCCATGTGCCAATTCCCATTGCTCTGTCCCGATGATGAAAATTTGAGCAAATAAAAGGAAGGGGACAGGGGCGACCAATGACAGCAGGCCTAGGGGCGCCCACTATGTAAATCAGGCCCTGGAGGTCCGTCTGGGGTACTGGCTGGCTTAGCCGAGCCCTGCACACTGCAAGTTGTATTAGAATATCAGTGACTATAACATACTAAAACCTAACTGAAAGTTGAACAACTCAGTGAAGCAATAAGAGAGGAAAATGGGCAAGTTGAACAATTTCCCAGTCATCAGCTCATTCTGTGCACTTCAATACAATTGGGTCACTTCTGGTTTCTGGCTCTGCACTGATCTCCAAGCAGGAATATTCGCCTGGATTCCACTGCACAGAGACCTGGTTAAAGAACTGTAAGGGTGCCTGTTGATCCCTGCTGGCGTCGAAGTCGGCACGCCTCAAAGTCGGCACGCGTCAAAGTCGGCGCGCGCGTGCGTCGTGACGCCATCACGCCTGCGTCCGTTTTGGCGCCAATTGAGGCCTATTTAAGGAGACTCTGGATGCTAGACTGGTGCCCGATTATAGGTTCTCCTTTGTGGTTCCTGGGTGCACTGATCCTGACTCTCTGGTGGACTTATTCGTGTATGACCTTGCCTTGTTCCTGGACTCCTGAACCTCTGCTGCCTGAACTGAACCTCTTGCCTGGACTTTGACCCTGATTTGTTCCTGATCCTTGCCTGTACCGTGTTTGTTGGACTGTTGTTTCCTCCTTGGCCCGCATCCCCTCCTGAGCCCATTGACCTTACAAGAACAGACTACAGATGAAGCCACTTTGGATTGTGTGTTTGACACAGAATAACTAAACTCAGACTTCACACTTGTCTCATTTAACACAGAAAATTGTGTCACAGCATCCCATCTAATTAAAGTGTTCACCATTGAAAACAATGGTGCTTTGGTATGCTAATGAAAAGGTTAAATGCATTAAATGAGTTAAGATAATTTAGGTAACACAGTTTCTTCAATTAGCCCTGAGTCATGACGCATTTAACACATCTGCTTTTGCATTTGTCTCTTTTAGAAAGCTTTCACATAACATCATAACATGCAATGGCACAAGCACTTGTGATTAATTCATTTACATCACTGAATCATATTGCTGAAGGAAGACACACAAGGCACATTTGTACCAATAAGAAAACTTTTGATATAAAGCATCACAAATGTGCTGTAAAATTGATACCTTTATTGGTTAACTACGATGGTGATCACAGCCTGCTTAGTAACCAATAAAGTGATCATCTTTACACCACATGATGCTTCAGATTAAAAGTTTTACCCTTTAACTTTCTCAGTTGGCTAACACTGTACAAAGACTTACCTGCTTCCAGCAAATATGCACTTTAAAAAATCTGTACATTTTTTGTTTTAATGCAGAACTAACACTTTTTATATTCGTGATAGTATCCTGTTAAGCACATGTATGGGATACGTTATCTGGAAACCTGTTGTCCAAAAAGCCCCAAATTACAGAAAGGATGTCTCCTTTAAACTCCATCTTATCCAAACAATCCAAATTTTTGTCAAAATGATTTTCTTTTTCTCTTTAAAAATAAAACAATATCTTGTATTTGATCCCAACTAATATATAATTAATCCTTATTGGAAGCAAAACCAGCATTTTGGGTTTATTTAATGTTTACATGATTTTCTAGTAGACTTAAGGTATGAAGATCCAAATTACTGAAAGATCTGTTATCCAAGAAAACCCCAGATCCCGAGCATTCTGCATTAATTTTCCACACCTGTAATACAATATTCTGATCCTAATTACAGTCCTGAGTATAATGAAAACTAGGGATGCACCAAATCCAGTATTCAGTTCAGGATCCGGCCAACCACATTGTTCAGCAACATTTGTATTCTGACCATTCAGAGAGCTGCAAAGCATGAAGTAATGTTCTGGATATTAGATTAGACATCTGACTATGAAGATTCTCATACACGCATACGGATCAATATCTGTTGTTCGATTCCCACCATCTGCTGGAATACAAACTGGGTGTCATTAGAACTCTGCACCACAGGGCGGAATATGTGGCAACTGATAGGGTCCAAGGACAAGGAGCATAAACATCTCAGAGGAGCTTTGGAAGCATGTCTAGACCTTTGTCAAAACAGCAGCAACCAAGCCCAACAGGAACATCAAAAGAAATAACCACCTGGAGACACATAGTAGGTGAAACATAGTCATTCCATATGTAGCTGGAGTGTCGGAGAAACTCAGGAGGATTTTCAACAAACACCACATCCCTGTGTTTTTCAAACCTAGCAACACACTGGTACACCCAAAGGATCCAACTACTAAAGGAAAACAAAGTAATGTGGTATACGCAGTCCAGTGTAGCGATGAGTGCACTGATCTATACATTGGTGAGCCAAAACAACTGCTCACTAAGCGAATGGATCAGCATAGGAGGGCGAACTCTACAGGACAAGTCTTTCTACACCTAAAAGACAAAGGACACTCATTTGAAGATAGCAATGTCCAAATCTTGGATTGGACTGCTGGTTTTAAAGAGGTATGAAAGAGGCGATTTATGTTAAGTTGGAGAAACCATCCCTGAACAGAGGCAGGGGCCTGCGACACCACCTGTCTGATACATACAATGCTGTTCTAACAACTGTACCCCGGCAGTTTCAGAACTATTCACACATCCATTCATGCAACTCTCACAAGTAACACCTGTTTCTAGGAGTTGCATAATACATTGGTAATCCTATCACAAATTTCTCAGCAAGTCCAGTTGTTTTGAGTTACTTGTGTTAGATAGTTTAGACATCCTTTCACTCCAGCCTTTATACATTACATTATGGCTAACTAACAATATTGAAAAAAAATGTATTGTGCCCAGCCTATCGATTTACCCAATTTTTTTTTTTTAAACTGATCTGTTGCTTTAAGACTATTTTTAATCTGGTTTTGTAATATCCTCTGTTTTTTAATGGACCAAACAAATGTATGTGACAATGAAGATTCAAGAAAAGTAAGAGAAAACTTGATCTAATTATGAACATGTATTTATACTACTTAGCTGGACAAATTCCTGCTCCGTTTTAAAAAAGATTTTTTTTCATACCCTTGTTACATTGTAAATCATCTGTGAGAAAAAAGAACTAATTTCATTACAGTAAATACTGAGAATTTCTGCAATAAAACCACTATACGTATCATTCTGCTAGACTTCTACTCATCTCTTCACAATGAGAACATACTTCATGCGCTGGAGAGATTTGAGTTCATTGGCCATACATTTCATTTTATAACCTTTGTATATTTAAAAGGGAAATGATTTCAAACAAAGCTATTACAAGTTCTCAACAAGCCTAAAATGTCATTGAAGAGAAATGTGGTTTACATACTTTCTTGATGGCTCAGATTTACAAAACCTTTGAAAGAAACATCACGTTCCACCTTACTGTCTCTAACACCTCTCAGGGATATTTCCTATGGTAAATGAAATAGAGACATAAACTAGAGACACAAAAAGGGACAACGTTATTGTTTCTTAAGATACATAATATATATAACAGTTGTGAATATAAAAAAGCATCTTCTCTTGGCAAATACTTTCATGTTAAACAAGAACAGGAGCTAATTTGGATAAATTAAAAGTTTCTGTTGGGCTGATGTCTTAATTTCGACACTTTAAGAGGTGGATCACTTTTAGGGTAGGGGCAGACGACCAGATTCGGGGAGATTTAGTCGCCAGTCCCCGAACTGCTTTCTTCCTGCCTTCTGTGCGCTTCAATGAGGAATCGCCTGCGATAATTCACTTGCGGCGTTTCAATATCCTAAGTCGCCTAAAGTTTCCACATTGGGCAACTTCGGATGGCACTCTGATTGCTTCGTTTTCCGAAGTTGCCTCACCACCCTATGAGGTAAATTTATCAAAGGTTTTTTTAAACTCCCTTAAATTCAAAAATACTCAAAATTCAACTGGGGGGGGTTATTTAAGAAATAAATTGAATATCTAAAAAATGGACAAATTTTACAACCTGAAAGATCGAATCAAATCTGATTCCAGTTCGACCAAACTAGATTACATTTTTTTCTCAGGAAGGCTACAAATATGACTTGTGCATGAATTTAGCAGGTTTTAGGTGGCACATAGTCAAATTCAAATTCTTAAAGGGCCAGAGTATGATAAATATCTAAAATCAAATTCAAATTTTTTAAAAACTCGAACCAAGTTTGGATTATTCGAATTTGATAGTTTTGACCATAAAAAATTTCAAAAATTCTAATTTTCAATTTGACCCTTAATAAATCTGTTCCTTAGTATATTATAGAATGGCCAATTATAAGCAATTTTTCAATTGGACTTCAATTTTTTTTTTTCATAGTTTTTGAATTAATTTCTGACTCTTTCCAGCTTCAAATGAGGATTACTGACCTCATCTAAAAAACAGTGCTCGTTAAGAATACACATTGATTATTATTGCTACTTTTTATTACTCATCTTTCTATTCATGCCCTCTCCTATTTATATTTCAGTTTGGTATTCAGATCAATACATGGTTGCTAGGTTTATTTGGACCCTCACTGCTCTCTGGAGTACTGCTGAATGAAAAGCTAAATAACTCAAAAACCACAATTAATAAAAAATTAAAACCGATTGTAATTTGTTTCAGAATATCACTTTCTACGCCATACCAAAAATTAATTTAAAGGTGAACAACCCCTTAAATGCTCAGCTTGATAAAACTTAGTCCATATTGATGGTTTTAACATTCCTTCTGCATGTATTTTTGTTTTAGCAATGTTCATCAAAGTTAGAGAGCTAAACACCTCTTTTTTAGCCCATCCGGATTTTATATGCTGTATATTTTTAGATATGTATGCTATGTTACTTAGCTTAGCAGCAAGACTGTGACCATACTGCAGATGGCTCTAATCATAGATACAGAAAAGGCAACATATACCTTATTTAGCAGATTAGGCAGGATGGACGCAATGGTGCTTGACAGAACTATAAACAGGTGCAGGTAGTACTGTATGCTTGAATTCAAGTCATAACAGCAATACTTGCATCAATTGAAGCAAGACCACACTGCATTCATAAATGGCGCTATAGTCGGGGAGATCACTCTTTTGATAACGTGTCAACTTAAACTGCAAAACTGTACCCCTTTTTCCTTCATATTGGAATACTGAATAGATACATGAATAGAGCATGAAGAGAGACGGTATACTGAGAGTGAGTATACTGAAGAGTAACTTGATTATTTCATAAACTGTACAGAATTTTTCATTGATTGTATTTAAAAACGGACTTCTTTCAGTTTCACAATAGATCCCCTTTGAGCTTCAATATAGTGATTGTTACATCCTGGTTCATTCTCTTTGGCCTCCAACTTCTGACCAAGGTGGATGTCTTCTGGGAAGGCTGGGTTCAACAAGCCCCCAGTTAAGAGTTCTGGCCATAAGATAATCAATCCCTTAGAATCCAGGGCTTTCTAGGGATGTGAGTCCAGCAGCTTAACTAGAAAGCCCAAACTTGTGCCCCAACGTAGGAGGTATAGCTGATGGTAGCTCTCCCTGGGTATAACTGGCCTTTAAAGGAAAACTATACCCCGAAAATGAATTTTTGAGCAACAGATAGTTTATATCAAATCAAGGGACATATTAAAGAATCTTATCAAACTGGTATATATATTTATGTAAATATTGCCCTTTTACATCTCTTGCCTTGAACCACCATTTCATGATGGTCTGTGTGCTGCCTCAGAGATCACCTGACCAGAAATATTTCAACTCTAACTGTAACAGGAAGAAGTGTTGAAGCAAAAGACAGAACTCTGTCTGTTAATTGGCTCATGTGACCTAACTTTATAGTTTGTTTGGTATGTTTGTGTGCACCGTTGGATCCTAGGATCCCAGGAGGCTGTCCTTATTTTTTAAAATGGATATTTTCTATTTATGATTACCCAATGGCACATGCTACTAAAAAAGTATATTATTATGAAAATGGTTTATTTACATGAAGCAGGGTTTTACATATGAGTTGTTTTATGCAATATCTGTTTATAGAGACCTACATTGTTCGGGGGGTATAGTTTTCCTTTAAGTGAAGGGACCATAGGGAATTCAATAGACAGTCAGGCTTGTATTTACCTGAACATTTCTACTGGAGGGGATCTAGACCACTAGCTGGTAGCCTTAAAGGCTGGTAGCCTTACAACCTGTCAGACTAATACCACAGTAGTGCCACTGCTGTAAGCTCTGTATTTGATTACTGATGTCATTCATCTACCTCAACAGAACTACTTGTGCAATGATGTAAATAAACATTTTTAGTTTTTCCATTCAAATTTTTTCTCAAATTAGAAACTATTTCAGCTGTGAGTTAATTTAAGGTATAAAAAAACCTCACAAACCTCTAAAACTCAACATAAATAAGTAAAAAATGCACATGTAACAACTCACCTTTGTGGTCTAGTGAGCCGGCGGGGACACCCGCCACACTGCTCCTCTGTTCCTGCAATGCTGGTTTCTTAGGGCGCGCGTCAGTGTGCAATGGCGCCAAATTCAAACAGTACTTAAGGGACCTTTTGTATTGTAATCGTTGCCATTATAGGTTTCCTCCTTGCGAGTTCCTGGTGCCTCTGTGATGTTTAACGCTTCTGGTATGATTACCTGTTGTGAACCCTGCCTATTTGTGACCATCCTGACTTCTGAAATCCTGACCCCGCCTGGTAACCGACTCTTCTGTATCCGTATCCCTACTGATTTATCTCCTGTTTTGACCCTTGCCTGTCTGACTCTGCTTGTACTCTGCCTGCAAATTTGACTACTCTATCTGTCTTCGCTTTGTACTGTGACCTTCTGCCCAAAAGACTTTGCCTTACGTTCGTGCCCCTTTGCTCATCCAGAACCCTTAGCTTGGCACCTCTCTTAATAAGACCTGGCGACATCTAATAAGCCGAGGGCTCCTCCTGAGGTGAAAGACGGTTGTTATGGGCTGAAGCAAGAGCCGAGACCAGGGTGCTTAGCATTGGTTTTGGATTTAGGGTGCTGACCGTAACAGCACAATATGACTGTAAATGAGATACATTGCAACTGACATGCTGGTCATCAAAAGAATAAGCTTTAAATAACTGAAAATGATAAACTCTTACCTCTAATAGATTGAAGTTCTCTTTTCTCTTCTATAAAAGGTATACTGCTTCTTTCTTTGCATGCCCTGGAATTATCAATATAGATACCACCAGCATAACTCATGGAAATGCTCATTGTCTTGATGACTATTTAAGAACTGCTACCTGCTATATTCATAAAGAGACACATTCATCATTTATTGCCCTCATTTCAAAATATGCTCTAGTTAACCATGTTTGAAAAATATTAGGGCATTTTAATTTTTCAAGTTTCTTTTAAAAAGAAAAGCCTTCAATACAAATACTTGTAATGGGGATCTTACTCATATTAATGCTATGAAGTCATGGGTCAGACTCTCTCTCAATGTGTGATATCACAGGGTGGGCAACTAAGGAACTAGGAAGTGTTTTAATACTCTCTCTCCCTGGTTTTACAGAAACAGTAAGAAACAAACTTTTTTTGGCATTTCAAGTGGTCACTTAGACTCTCTTACTTGGGGTCATACTGGGTGTCATACTTCAAATACAGTAAACCCTCAATTTTTTCATACCCAGATTTTAGGTTTACCCTCATTTAACATACTTTTTTTTGTTGCCCCACCTATATATTATGCACAATACATTTCCCGGATTTAAAATGTTCCTGGATTTTACGGAAATTATTTTTGGTCCCCCAAAAAACATAAAATGAGGGTTCTACTATAATACATTGACATGATGGGAATCAAAAGTATGATCATAAATAATGATTGCATTCCTTTAAAGGAAAACTATACCCCTAGAACAATGTAGGTCTCTATAAAAAGATTTTGCATAAAACAACTCATATGTAAAACCCTGCTTCATGTAAATAAACCATTTTACTAATAATACACTTTTTTAGTAGCATGTGCCATTGTGTAATCATAAATAGAAAATTGCCATTAAAAAAAAAAAAAAAGGACAGTCTCCTGGGATCCTAGGATCCAACGATGCACAAAAACATACCAAACAAACTATAAAGTTAGGTCACATGAGCCAATTAACAGACAGAGTTCTGTGTTTTGCTTCAACGCTTCTTCCTGTTACAGTTAGAGTTGAAATATTTCTGGTCAGGTGATCTCTGAGGCAGCACACAGACCATCATGAAATGGTGGTTCAAGGCAAGAGATGTAAAAGGCAATATTTACTTAAAAATCTGTATAATAAAAGTCCTTTTCAAATTAAACATGAAATCCAATTTCAAATTTTTATTAATACATTCATAGCTATTTTAAGCTCATTTAAAAATCTCAGCTGTCAATCAAATATTGTCTGCCACTCCTCTATGCCTTAGGCATAGAGGCGGGGCAGATAATTACTTTCACTTTCCATTCAGCACTTCCTAGATGTCACTGCTCCCCACACATTCCCCCAGTTCTCTTAACCATTTAATTGTGTAGCCAGGGCATGGGGATAGACATTGGGTGCACAAACAAGATCCTGAGATGACACAAGGCTTGTCTTAATAACAGTGTCCACAAAATGGCTCCTGCCTGCTTGTTATAATTATGAATTCCCAGACTGAAGAAAGCAAGATTAAAATAATTTATATAGTGTAATTAATGTTCCTTTTGCTTGACAAATGTGATATAATATGATTTTGAATATTTTTTTGGGGTGATGGGTCCACTTTAAATACATATACCAGGTAGGTAAAAATTTTTAATATGTCACTTGATTTGATATAAATCTGTCGCTCAAAAATTCATTTTCGGTATATAGTTTTCCTTCAGGTAATCCAGGAATCTTAACAACAATAATGCAGTTTTCAATCTACCTGTGTAATTTATGTTAAAAGTCAACAATAGTTCATCAAATAGGGCTTGTGCTGAATGCACTTTTTGCTTATTGTTTCTGTGAAACTAAAATCAGCAGTCGACTGAGAGGCCCTCTGTATAAACAAACCCCTCTCTTCCTTTGGCTGAACGTTTTTGTGAGGCTTTTGGATATGGATCAGCTCATTATACATGTTTTTATACTGTGAGTGAATATACATAATGCTCTGTAATATGTAAAAATATGTTAATAACAATAATAATCAAGTGCAAGTTAAAAATCACACCCCTTTGCGATATCGATGGGCTTAGTTTTTTAATATGCTGCATTGCAATCGAGAGCAATGTCCCATTTTACAGTTATTTATGTTTCTAAACTGACCGTGCATGTCTTTGTAAGTCTTGCGAGTTTCTGTATCTTGCTCTATATCATCATTCATTTTTAGCCCAATTAATTTAGAAGTTTACAAGCAAAGACTTTCAGCACTGCAAAATCAATTATTGCTTTGGTAGCATACACAACAGAAAAACACAATTTCCAGGAATCCCAACCTGAAAAATGAAAATGATAGATCTGGGATTTTATCTTGCTCTGTTTTGAATGCAGGCAACTAGTGCCCTTAATGAATGCATTATTTCTACAAAAAAAACATGAAAGCAATTTGGGTCTATTTGAAAAAAATATATTTTATCTGGATACATTCATGCTTAGTGGCCATGTTTAACCCTGATACACATTAAATACTTTATTTTTGTCTAATGCTGCTTAAAGCTACATTATGAAGATACTCATTATTTCATTAACAGAAAATTAAGCTCTAAAATGCATTTATTAATTATCATTATTATTGACATTTTTGAGATTTGGAAAGGCTACATATAGATACCAAATTGCCTTGTTTAAAGGTAGATGTTGTGTGTCTCACACAACAAACCCAGGAAAAATGGCTCAAAAAGGAGCCTTGGAGAATATCTTGCATATGGCTGTACATGTATGGGATCTGTTATCTTGAAACACATTATCCAGAAAGTTCTGATTTACGGAAAGGCTGTCAGATCAAAGAATGATTTCCTTTTTATCTGTAAGAATAAAACAGTAGCTTGTAGTTGATCTAAACAAAAATATAATGAATCCTTATTGGAAGCAAACCCAGCCTATTGGGTTTATTTAATGTTTACATGATTTTCTAGTAGTCTTAAGGTATGAAGATTCAAATTACGGAGAGATCCGTTTTCTGGAAAACCCAAGGTTCCGAGCATTCCGGATAACAGTTCCCATACCTGTACCTGAATTGTAGAATTTGTTTTTCATATGCAAAAAAAAATATTTTGACAGTGAAAATTCCCTTTGATAATCAAGATTTCCAAAAAAAAAATAACATTTATTGGTAAATACTGTAAATACAGGTATGGGATCCGTTATCCAGAAAGCTCCAAATTACAGAATGATTGTCTCCCATAGATTCCATTTTATCCAAATAATCCACATTTTTAAAAGTGATTTTCTTTCTCTCTGTAATAATAGAACACTACTTTATACTTGATCCAAACTAAGATATAATGAATCCTTATTGGATGCTAAACCAGCCTGTTAGTTTTATCTCATGTTTACACAATTTTCTAGTAGACTTAAGGTAGGAAGATCTAAATTACGGAAAGATCTGTTATCCAGAAAAACCTGAGCATTCTGGACAAAAGGTCCCACGCCTGTATATATATATATATATATATATATATATATATATATATATATATATATACAATACCAAAACAGGGGGGTTGTGGGAGCACTCTAAAGGCTTTAAAGTATATATAAGTATTATAAATGCTAATGCATATACACCCAAAACAGGGGTTATTTTGTTACAAAGTTATGATCATAAAATTGATAAGCCACCATACCACGTCAAGGGAAACCCCGAATGGCGGTCCCTAACTTGTTTTATTTATTACGTGCATTCTAGCATTACCTGTAATCAATGTCCATTGAACGCTGTTTTTTCACTGAAGGATTTAGCCTTCAGTGAAAAAACAGCGTTCAACAGACATTGATTACAGGTAATGCTAGAATGCACGTAATAAATAAAACAAGTTAGGGACCGCCATTCGGGGTTTCCCTTGACGTGGTATGGTGGCTTATCAATTTTATGATCATAACTTTGTAACAAAATAACCCCTGTTTTGGGTGTATATGCATTAGCATTTATAATACTTATATATACTTTAAAGCCTTTAGAGTGCTCCCAAAACCCCCTGTTTTGGTATATATATATATATATATATATATATAATGTAAGCAAAAAATACTTGCATCATTTTCTCCAATTTAGTCCTAGGTGATTATTGTTCCCCAGCTATTCAACTAAATGTCTTTTCATTCAGAAGCAAAAGCGTCAGAGATTCTGTATGGGTACCATAATCACTGAGCCTTTTCCAAAGTCATTTTTTTTTTTTTTTAGAAAATGTACTAATCAGCTATTGGCCGATTGTTGTAGAAATGAACAAATGTTCAAGATTGCAGGAGCAATTATGTGCAAACCGTACCCAAGGGCAGCCTGATCTTTGTCATGGTCTGACCTTGGCTAATCCTTTACCGGTTGGGCTAGTCAGACTGAATTAAATACCTAATAACTAGAGTTGGTATCCAAAGAAAAGAAAAAAACTATATGCTTATTAAAAATTCAAGTCGGACATGCAGCAAACTGTTTCCTTCCTTTTCTATCCCTTGAAAAAATGTAAACGCTTAATTACAACATAAAGGAAAGACAGCTCTGTGACATTACATGACAGTTAGTAAAGATTCTGAAATTCAGGTATTCTCAATTGCATTAGACAACCCCCTCTTCCTAATAACTGTCCTAAAAAAGATTCATTACCAAAGACAGATGGTCTGTGCAACATTCAATGGGCATAGTTACTTTGGTTTAGGGCCCTACATCTGTCAAAGATGGTAAAAGGATTAAAAAAAAAAAGCAAACAACATTTTTTAATCATACAATTGTCATACCATCTCTAGAATGCCATTAAAGCACGGGTGTCCAACCTGCAGCCCGAGGGCCACATGTGGCCCAGGATGGATATGAATGCTTAAATGTTTGGTTCCTGATGAATATAGGAGTAGGCAGGAGGGGGGACTCTGCCCATTGCCCATTTAGTAGTAATACAAGTATGGGACCTATTGCTTTCTGGATCCCGTACCTGTAATAGTGAGTCTATTTCATATCCATGTGTCCATATTCCAGTGTATAGCTCTATCTGCTTATCCAACTGGTATTGTAGTTCTTTTCTGTGCGTTTTCTTTACTTTTACAAATCAAAAGTGTTTGTGTATTTCATGTGTGGCCCCAGACATTTTTTCTTTTTCCAATGTGGCCCAGGGAAGTCAAAAGGTTGGACACCCCTGCATGAAAGTATGGTGTGCATTGACCAAAGGTACTGCTGCAAATGCTTGTTAGTTGGACTCATGGAATCATGATTTATATGAACATTTCCATGCATTGGAATTGGAATATTGTATTAAGGAGTAGTCAATCAAGGACAAAGCTGATACTGATCTGTATTCTACCCTAAAGGGTCTATATACCAACATTAAAATTTCTGGGGTTTTTTCAGAAATCACTTTTTATTTTCTAAAAATATTTGCTTTTTTTTCATTTCTCTTAATCTTTAAAATTTTTAATTTATAAAGCTTAAAAACCTGCAAAAACTCCAAAACAAACCTTTGCCACATAAACGTTGTCAATGCCCTATACAAATCAGAAGAAACTGCGCTAATCCTTTTGGACTATTTAATAAATTCACACTTTTAGACGTTTTCTGATTTTTTTTGCTAGTAATTAACCAAAAAACTTGAATAACATGAAGTGGTCAAAGTTTTTGTATTTTTATTTTTATCATTCAGCAGCTATTTTCTTTCATACTTTTTATATTTGAATATTTTGATAAATTACATGGCATTCGTGATTTTAGAGAAATAGAGGTTAATCATGGTTTCAAAAAACTCTAAAAGCACTAAAATTAAACTGATGAAAAATGGACCTCCAAGAGTAGCCCCACGTTGCCCAGGTTGTCTTCTGTTTCTTCTCCGTTCCTTGCTCCTCAAAAAATAATCAAAGATGCCTGTGTATTCCACTGTGAAACACACAGCCATCTTGGAGGCAGAGAGAGGGACAAGCAGTGTGGGTGCAGCAGGAAAAAATGCTTTCAATACATCCATTTCTGTATTTATCTTACCAGTAGGTGTGACGTTAATGGAGTGCTCTTTGGCTGTTTTCAGTGATCTTAGTGCTTTGTCTAGGGTTAATTAAGTGCTCATTGGTAATTTCTACAGAGATTTTATTGGCATGTCTGGGGTTAATATTCTGATTATATGTTTTCTGCAGTAATAATAAAGTCAATAATACTGGCTGATTTTCCTTTTTTTAGTAATTATACTTGCTCCTTGTGGTTAATATGCTGCATATCCATTTTCTGTAGTAATAACACTAGCACTTCTAGAGTTAAAGGAATTGTTCAGTATAAAAGTAAAAACTGGGTAAATAGATAGGCTGTGCAAAATAAAAAATGTTTTCAATATAGTTAGTTAGGCAAAAATGTAATGTATAAAGACTGGAGTGACTGCAAGTCAAACATAACAGAACAGATCACTAGTTCTTGCTTTTCAGATCTCTTTTGTTTACACTGACTGGTTACCCTGGTTACCAGGCAGTAACCAATCAGTGACTTGAGGGAGGGCCACATGAGTCATAACTGTTGCTTTTGAATCTGAGCTGAATGCTGAATATCAATTGCAAACTCACTGAACAGTTATGTCCCATGTGGCCCCCCTTCAACTCGCTGACTAACTCAGATTTAGAGAGCTGAAAAGCAGGAAGTTGTGTTGTGTTCTGTTATGTTAGATATCCACTCACTCCAGCCTTTATACATTACATTTTTGGCTTACTAACTATATTAGGAACATTTTTTATTTTGCACAGCCTATCTATTTACCCAGTTTTTATTTTTACCCTGAACTGTTCCTTTAATATGCCCATTATCTATTTTATTAAGTGATTATATTGGCTTTTCTAGCTTAAAATGCTTGTTTTCCAGTTTTTGTACCATGGTTCGGTAAAATGGGTGTGGTATTTAGAGGTTATCAAACCAGTGTATTTCCAAATTAGCTATATCAGACTGATCCCATCATTTGGACCTTAGAATCATAATTGCCACTATGCAGGCTGTCAGACCAAGGACTACATCAACACACACAGATGTGGTCCTCAATCCATTGGACAAATCAATTGACATCTGCATGATATATCTCATACATAGGCAGATAAGCAGCTGAATTGGCAGCTTAAATCTGCCTAAGCATGGTCACCTTTAGGCTGGTAGAGTTAGGGGACCAAACGAAGCAATAAGGGAGCCAGAAGCAAGACAGAATGTCCCTCTAAGCAGAAACAGTTCCAACTAGAAAAACCTATTGGGATAAATTCAGGATAAAGGGATCTGTATATTCAACTGGATATTAACCGATCAATCTGGACCTCCCTGAAAATGATTGTTTCCTCTGTATTAGGTAGTCAGTTTCCACTTGTGTGATCAGGCCCATCAACCTCATCTGGAAAAGTACTGTAACTACAGCAGAGGACAACATCATATATTATTTGGGTATTGTCTTAGGGTATATAGACATTTAGGTCAAGTTAATGACTTGTATATCCAGTAGACTTTATGCTCTGGTGTTTCCAGTTGCAAACAGAAACTTACCAGGCTTACTGTATCTATGGAAGAGATATGGCTAAATTATAATATTTTGGTAAATATGTAGTATTTGAGGCTGTGTGCTCAATTTGTACTGCAACATAATGTGTAGTGGCCAGTTACATTGTAGCCACCACCCAGATTACCTTGAGAGATAGCATTAACTTGATTCAGCCCATCTGTAGATGTCTTTAAGGACAGCACATGGTCCATTCATAGTATCAGACAGAAAAATGTCAGGTCCACTAAAGACTTACATAGGTTATACTAACTGCTAAAAAAAAACAAAAAGTAGGGGGGGGGCTAAAAATTGCCCCAAAAAATTTTTAAAACAAAAAATAAAACCAACAATGAACTACAAGCCAGGTCTAGCCTGCTCTCACACTGTGCATTCTTCCTTTCTCTGTCTCACAACGAAGAGATTCATGGCCTGGGCACATTCAAATATGTGTTAGGATTTACAATGAGATCATTGTTGCTGTTCCCATTATCTTTTTGTTATTCGCAAAAGTCGTTATTGTTTACTTAGGTCAGAACATTCCAATTTACTAGGCTGTGAGGCATGCCTGTCCTGTACTAAGTAATGAGTCAGCTATATAAGGCCAGGTTCCCTAATATGCTAATGGAAATAAAGCCCTTGGTTAAGAAATAGATTCAATGAAGAATCCTCACTTTCCTTCCAGTGATTATATAGATAATCACTGCCTTTCTCTACCAATCATAGTGAAGAACCACCTACGCTGCTTCAAATGAAATCAGCCCAACCTTCAATGAGGATGCAACCAAAATAGTTTTTATGTCTAGTCCTTTGTCCTAGCTTTTGTAGAAGGGGCTTTAAGGTGGTCTTCTGAAGGATATACAGTATAAAAAGGCTCCTAACTGTTTCCTTACAAATAGACTGTAATGGTTACATAATAACCAGTGTCGAACTGGGTCATTGGGACGCTGGGAAAAAGCCAGTGGGACCCACAGACCCAGACCAAATCCCCACCTGTGTTCCCTCCCCTGATTGCAGTGTAGTAATAATAAGAGGTGTGTGTGTGTGGAGGGCGGGTGGTGGGTGAGTGGGCGAGCAGGGGGGTAGAAATATTTTGCACAGATATGTTAGGCCAGTCCATCACTTGCTCAAAACCAAGCCATACTACCCATTGCCTACTGTACAAGTACTGTATGAGCCCTGTTATCCAGAATGCTCCTTAAAAGAAAACTATACCCCCCAAACTATGTAGGTCTCTATAAACAGATATTGCCTAAAACAACTCATATGTAAAACACTGCTTCATGTAAATAAACCATTTTCATAATAGTACACTTTTTTGTAGCATGTGCCATTGGGTAATCATAAATAGAAAATTGCCATTTTAAAAAATAAGGACAGCCTCCTGGGATCCTAGGATCCAATGATGCACACAAACATACCAAACAAACTATAAAGTTAGGTCACATGAGCCAATTAACAGACAGAGTTGTGTTTTTTGCTTCCACACTTCTTCCTGTTACAGTTAGAGTTGAAATATTTCTGGTCAGGTGATCTCTGAGGCAGCACACAGACCATCATGAAATGGTGGTTCAAGGCAAGAGATATAAAAGGGCAATATTACTTAAATATATATACCAGGTAGGTAAGATTCTTTAATATGTCACTTGATTTGATATAAATAAATAATCTGTTGCTCAAAAATTCATTTTTGGGGTATAGTTTTCCTTTAAGGGATCCCCTATTATGTATCTGTAATTTGCAACATCATGCCTTAAATCTGTTAAATATTAAGAGGGTTATTTATTAAACTCCAAATTTATCTGGTCGGACTTTTGGGGGCAAAACTCTAATTTTTTTAAAACTAAAATTTTTCAAGATTTAATAAAGTCCAGTGCTGCAAAAAGCCTGGATCTGATAATCTGCCATCTCAGACCTGCCAAGGTTGTGTATAAGTCAATGGCAAAGGTCCCTATTAATTGGAAGTTATCATGATCTGCAATGGGTTTAGCCCAAAAATACAATCATCTTGGGCTTTTTCAGGCAAAATGTCAAAAAAATTGTACAACTCTGGGAAAACCCCTGGAAAAATTGTTTTGTATGATTTCTTTAGGTTTTTCCCCCAAAAAGATTAGTTCTATCCTTTTCAAACAATAAAGTAGGTCAAATTGGGTATGGGAGTTTCTTAATGGCTTTTGAAATAATGAGATAAATATGGATTTTAGTAAAATACCCTCTAAATAAATTGGAACAATAGGATTGTTTCCCCACTAATAAGGATTAATTATATCTTACTACAAGGCACTGTTTTGCTGTCTTTCAGAGATAACCTTCCTGTAATTCAGAGCTTTCTGGATAACGCTTTTCCAGATAATAAATCCTATACCTGTATGCCAAATAAAAATCATCACTGATATGGGAAAAAGAATATTCATAAATAAAATCTTCAGTAGTGATGGGCAAATTTAGTGAAACTGCTGTGAAAGTATTTTTTGGACGCTACAGTCAAACTAGACGCCAGTGTCCAAAAAATTTTTTCATGACATTTTCGCTAATTTATTCGCCACAGTGACACATGGAAATTCGCCGTGAATTCACGCCTGGTGAATAAATATGCCCATCACTACTGAAGATTTTATCCATGAATATTCTTATTCCCACATTCTTATTCAAGTTGGACAAAATAGGTGCTCTGCAAAGTGTCGCTGGCGTCAAAATTGTTGCCAGCATCAATTTTGACGCCACAGTCAAAATTAGCGTTTCACAATTTTTTCGCTGTTTCCTGAATTTCATAGAAAACTTTTGAGTTTTGTCAAATTCACCCATCACTAGTCTTCAGTGGTGCAATCACATTAAAGTGGACCCGTCACCCAGACACAAAAATCTGTATAATAAAAGTCCTTTTCAAATTAAACATGAATTCCAATTTCAAATTTTTATTAAAGCATTCATAGTTGTTTTAAGCTCATTTTAAAATCTCAGCTGTCAATCAAATATCGTCTGCCACTCCTCTATGCCTTAGGCAAAGAGACGGGGCATACAATTACTTTCACTTTACATTCAGCATTCCTAGATGTCACTGCTCCCCACACATTCCCCCAGTTCTCTTAACCATTTAATTGTGTAGCCAGGACATGGGGATAGACATTGAGTCCCCTATTCTGGTGCACAAACAAGATTCTGAGATGATGCAAGGCTTGTCTTAATAACAGTGTCCACAAAATAGCTCCTGCCTGCTTGCTATAATTATGAATTCCCAGACTGAAGAAAACAAGATTAAAATTAATTATATAGTGTAATTAATGTTCATTTTGCTTGACTAATGTGGTAAAATATGATTTTGAATATTTTTTTGGGGTGACAGGTCCACTTTAAGGGGGTTATTTATCAATTTATTTCAGTATTTTTAAGTTAGAAATTCTAGCAACTCTGATTGCCGGAATGGACCATATTTATCCTTAAAAATGTCAAAAATCTGATCATTTCGGAGCTTTGCTGAAAAGTTTCAGACTTTTTGGTCCGAAATCCCCAGAATCATTGGCTATCGGTATGGATATCAGTGTAGAAACTGGGACCTTCCCCTTTGATTTATACAGGTCCTCAAGAGCTTTGAGATGGCATAGTTGGACTTTTCAGACCATCAGACTTTAATAAATTCCGAAAAATTCTATTTTTTTTCTTTTAGTCGGAAAACTACGAATTATTCAATTTTCGGATATTTGGAGCTTGATAAATAACCCCCTAAATCTATGACCAGTTTAATACAGGACAATACATTGCAAGCATATTTTACAGTGGCTATGTTACCGTGTTTTTTTTTTGACTCCTATAACTTATATTTATCCGTATTGCCTTATGTGTCGTGCATGAATTTTAACTCTTTAAATAAATTTGCTTCACCTACCATGCTCATCCTGCACTATCTATATAATACAGTATATTCTCCACTAGCTGTGTGTGGTGCATGGAATGGCATCTCCTTGTCCAAAATAACCACTATGCTCATTAATGTGTACAATATGTTCATTGCAATGTCTATAATTAGGTTAATTATGGTTAAGTTTAAAGGGTTGGTTCACCTTCAAGTTAACTTTTAGTATATTGTAGAATGGCCAATTCTAAGAAACTTCTCAATTGGGATTTCATTGTTTATTTTTCATAGTTTTTTAATGATTTGCAATTTTCTTCTGTTTCTTTGCAGCTTTCAAATGGGGGTCACTGACACCATCTAAAAACAAATTCTCTGTAAGGCTACAAATGTATTGTTATTGCCACTTTTTATTACTTATCATTCTATTCAGTCCCTCTCCTATTCATATTCCAGTCTCTTATTCAAATCAATGCAGGGTTTCTAGGGTAATTTGGACCCTAGAAACCAAATTGCTGACACTGCAATTTAGAGAGCTGCTGGATAAAAAGCTACATAACTATAAAACCACAAACAATAAAAAATGAAAACCAATTGTCTCAGAATATCATTCTCTAAATTATACTAAAAGTTACCTGTAAGGTGAACAACCCCTTTAATGCTTTACCATCCCCACCCCATAACAACTGGACTTAGAAAATGACAGCTTGACTTGATAAGGCAAAATGTTTTTACATTAACACATAGATTATAGGGATTTATAAAAGTGTTGCATTGCATTTACTGGATCACACACCTAAACAACCATATAAGACATTGGGAATATAACTAGCCATGCAACAAAGCAAATTAATAAATGTTAAAAAAACAGCAAAAGAAAAAAAATTGGGGATGAAAAACACATGTTCTTGCAAAATGCTGATTTTCTGATCCTGTTATTAGGTATATGCTTTAATGGAGGAAATCCCTATAATCTATGTAAGAATTGTGAGCTAAACCGGTTTAACTGCTCATACTGCATGTTTTGGCAAAGTCCATAATGGAGGAAGCAGATTATATTTGTGATTCCTATCTGTTATCAGTTTTATATTTCTTGATGGTTAATTGTAGTTTCAGACATGAGAGCTCTTGTTCTTTATTCATTTTATATTTAGAATAAAATAACACAGTAAATCAATGAGATTGTCCAGTTCATCTTAAAAGCTTTGAATGATAATTCAGAAAAGATTTCTCCTAGTGCAATACAATTTCTCCTAGCATCAACTTTTGTTTTACCCTTCAGAGGAGATACTCAACCATATCAATATATTTAGGACATTAAGGGGGTTAAAAAAGTTTATTGATCCAACGTTTCTGTCCCACACAAGGACCTTTGTCAAGGACAAAGGTCCTTGTGTGGGACCGAAACGTTGGATCAATAGACTTTTTTATTGTATCTTTATTTTTTGTTCTGTTTATAAATCCTGAGAGTGCCATCACCTTTTGTCTAATATATATATAATTTTTATTTATAATTATAATTTTTTTTTATATATTTTAGGTCAAATTATGAAATCTTGAAAAATTGTAAACTCAAACTTTTAGAGGGGAATTTTTTTCCAGATTTATTATATCCCGATGCTACAAAAAGCCAGAATCTGAAAACCTGCCATCTCAGACCTGTTGAGGTCCTGTATAAATCAATGGAAGAGGCACCTATCCTAATTTGAAGTTACTGTTGTCTGTGGTGGGTTTATCCCAAAAATATAAATTTTTTCAGGGTTTTCTGTTTTTTTCCAAACTGCTCAGTTTTGTTGAGTTTTAGCCCAAATATCTGACTTTTGGGGGTTTTCAGGCAGAAACTCAAAAAAATGGAGCGGTTCGGGGAAAAAGCCAGAAAAATAAGTTTTTTGCTATATATTGCTATGATATATTGTTTTTCACAATATAAATAATTTTTTTGTTAATAAACTAGCTAAAATCAGGCATGGGAGGTTGGTCAAGCTGTTTTAATTAACATTTTGAGATAAATTTGGATTTTAGTAAATAACTCCCTAAGACATTTTGTGCATTAAGCTTCTTAAAGGAACAGTTCACGGTAAATAGATAGGCTGTGCAAAATAAAAAATGTTTATAATATAGTTAGTTAGACAAAAATGTAATGTATAAAGGCTGGAGTGATGGATGTCTAACATAACAGAACACAACACAACTTCCTGCTTTTCAACTCTCTAAATCTGAGTTAGTCAGTGACTTGAAGGGGGGCCACATGGGACATAACTGTTCAGTGAGTTTGCAATCGATCCTCAGCATTCAGCTCAGATTCAAAAGCAACAGTTATGACCCATGTGGCCCTCCCTCAAGTCACTGATTGGTTACTGCCTGGTAACCAGGGTAACCAGTCAGTGTAAACAAAAGAGAGCTGAAAAGCAAGAAGTAGTGTTCTGTTATGTTAGACTTACAGTCACTCCAGCCTTTATATATTGCATTTTTGCCTAACCAACTATATTAGAAACATTTTTTTATTTTACACAGCCTATCTATTTACCCAGTTTTTTCTTTTATACTGAACAATTTCTTTAAGATTTCCTAACAGTTTTATTAACTTAATCCCTACATTAAGTTGAATGAAAACCTTCAAACTTATTGTTGATTAACAATATTGAGCAGCCACCCTTGCTTTGAGTAACACAAATACATTTTTTATATACAGGTTAGGGACCGGTTATCCAGAATTCTAGGGAGCTGGGGTTTTCCAGATAACAGATTTGGATCTTCATAACTTAAGTCTACTAGAAAATCATGCAAACATTAAATAAACCCAATAGTCTGTCTTATTCTGTCTTATCACAGTTTAGATCAAATATAAGGTACAGTACTGTTGTATTATGACAGAGAAAATTGGAATAAAATAAAAAATGTGGATTATTCTCATAAAATTGGCTTTATAGGAGACATCCTTTCTGTAATTTGGAGCTTTCTGGATAACAGATGCCATTAATTCTTTATTAAGTATACCTTATTCTTACCAGTCTTGAGAAGGTAATCATTATAGACAACAGTCGCTGTGTTTTGTGTCATAGTATAAACCATTTGGATTCAAATCTGAGTTGAAAACAAGACAAATGTCCACCAGTACAGCAATTTAAAAATGGTTAATTTTTGGACTTGGAAGCCAGCCTGATAGACCACCAGTCAATACATAGGAATCAATAGTTAATGATTATTTGATTAAAGCTTGTATTGTATATAAATAACAAAGGAATGGGTTAGTACCAATTAGTTATTGTTGTTAATGGCCTCTCACTCTCCCACGCTGTTTTTTTTTTCTCTTTTGTTTTTGTCTTTTGGACTTTTGTATACATTGCTGATGCGTTTGAGGTTTTTTTTTTGCTTTATTTGTTTGTTTAACTGTATTTTATATATTGATTAAAATAAAAGATAAGATTTCTTCTGCTGCCTGTGATGCTTGAATACACTATATTCTTGCCAATTCTGGCACAATTGCAGAGTTGTTTTATATATATATATATATATATATATATATATATATAAAATGCAAATTCTACATCAATTGTGTATAAATGCAGACTATTACAAACATTATAATATTAGTGCATGTATATAGAAACCTGCCTAGGTTTTGAGAAATTTGACTTAGACTTTTATGTACAAATATTTGTTTCAGATTTGTATCTACTTTCTACTATCTGTTTGTCCATGTATACAACAACAATTCTTTGTATTGAGTATCTAGGATATGTCTTTTGACACTACAGACTCTAGAAGAACTTAAGATGATGTATTAGAATTTTCTTTTAGTGAATTTTGCATAATTCATGTAAGCAGCTAATAGTTAATGCTTTTTTGGTTTTGGGATAACAGATTTACCCAATAAACAGGTCCATGTTAGGATCCGTAGTATTGCTGGTCCTACAGTATTTTCCATAGGCTTAGTGCAACGGTACAGATAAATGTGACAAAATGTTCTCAATAAACTTATCCTGAATTCGTTTTTTCCAGCTTAACAAGGAAGAGTGTAAAGTTTGACACAAGGAAGAAGATGGTTGAGCATAATGATTCAGCTACAAAGTTGTATCCAATAGTTTAGTAGTGGGTGGAAGTGCTACTGGGATCACAGAACTAAAAGTTTACAATATTGGGCTTAAATAAATATATATACATAACAATATGAATATAACTATTACACATTATGGCTAGTATAAATATTGCTGAAAATTATTGTTTCTAAATAAAGTTACAACTGTCCAAAGAGGGACATACACAGATACCTCAGTGCAAAAGATATGAAGGGCACAAAAGATTGCACATTATGGAAGTACTTTTGTCTGTGATCCTGCTACCCTTATCTAAACCACTTGCAAAATAGAGAATGTTTAGAGGGTTTACTCCTATGTGCCCCTCATTTATATTTTGCAGCAAGACAGGGTATAATGTTCAAAAATATGGCAGATTATGCATGTTGTATGCACTTTGCATCCTGCCATAATCATTTAGGTCTTTAGGTAACCTCTTGTACGAAACCCATTATGGGGAGCATTTTGTGCAGCTTCTGTGGACTTCTGTTTGCTAGCCAACTGTATCTTTCTGGCCTAGTTTAGGGTATTGGTCCTAACAGTTTCCTTGACATTTATGGTACTGGTTGCACTGGTTCCAGGCTAGACATCAATGGAGATAATTGTACACTATCTCTTTATAGAACTATGTGATGGTTTAGACATGCTATAAAAGGAAAAAAGAAACATGAAGCAGAAATGGACTTACGTATACAGGATATCACCTCCATAGATGGTTCTTTTATATAGGGATTACACAAAATCACACTTTTTAATATATTACATATATCTGACATAATGATCAAATTCTTCTCTGCTATTTACACTGGTATATGTTTTCTATGAAAGATTGGATATTTACTTTTACTTACTGAGAATGCCACTGAATGTGTTTCTGAAACAGAACAAGTTTTAATCTTAAAAAATATACACTATTCAAATCTGATATGCCTTAACATAGAACAGAAACTAGCCTTTATTCCTTGGACCCAGATAACAACACTATGAAATATAAGCAAACTGACGTTCTTCATTAAAAACATGTGTAAATAGGTTATTTTAGCTAAAATCTATGTTGACGGGATTAGAAATGGAACACACAGCTAGTTTCTGGGATGCCGGGAAGGAATTCCATTTCAAGGAATTAGTCTTTTTGTTTTGAGAGTTCAGTTTTTAGTAAACTTGGAAATATTGTTCCTGACTTTAAGCCAACTAGCAAAAGATACAATAATATTATTTTGTATAATCATTCTGGAAATAAAGCATAGATTTGGTTCAGGCTCACAAATATACTGCTACATTGTAACAATTAGGTTCCCAACCCATAATGATAAATAATGTACAGCATTCCAATTATTTTACGTGCTTTTTTCTACGTTTTAAAAGTGGAAATTATGTTTAAAATTAAATCTGCTGTAACATATTTGTGTTTAGGGACCTTGGTATTGACAGGGAGGGACCTCATGGTTTACAGACCCCATAGTATGTATATATATATATATATATATATATAACTTCATCATTTATTGTTTACATTATAAAACAGGAACTGTTCGACGTTTCGGTCTCTTTCTGAGACGTTTTTCAAGACGATATATATTAATAATATATATTAACCACCAAAGGGTGTACTACTTATACAACTCAGTAACCTGAAAACACTGAGTACAGTGAGAGCTCCTCTGGGTATTTAAATAATAACTACATACAAAGAACCATATAAAGTGGAGGAATTGAGGGCTCACAAGTAAACTGTTATCAAAAAAGCCCACTTTATTATTACAACATTAAAAACAAGCATATGCTTAAAAAACATACACAAAAAGATCAGTGACACATGAGTCCTTAACCATTGTAATAGCCTATATACCCTAGTACTGAGGGAATCAAAGATTCCTCCCCACACACGGATAATCCAGTGTGTCTGCTGCCTAGCATTTAATAAACACTGATTGATAATAGACCCCTATATTCCTAGTCCACCAAAAGTGACTTGTAATACACTTATAATACACAACAATCCAGTACAACAATATTTAAAATGCCAATAGGGGATCTCAAGGCACCAGGAGCTTCACACATGTGTAACAAGGATTCTCACCTACCACTGACCAACCCCAATACAAATCACCCAATGCACATTTCACCAAATAGGCTTCCTCACAGGGGACCCACATATGTGTGTGCCTCCCATGTTTATTAAATGCTAGACATTATCAGTGTGTGGGGGGGAATCTTTGATTCTCTCAGTACCCGGGTACATGGTTTATTCACTATTCCCTTTTTCTACATGTTTTTAAAGGGCAACTAAAATAGAATAGTGTTAGAAATGCTGTATTTTGTATATTAAATATAAACATGAACTTACTGCACCAGAAGCCTTATATGACAAATGATTCATGCTTTCAAAATTGGTGCAGGGGGCTGTCATCATGTAACTTTTTTAAACATATTTGTAATACCAAGACTGTGCACATGCTCAGTGTGGTCTGGGCTTCAGTTGGGAGGTTAAGCTTAGAGATCATCATAAATAATATCTGCCATAGAAGCCAATACAGCAAGCTTAATAATCAAAATATGCAGACTGCACTGGTTCTGTGGATGCAAATATCTACAAATTTGCTGGCTGCTGTACAGGGAAACCAAACAGAGCTGCTTGAGTGTTGGGAGTAAGGTGCGGGGATGCCCCCTACAATTTGAAAGTATGATCATTTCTCTGCAGAGCAGTTAGGGACAGTCTGAAATTTCCTATCCGTAGCTGTCAGAGCAAGTAAAACGAAGGGGGAATTTCACTGGAAAAGACATATTTATTATAAAATATTTTTTTTTACTCAAAGTATATTGAAGATAAATTTCTTTTTTATTAAAAAAAAGTTGAAATGGGGTTTTATTTTTTTGCATTTATGTCCCCTTTAAGAATATGTTTGTTTTTAATGTTGTAATAATAAAATTAGCTTTTTTGATGTTTACTTGTGTGAGCCCTTAAAGGAGAACTAAAGCCTAAAAAGCAGCCCATGTATTCTCACGCATGCAAAGAATGATATATATTTCCAACCCCAAAGTTAACTAGAACTAGTGTTTATCAATAGATATTTCAAGAGTCCATTACCATATAATCCCCAGCAATATTATACACCCTATGTGCTGGAACTGGCCCTTGCAACAAATATCTCATCCTAGTTTCTATCACAACTATTCTAACAGATGGAATAGTGACCCTATACTTACAGTATATTCTAAATGTTCCTTTGTGTGCCCCCAGCTAGACCATGTACCCTGGCAGATAAGAGGACTTTAATTACCATGTGTATCACAGGGCCAAAGTGTGTCATACTTGAAGAGACTAGTCTGTCTCATGCAATTAATGCTACATATCACAGTGTAACAAATACAGGCTGAAGTGATTGTTCTGAGAATGGATCCTCCTGTTGCCAACATACCTATCATATTCATAAGGGATTGGGTATATAGCAAGCAACTCTAATATTACTAACTGAAGTTGGTCAGAATTCCTGGTTCCACCCATATGTCAGTACTGGCATGTGTGGCTTAGCTGCGGCTGGCTATTATGGACAGCTCATTTATATATCTATAGTAATTAGCTCATTTACATATTAAAGACAGACCTAATTTGAATTTTTAAGGTGAGCAGCCCATTTACATCTTAAAGCAAGCGGCCAATCGGGCATTTGCACAAACCCACAGATTGCCAGTCCGGGCCTGGTGGCAAATGATAAAGCATAAAATTAGGTTGGTCTGTAATATACACAGATGCTAAAAGGCTGATTATTATATTGTGATGCTAATTGCACTGGTTTCTGTATCTTATATTCTATGTGTACTGTATATTGTGAGTGGGTTCCTAAGCTCATTAAGTGACAGCAGCACAGAGCATGTGAATCAGTGAATCAGCAGAAAAGAAGATGGGGAGCTACTGGGGCATCTTTGGAGACACAGATCTTTACTGCTAAAGGACTGTGGTTGCTTTGGGCTGGTACAGAAGCACAAACCAAAATGTACCGCATTTCTAGCTTCTTCTTTAGTTAGGTTTTAGTTCTCTGTTAATATGAGAATTCCTCCATTCTAATGCCTGTAGCCATGCTTATATTTTGTGTAAGGAATAGTCCATATTACATCTTACTACTTTAATGAATGTATAGGGCCAACATCTTCCTTGCCAGTGCTATATAAATAATTGATGATGATGATGATGCTTTTACCACACTAGTGCCTCCATGATGCAATAATGATAAAATTAAAAAATGCACGTGTTGATATTATGTGGCTTATATTTTCATTTGTAAAGGCCTGGAGCTTTTAAATCATCAGGACATATGAAATGAAATGTGAAATGTCCATAAATAATTAAATCACTTCATTCCTGACTGATCTCTTTTAAATCTTTCATGTGAATCACAATATTATGCCCTGGAATGCTAAATAGCTATACATCCATATAAAGTGTTTAAACAGTCATAAAACAATGGTTGAAAAATTAAGACATAGAACTAATATATGTGACTTCTCTCTGAGAGTGAGCATTTCTTCCTCGGAATCAGTTGGGTCTTTGCTAAGAAACAGAACAGCAACATTGTTTAATGATACTAAGTGAATCTTATTAGATAGCAGATACCGCAGGTCAATTTTATAGTCAATAAGCTTTAGGTAGCAGGTTCAGTTGTGCCACTATCTCTTCAACCTATGACTTGTAATCATAATAGAAATTGTGAAGTCACCAGAGAGGCCTGTCTGGACACAGGTGAGTAAAAATGTATCGACCAAGATGGAATACTGATGAGCAATGAAGGAATAAAGAAAAACTTAAATTCAGGGCTGCAATAAGAAATAATTGGGCTACATGCTTACTTATCAGGGTCTTTTTGCTAGGGGTCCAAGTTATAGGTCCACTGTCTACATGGGCCCCAACAACTAAGTAGAAATGGCCCACAATGAAAAATGCACATCAGAATTCCATGGCACCAACCTGCTCCAGCCAAGACTCATTCGGGGAAATGTAATAAAAGTTGGTAATGGAAAAACTATTCTAAATGTGAAAAGTTATGCCACTGCGCGAATAATTTTTGCTTTGCGCGAATTTAATATAGCTTTTGCATACCCGGAAACTGTTTAGCGACCACTTCCCGACAGTGGAATAGAGTTTGCGAATTTTACAGCAAATGTAATAAAACTTCTTACTGAAAAACTTATGTTATATTATGTTTGCTCAAAAAGATTACGACACCTTCAAGCACTTTTTAAGAGTGTGCAATTAAAATTCACAATGCAATAACAGTTTAAGGAACAAAATTACATTGCGAGATGTGCATTTTTATTCTTATTGGTGCAAATTGTTTTTCTCTTTGCGAATTTAATTACATCCCCCCCATTATGCTCAAAACATTCATGCTATTTACCCAAACATTTTACACTCATTCTAATCTCTTTGGGCTCTACTCTGCTATGGGACCTCTCACTGGACACTACCATGTAACCCCACAATGGTTTCCCTGCTTAAATAACTTCACTGTATTATATAACTATGGCTGGAGATTCCAGAACATGTCCCTACACTGCAAAATAGACTCCCTCAGTGAAGGTGGGAGGGGGCAACCCATGACACAGTATGAGAAATAGGCTCCTTAGGGGCAGAATTATATTATTTAAAACTGGGAAATACAGAAGGATTCTCAATGGTTCAATATGTTATGCGAATAACTAAAGTCTATGTGACTGTTTTATAATGTCTACTTATCTGCATTGAAGCAGCATTTCTAGAAAGTGAGGTTATTTAAAAAATGTTTAGGGCTGTTACATAAGTGTTTATTTTTGCAGTTGATGCTCGTTTAAAATGCAAGTTTGCGTACAACCTAATGCAGCAACTAATTGATTTAATTATATTCTGCCGTTTTGTACTCCTTTGCATTCAGAATTGCATTTTATCATAGTTGAAGTTTTAACATTACCAGCCACGGAACTGCGCTTGTGTCATAAATGACTAAAGGGTTGTCAAGGATTGAAGCATGCTGGGTGCTTTAGCCTAGCACCAATGGGGTTGTATACATAAAGCAAGATTGCTCAATAAAACTTTTCCCAGATCTCCAAAGCTAGTGGCTACCCTTAAAATCCAAAAATAACTTCTAATGAGACACCCGCCTCATTTGTTTAAATATGACTCCGAGTTCTTTGTTCCTGGAGCTGGAATTTTAAAGCACAGCAGGAAGTCCTCTGTCCTTCTGAAGTGCCTTTCACACCTTTGTGGTCATCTTCTTCAGAGGACTTTATCTAAAGTTAGGAAGTCGAGTGAAGAGTTACAAACAAATAAGGGTGTCTTAAGTCTGGAAACTTACATGTTAACCTAAAATGTACTGTCTGAATGGAATAGATGTGCATGAGTCATGCCTATATTTTCACAAGGGTAGGAAAACAACAAAATTGAATATCAATAATGTATCCAGACCTGCTGCTCATCACTACTTTTAATCGATATTCCACTTGTTAGATAGCTTGACAACTCTTGTGTTTCTATTAATCCCCCGCAGTAAATTATATGCTACTGGCAGGGTTTAGCTACTTAGTTCTGCTGTTGCACTATTATCTTCAGAACTCCTGGGATGAGATGACATAAATCTTAGTGTGATGAAACCCAGAAAGGTATTGAGTAATAATGAAATAAAGAATAATTCAAGAAAGATATTAATACATCTCTCTCTGTATATACATATATATCTGTATAGGATCTACTATCCAGATTGCTAGGGGTCTGAGGTATTCTGGATTGTATCCCTAATATCTGATTAATTGTTATGGCTAACCTATTGTAATACTTGATTAATTGCTATGAGTAAGTTCATAACTGATTAGGGGTCTGTTTACTAAGTTTACTAAAAATATGCACACAAAATGTAGACACATTTATCACTGAATATGTTTTTGCCAGTTTACTTACCTGCAGTAAAAGTATTTTTTCGCCAGAAGATTCTCAAGGGGCAGGAAATACCCATAATTGTTTGCTGTAACTATTGCTGACAGGATGTTTTGGCATTTGCTTCTATCTGCATATTATTAGCAGCGGGCGTCACAGTCCAAGGATTCGTCAGCCTCAACAGTTTGGTGTCATTGTGATTGGCACCATTTAAATGGTGCAAAGAGAGGCTTGTTTGATTTCTTGTTCATTGATTCTATTGGCAGAAGGGTTTGTGACTGGATGGATGAAGTATTGGTTTATATGATGCATACATGATTGGTGTTACTCTGGTAATGTTGTTGGATGGTATAATCATCAGTTTTGAAGATGCATTTCTGGCCATAAATGTCACAGTAAAAATTGCCATAACAACTTCCATAAAACAAGACTATTTTATAGCATAAATATTCACAAGCTTAATTTGTCGCCAGAAAATTAGCAGCTCCCTAAAATTACAGCTAACTTAAGCTGCTTCGTTTTAACGTAGTGATCACAATGACTTCTGAGCGCATCGCTGATGCCTATATTAGTAAAATAGTCCTAGTAAGGGAGACCACCCATTAGTTCCAGCTAATAATGGTGAAAAGATAATACCTGTCTTTAAATATACATGATCTGTGAATCCTTTATTTTTCCTCTGCCAGAAGAGGACTTCCCAAGTTAAGGTGGCCATACATGGGCTGACCTGTACCATACTTAGACCAATCAGCCTGAGGACCAAACAAAGCGATCATTTTTCATCAGGACACATAATATTCAATCCATTATTAGTATCAGTGTCTAAGCAGCTACTCAACTTTCCATACATGCCCAGAAGCATGGGAACTATGGTGAAAATCAGCCAATTCCCTACCAAATCCTAACAAATATTGCCAGCTTCAGTAAGTACATTGAAAATGCCAGGTATTACATTAAAAGTAATGCAAGACACAACAACGTGGGGTTTAAGGATTCTGCCATTTGGAAAACACCATTTTTCTCCTCAGGGAAAAATACCAACAGATAATAAATCATCCTCTACTTACCTGAACCATTTCTTATGTACTGCAAGTGCATATTTTCATATTAAAATTAGCAACTTCCAAAGATTTACTGAGTGATTCTGAATCATTTCAGGCATTTCCCAGATGTACTAGGTATTTCTTTTCATCTGCAACTGTAACACTCTAAATGAATTAGGAACTATATGTAGTGTTTATCATGAATTTCAATGTTGCTTGGGTAACCCTTTCTTGTCATGATGCCCAGCAGCCCAAGCTACAGTTTATGCTTTCCCTCTCACACACTTCAAGGCACTGAATTTGATTGCTCCTTAGCACCTGTATCCTGGTACCTAATATTGAACACATCCTCCTACCACAGCTAATAACACACAAATCACTCTATATACAAAATAAGTAAATTAGTCCATTATTAGCAATGTACCAGAATGATGGGCCATTCTGTAGACATCACTATTATCTGCTAGCTCTCTTAGATATGCAGACCATTCCATCACAATTCATTTACTGGCAATAATGGTAATTTGGTGGTAACACCATAAATAATTGAATAAACACACCTCCAAAAAGACTCTTGTTCCATCTATTTTCACTAGTTCTCTCAGTCCGAATCATGGTAGAAGTATTTAAACAAACAAAGGATATAGGTTTTGCACAATTTTTGGCCTGAGGAAGGGTTATCACCCCGAAACATTGTGCACTGTACTTTTTAAGCAATAAACAATTTATTGTTTTTCTAAAAGTTCCTGGCTAAAACCTCCGCTCCTCTCAGAGCAACCACTTGGTTGCACCCCTCACTATTACTGCTGTTTCCCACTTAAAACCCTTCTGTCTTGCGGTTCCTTATATTTGGAATGCAAAATCCTGAATCTCTAATCCTCCTTCAATGTCTTTAGAACTAAACTCAAAAACTACCTGTGGGAGCACCTGGATAACACTTGAACTGGGAACTGGCACTTATATGACAGTGTCACACACTGTAACCTACAGCACTTTAACCCCTCTGAATTGGGTTTGTAAGTTACCCTCCCATTTAGATTGTAAGTCCACCATTCTTTTGTCTCCTTGACACTGAGCACTTAACTATAATAATTATATTTTTTATTTATGTGAATTGTATTTCTAATAATGCACTTATTGTTACTTATTAATGCAGTGAAACCTTGTTTGTTGCTAATAATTTATTGTTTTGCTGTACAGTGCTTTGCCCTCAAGGAGCGCTATACAAATAAAAATATACATACCAATATATATACATACAAATGTGGCTTGCACCTTTCTAACTTGAGTTACCCCAAGTTCCTATATTCTTAGTTTGGTGGTAACACCAGTTCAGTATTACAGTAGAAACTGTACTTTCAGACTTAATAATATCATAATATATAATTATATACATAATTAATGTATCTCTCTCTTGGGTGAATGCTGAAGCATGGTTGGAACTAGGTTCTTATATCAAGCCTTCTTTCTCTTAATAATTACTTAAACAGCTATAACATTAACTATCTCAATATTTATGCCTTCATTTTCTATTTCTTTATTCTAAATAGGTATGCCTTCTTCTACATGATACAGCAGAGGTCCCCAACCTTTTTTTAGCCATGAGCCAGATTCAGATGTAAAAAGAGTTGGGGAGCAACACAAGCATAAAAAATGTTCCTGGGTGGCACAAATAAGGGCTGTGATTGGTTATTTGGTAGCTTGTATGTGGACTTGCTGCCTACAAGAGGCTATGTTTGACAGTACACCTGTTCTTTATGCCTCCATATCAGAAATTCAAAAAGAAGCACATGCTTTTGAGGTCACTGGAAGCAACACCCAAGGGATTTGTGAGCAACATTTACTGGTTGGGGATGACTGTGATACAGATTTATTTTTCACTCTACCTGTAAATTATATTGTCCTTTCTGGTTATGGTATGTTTGCGTTGGGGGGGGGGGGGCAAGCATAAGCAAGCTAACTATCCAATGCATAATGAGGCAGATATGGTCTTATATTAATCTAATGTGTTCATGTAAGTATGCACATTGTTTTCAGCAGACTTAGTAACCCACAGCAGCCAGTGGTATTTTTTGCCCCCCCCCCCAAATATGCCTCATGGTTTATCACATGTAAACTCATGGACAAGATTCAACTCAAGGAGAGAAAGTTTTCTCCAAATTCACTTCAAGTATTTCCCATATACTTCAATAGAGTTTTCACATAATAAACTATGAGATAAATGTTTCTAACTCTAAATTGAATCTAATCTCTGGTTATAAACCATTTTGTCATTGAATTGAATCTGGTCCTATGCTAGTCAGCACATAGACATTGTTAGTATCTGAAAATAGAGAAAACTAATACTCTCATATAATTTGCTAAATGAGGACTTGCCTCCTCGCTGGGTGTATTTTTCACATAAGCAATGGAGATAATTTACATAGGTTGGCAGATTTTGTGGGGTGCCTATATTGGTGGGGTGGGGTGCCTATGTTGGTGCATGGGAACAGTCTGGGCATTACAGTGCTATTTGAGCATTTTATAACCGTGTTTCTGTGCATTCCCTTATAACTGATTAAATGGCAAGCTCCATATCAACAAGCAACATGTGTACCAGTCATGGTTGCCTCCACTGTTGCAAAGTGGTTTATTTGTGGAGTCAAATGAAAGCTCATAATTTATTAAATTTAAATGTATATGAAGCCCTTTTATTTTTTTGTTCGATAACAATAGTTATTGTGGCGGTGTCTTTCTTCCATACTGCAATGTACCACATACTGTATGCTAGTTAATTAGTCCCATTAACTTTTAACCTGAAGTAACTGTGCCATCTATTAAACACTAATAGGTAATGATTTCATGTATCAAGGACAAGCTACTATTTGAATTCACAGAATATAACCCAAGCAACTCACCGATTAAGGATGGTTTTTCAATAAATTACTTAAGACCCTGCTTCTTGACCTTTTGAGCTTCTGCAAACTGAATTCTGCTCCAGTTGGAGACAAAGACAAATTTCTAAACTTGACATGATGGAATGCAGAGTTTGGCTTTTCCTAATAATACAGGTGATTTCTTACCACCACTCTGAAATAAATCTGAATAAAACCAGCCAGATACATGCTTGATACATTAGCGGTCTTGAATTCGGAGGTTCTCACAAGTTGAAGACACAAGATCCAAGCTTCATCAGTAAATTACGACCTTAATACACTAACAATTTTTAATGGTTTATGCAATTTAAAATTCCCATGCGGTCATCAGTTAGTACATTGATATCAGCCTGAGAAAATGACTTGGGAACATTAGCGTGCAAAAACCAGCAAGCAAATTAAATCCAATGGGAAATATATATCAAAGCCAAAGTGGGAATGGTTTTCTATTTCCTTTCTTCACATACTTCTAAAGTGAATAGAAAGCCATGCAAAATTACTCCAGCAAATATTTTTCTTTTATTAAGATGGTCCTCTGTTCCCAGTATCGGACCCCACCATAAAACAGATTACAGGCCCACTCTATCTCTGCTCGCCTACTGTGTTCTATTAATTGCTACTCCTTATCTATACTATGCTTCTCCTTATCTATACTGTACTTACTATTATCATTTCTCCTCATTGTTCTCATAGAAAAATATAGCATGCCCATGGTATAGGGATTCAAGACACATGGTTGGGCGAACAGGAGGGCCCAGGAGGGACACCTGGAACTACTGTATGAGTAGTTTTCCTGGTGTCCTAGTGGACCAGTCCGACAAAGTGGTGCACATTTACTAAGGGTCGAAGTGAATTTTAGAATAAAATTCGAATTTCGATGAAATTTTGGGCTACTTCGACTATAAAATAGCCAAAATTCGATTCAAATTGAAATTTTGAAGTAGTCTATTTAAAAAAATTTTGAATTTGACTATTCGCCACCTTAAAGCAGACAAATTGTAAAAGTTGCCATTGTAGTCTATGGAGGACCTCCTGATAGCTTTAATGAAAAAATTTCTAAGTCCTGGAAAATCTAATTTTTTTTGGAAAATAGTAATTTTCAATCAAAAATGACCCCCACATGATGGAAATCAAGCAGTAGTGCCTTACCACATACAGTACATGGGAAGAGTTGATTTCTAAAGCAAACTGAATATATAAGAAGAGGATGTAGAAATATTTTGAAATTTGGGCACAATGGCTAGATTGAAATCAAATTAAACTTTTTTTTTTCGGCATACGCTGACATCGTAGCCTTTTCACAATTGGGTGCACAGACACAGGATGTCCACTTCTCCTCATTAGTAAGACAATATTCTCAGCACTCCTCAAGCATGCTTGACAAAAAAGGGGAGTGCTTAAGACTTAAGGCTTAAGAAATGTGCAAGTGCGTTATCAGTTTAGGTGACTTAGGGGAAATTTACTATTATTCCCCATAATTAGCTCGACCAAATTCGATATTCGATTAGCATTCGATCGTCGAATGCTAATCAAATAGTTTTAGGCTATCTTTAATTCGATATTCGATCAGTCGAATGATTCGTACGATTTGAACGATCGTAGACTTCGATCGTTCGAATCCTATTCGATCAGGACTTAGACTCAGAAGCCTATGGGAGGGTTCCCATAGGCTTCTATTGCAATTCGGTAGGTCCAATCTGTCGAAGTAGGTAGTCAAATATTTTTAAAATTTTATTTTATTCGCTGATTGAATGATCGAATATTCGATCATTCGAATCAATTCCATCATTCAGTATTCGAAGATCGAATATGCCTAATTAGCATATTCGAAGCATATTCCTACGAAATATTCCATCGAATTCGATCGAATTCGATTTTATTCACATGAATACATGTGAATTTTGTAAATCAGCCCCCTAGTGTATGCTCCCCCTAGCTTCTCCTCTTCATCTTCACACTACATCACTTTATACTTTGTAACTGTACATTGCTATAATAAGATGCAAACATGTTTGTGGATTGTTTAAGAAATCTATGCACTGGATTGTGATGTTTATATGCATAAGTGCTTCAATGAAACAATGATTTTTATAATTGGATATGTACAATTATGGGCTCCAGAAACCCTCCCATAGACTCCATTTTATCCACATAATCCAAATCTTAAATTTTTTACCTTTTTCTCTCAAATAATAAAACAGTACCATGTACTTCATTCAAACTGAGATATAATTAGTCCTTATTAGAGGTAAAACCTATTGAGTTTATTTAGGGAGTTATTCATTAAACCAAAAAGTTTTTGAGGCAAACTAAAAAATTTTGAGGCTAAAAAATGTACAATTTTTTTAAGATTCATTATATCCCGATACTGCTGAAACCGAAAATCTGCCATCTCAGACCTGTCTAGGTCATGTATAAGTCAATGGGAGAGGCACCTATGCCAAATTGAAGTTATTGTGGTCTTTGGTGGGTTTAGCCTGAAAATCCGACTTTTTCTGTGTTTTCGGGCATAAACTCAAAATATTAAGCAACTTGGGAAAAAAGACAGAAAAACTCATAGAATTCAGGTATTCACTCAATATTATCAAATTTTTTCATGATCTGGTTAAATCAAGTTTTTTTTTATTAATAAATAAGCTAAAACCAGGCATGAGAGGTTGGTTGAGCTTTTTATTACTATTATGAGATAAATTTGTATTTTAGTAATTAACCCCTTAATGTTTAAATGATTTTCTAGTAGACATAAGGTTTGAAAATCCAAATTACAGAAAGATATGTTATCCAGAAAACCCCAGGTCCGAGCATTCTGGATAACAGGTCCCATACCTGTACATGGAGAAACAATGGCTGGCAATAAAAGGATCTGTTCAGTAGATTAAAAAATATAGTAACATTTAAAAATAGCCTTGGCAAAAAAGTTGTACATGATTGGGATTGGTTATCCAGACACTTGTAATCCGAAAAAGCTCAAAATTTTGAAAAAGGCTGTCTTCCATAGGCTCCATTTTGTCCAAATAATCCAAAATGTATAAAAAGGGTATGAATAGTCAAATTACTGAAAAATCTATTATCCGGAAAACCCCGGGTCCCAAGCATTCTGGATAACATGTTCCACAACTGTATGATAAGTTCATCATTTGACGGTTCATCAAAGTCATGTGCTTCCTATAGCACCTCTACATCAGGCATGCACCTGTTCAGATTTTCCTTATCATTTTATTTCTGGAATTTCTTATCTCAGATATAAACCTTCATACATTTCATCAAATAATGAGACAATTTATCATAACCCAAGCACTACCATTAACTATTTATTAGAGGTGGTGAGGCTTTTTTTTTAGGTATTTCTGGACATAACTGGTAAAAGGTAAATTAACTATAAAAGGTAATGAACTATGAAGCTATGATAAACCAGAGCAGGGCCTTCTGATAAAGCTGTGAATCAAATATCTGACCATTTTAATACAGGTGAATAGACAAAATGCAATCTTGTACCTTAATTTTGTACTTACAAAAAAATCTGAATTCTTCAATCTGAATCTTATTAATTCATTCCTGCTTTCTGAAAACAACTTATGTGTTGTTGTAACATACAGTAGGCTGGCTGTGGATTGTATATAAGGCTTATTTGCTCCTAATGTTCTGGGGAGAGAAAACAGCACACTTTTATTAAAATGGGCAAAACCAAAAGAGAAGGCCCTAGCAAAACTACATGACATGGTAAAATTAACTTACAATGAACAGCAACTTGGAAGATACATATGTCAGAGCCTAAATAGAAAGAGATGCAATAAAAACTGAATAACAATAACAACATAATTTTGTACAGGGACAATGATTGTGAGGACCAGATGGATTTTCAGTTTTTTTTTTAAAGCTTTTAAAAAAAATCCAAATTTTTTATAGATTTGTGGGAAAAAATAGAAATTCCCTTGAAATCGACCAACCACCTTGAAGTCTGTTTGCTTATTATTCCTATTATTACAGGTATTGGATCCCTTATCTGGAAACCTGTTATCCAGAAAGCTCAGAATTATGGAATGCCCGTCTCCCATAGACTCCATTATAATGAAATAATCAAAATTTTTAAAAATGGTTTAGTTTTTCTCTGTAATAATAAAACAGTAGCTTGTACTTGGTCCCTACTAAGATATCATCAATGCTTATTGCAAGCAAAACCAGCCTATTGGGTTTTGTTTAATCTTTACATGATTTTCTAGTACATTTAAGGTATGAAGATCCAAATTACGGAAAGATCCATTATCTGGCAGACCCCAGGTCCCGAGCATTCTGGATAATAGGTCCTATAACTGTATTATATTTTCTGCAGGTCCTGAAGAAGAATTGCTATTTTGTCTTAATGTGAAACTTATTTGGTCCAGCCAATGCAAACATTTAGTGATCCACTGTTTTCAGTGAAATGTTTTGTAAGGTTTTATCACAAAAAACTCTAATGTATTTTGATATAAAATCACTGCTTGGAAAAAAAAGCCCATTGACTTCAAGGCATTTCATGGATGTTTGCTTTTTGCAAAATTTTCATCAAAGTGAAATGGTACTGATTTGCCCATCGCTATTTTTCACCAGAGGTTTTGACACAGTACAGCAAATCTGTATTTTGGGAAACGAACATGGCCAATGAATAAGTGAAAATGGACCTACAATAAAAGAACTTCACACAAGATGACAACTGGGAGACACATTTTAAAAGAACACCAGTTTCAAATTAAATCTGTTCAACTATTCATCTGTGCAAAATCTGAGGTATCTGCTCTTTCCATATGCATTACAGACTTTCTTTTTAATCTCTGAAATTTATTTCAATCTTAAAGGGCTCCTGTCATGGGAAAAGTTTTTTTTTGCATCAATTAATAGTGCTGTTCCTGAAGAATTCTGCACTGAAATCCATTTCTCAAAAGAGCAAACAGATTTTTTTTATATTTCATTTTGAAATCTGACATGGGGCTAGATATTTTGTCAATTTCCCAGCTGCCCCAAGTCATGAGACTTGTGCTCTGATAAACTTCAATCACTCTTTACTGCTGTACTGCAAGTTGGAGTGATATCACCATCTCCCTTCGCCCCCACCCAGCAGCCTAACAACAGAACAATGGGAAGGTAACCAGATAGCAGCTCCCTAACACAAGATAACAGCAGGCTGGTAGATCTAAGAACAGCACTCAATAGTAAAACCCACGTACCACTGCGTTCCATTCAGTTACATTGAGAAGGAAAAACAACAGCCTGCCAGAAAGCAGTTCCCTCTTAAAGTGTTGGCACAAGTCACATGACCAGAGGCAGCTGGGAAATTGACAAAATGGCTAGCCCCATGTCAGATTTCAAAACTGAATATAAAAAAATCTGTTTGCTCTTTTGAGAAATGAATTTCAGTGCAGAAGTCTACTGGAGCAAAAACATGTTTTCCCATGACAGTTTCCCTTTAAGGTCGCTTGATGGTCATCAAAAGATCATTAGACCATCCCTGGACATTTATGATAACGATATTACTATAAGCATTGGGGTGGCAAATGTAAATGAAACCCTCCCTTAATAGCTTGCAATTCCTTCTGTGCTTTGGTAGATGGTAGAGAAAGGATGGTAGAGTTGGGACTGTCCTAGACCCTCTGAACTGACCTGCATTTGCATTTTTATCTCCAAGGAGCTGATACTTGACTCTGATATCTGTCCCTTTCACTAGCACACCCTGTAGTGATAGCTAAGAAGTGACACATAGTAAGTAGACCAGTTTGGACAAACAAAAAAAATTAACAGTGCTTTTTGAATGTAGGATATGCACCAAACCCAACTCCCCATGCCCATATATATATTGTAACAAGATAGAGCTAACTGTAGACATAAATATTCCACAGTGAAATATTCAACTTCAAATAGCAACAGTGTTCAATCATCTGTACTGGAAATATAATTATTTACTGAGGTCTTGAAGACATCCTATCTAAGTGGATAAGGGTCAAGTTGTTTGCTGCATTCAAGGACCTTGAGATTGTATTGCAATCATATTACGGTTTCCTTTTAGAAATTTTTATACATTCCACCTAAGAGACATGAAAAAAAGTAATGAGGGAGGTTTTTGTGCAAGCACTGCCATTCTTTTGTCAACATTTAATAGCATAATCTGCAGTCTTTTAAACACACAAAAAGACTTCATCCACTTCGGATGAACAGCATTTCTTAAACGAGGATTCCTCATTTGATGATTAAGAGTTGGCTTATTAGACACTGTCCAGAAAGCCTTGAAAGTGAAAGCAGAGGCATCCATTAAATAAAGGTTGGTTTTAGAAAGAAAGAAATATTTTATGATTTCATATACTCTGCCCTGTATTTTTTCCACCAAGATACTCTTAGCATTGCATGTCTTAAATCCATGGGCATAACTACAGAGGAAGCAGACCATGCGGCTGCAGGGGGGCCCAGGAGGCCCAAATAATGCTCAATTGCAACATGTTAGTAAACAGGACAACCTCTGGATATGTTGGGAGCCCTAAAAATAATTTGCTGTGGGGCCCAGTAACATCTAGTTACACCACTGCTTAAATCTTAAAACTATTTTCACTCAGGGTAGGTATTTTTCTATTCTTATGGTGTTGTATACTGATCATTACAGGTATGGAATCCGATGGGGGCCGATTTACGAAATTCATGTGAAATGATTGAAGTTCGATCGAATTCGATCGAATACCGATCGTACGAATTTTTCGTGAATTCGGATATTCGAATATAGAATAGATCAAATAGATCGAATGATCGGATATTCAATAATTCAATCATTCGACTGCCTACTTCGCCAGATTGAACCTACCGTATTGTAATAGAAGCCTATGGGAAGCTCCCCATAGGCTTCTGAGGCTAAGTCCTGCTCGAATACCATTCGTACGATCGGAGTGTTCGATCGTTCGAATCATACAAATTTTTCGGACGCTAGAAGGATATTTCACGATTTTTTCGTGAAATCGAATGATCGGTATCTGATCGTACGAATTCATTGAGAAATCGTATTGTGAGCAAAATGATAGCCTAAAACAATTCGATAAGCATTCGATGGTCGAATGCTTATCGAACTGCGAATTTGGTCGAGCTAATTTCCGGGAATAATAGTAAATTTGCCCCAATTTAACAGTTAACACAAAGTTGAACAACCCCTTTAATCAAATAATTCACCTTTTGAGAAATTATTTTCTCATTTTCTCTGTAATAATGAAACAGTAGTTTGTACTAGCATTCTGAATAACAGGTCCCATACCTGTACTACACAGATTCATCAGGTGTTAGAGGTTCATAAGAAGCAAATACAAATTTTTGTCTGTGACAATTAGGGGCAGATTTATCAAGGGTCAAATTTCGAGGGTTAAAAACCCTCAAATTCGACCGTCAAATTTAGGTTGAGGTAAAATCCGATGAAATCGAATATCGAATTCCGAGGATTTTACCGTTATTCGATTTTTTTCAAGGAAAAAACAAAAAATCATACTAAATCATTCGGTTTCTCGAAAAAAAACTTACGAATTGTACATTTCATACAACTGTATCGAGAAATCAAATGATTTCTATTCAATCAAGAAAAATTCAGAAAAAGCCTATGGGAGCTTCCCATAGGCAAGTATAGGAACTCGATAGGTTTAATCTGGCGAACTAGACAATCAAAAAAAGTTTTGAAGGGCAAGTACTTCGACCATGAAATGGTCGAACGATTTTCTTATTCGAATCACTCAATTAATTTGAATCATTCAATTCGATTGATTTTTTAAATTTGATGATTGAAGAAGCCAAAAACAAAAACAACGAAATTCGAATCCTTCACACGAATTTAGTACATCTGCCCCTTAATCTTTTGGGAACTGCCTGTGTTCAAACTATGAACTGTGTACTTTTGGGGCAGCTCATTACCTTTTTGCATCACTGGAGACTCTGGGATACAGCATTTCACATAATGTTAAGTCTCTATTTGTTAGTGTTCACTCTTATCAACTCCTCCTCATTAAGTCCATGTGTGTGTAATCTGACAATTAGGGGTCACTATAGGCAGATGCAGACCCTCTGCTTGTATGACAGACCCATAATTGCTAACTGCCTGCCTGATTAATTTCTTTCTTAGGCTTTCTCAGACTCTGTGTTCTTGTTGTTTATTAAATCTTATTTGCTTTATTGCAGTATGATTGCTGCTTTTCATCATAACAATAACATGCTTTACCTGGGTTATATAGCATAGAGGCTCCTACTTTCTAGGCACTCTTTGTTGGCCCAACCTGACACAATAAGAGCATTTAAATTTATTTTTGGGGGGGGCACAATCACAACAAACCATTCTTGAATGGGTTCATCTTGATCCAATTTTTGATTTTTTTTTTTTTAAATTAACATATTTTTTGAATACTGCAGATAATACGACCCATTGACTTCTATAGCAACTTGCCAGGTTTTAGGTAGCAACATTTTATTTAAAACTTTTCTCCATTACAATTTGATGTTGAAAATGTATGTTTCTTCCCCATGACTTTTTGGGGGGAAAAAACCCTTGATCATGCCAAATACTGGAATTGAATTTTAAGAAAGCATCCCCAATTAATACCTTTTTCAACAATTCATTCAAATTGTCAAAATCAGAGAGTAAGAGATTGCAATTTTCCACTGTTAAAGCATATCTCTAAATTTCACTGTTGAGCTTGAGTACTAGGGTGCAACATATTATAGTAAATAAGCAATTCAACAATTTCTAGTTTGCATAAAACCATTCTAAAAAGGAAAAGAAAATTAAGTAAAATAATTTTTTTGCAATAAAACAGATAATTGATGGTGTGATCTCACAAATGTAGGTATAAATAAGTTTATATATATTCAATATATGGACAAACAATCCCTTTTTTTGTTTAAAGGGTAAGGCATTTTTAGTAGCTTAAGGTACAAAATGTCTCAATGACCTTAATATATTGATAAAGGGTTAAGTGCAGAGGATCTCTTGTAGTTGTCTGTATGGATTTTGTGGTCACAGCCTCATTGCACCCCCACGTAATGGTTTAAAATGCAGTGGCAAGGACAACTTTCCCTTTTTCTCTCTCCATTAAATTTATCAGGTTTAAATTGTTAGCCCAGGAATGCCTTTATTCTTCCAAATTGTGGTTTAAAGATAAATAAATGAGGCTCAGAAAGAAATTATTTTGCAAAAAGGAAATGGGATATAATAATAGCTTCTCCACATTCATTAGCAAATTTTCCCATAGACTTTTTCACATGATAACCCATGTGATAAGTTTTCACATTGAATTGTGTTCTGGCCCAATGTGACTTTTCACTTGAACACTGTCCAATAGGTTTCCAGGCATCTGCCTGCTAAGAATTATGCTTTTTTTTTTAACAACTGGGACAGCATGGAAAGATGCTACCAAAAAGTGAACTTCTTTAATATGAAGTTAGTGTCACTCTGCTGTACTGTGATGTTCTGTTCTACAAGACATTCTGCACTTCCATACTGCAATAAATCAAGATTTTCTTGCAAACACATGCCTGTGTGCTGGTAAATATGTTTTATCTGGACTATTTTTTGTATTCAGACTTTTGGTAGCTTTGGGGCACAAAAATCTCAAAAAATTTTAGTTTTTTTTGTAAAACTACCCTGGAAAAACTCAATATTCGAGAAAACACAACTCCACCTTTAATAAATAACCCCCTAAATCTTGAAATTTTGAGTTTTATAGAGATAAAAGAAACACATATTTAAACAAAAAAAATGGATTCGTAAAAAAAAAAACAGAAATTTTAATGTTAGTAAATCGTCCCTCTTAATGGTATTTTTTGTAAATGAATGCTTAGGGTTGATTTATTATCAATACATTTATATAAGAATACCACTCACACTCTTGTCATGGCCAGTGACATCAAGGGTCATTACTTTAAAGTCCCACCCCCTTAACCAAAGCAGAACTCCTTGAGATTCTATAGAATTCCCATGGTCAATACATCTTATTCTCTGCAATATTTTCAAGTGAAGGTGTCAACACATACATAAAAAGCATTAAAAGTGGTATGACAACTGGGAAAAAAGGCACAGAAATGAAAGAAAAGTGCTAACACTGGGGTTTTATACAGAACAAAGACATTAAGTGGATTGATATTTAGTTCAATCTAAAATCAAGTATTAAATCAAAAGTGAAGCTCTCAGGTGACTTAATGCATCATTATCCATTTCCCAACAACTATCTTATGCAGTCTCATTGATTGAGGAGCATACTAAGCATATGCAAGCCTCCTAGTACCCTTTGGCGCCGAGCACAGATGATGCACATATGGCAGATAAAGACAAATGTTCATGGAACTCTCAGGATCTTAAGATCAGCTGCTATAGAAAATGAATATCTAGTAGTTGTATGTAGTCACTGATTAGAGTATAACATCAATAACCGCATTAGGCACTCCAGCTGTTACACATTTACAGCCCACGGCATCTTCTCTCAAGCCAGATGGAAGGCCGGGATATGTAGTTCTACAACAGCTTGAGTTTCTCAGGTTAACTATTCCTGACCTACATATAGGCAAATATGCCCTACTTAGTATTTACCTCCCTTCTTTTCTATCAATGTATTGTTAATGGTCACAGCGAATATATAGATTTTGGGTTACTTGGTGAGTAAATCAGCAAACCATTTTATGATCTGTGGCAATTAAAATTTGTTTTTTGGGATGCTAATCCTAGATTTAACAGATGCTTGTTGTTAAATTGAATAATAAACAATAATTGAGTAAGGTGCATGGTTCCTTTCAATGACATTTTTCTTTATTTTTATGGCTGTCCTGAAGACCATATAGAAAAGTGTAAAAGGGAGTAATTTGTGGCTTCCCGGACAGTGTGCAAAAGTCAGTTTGTTGCACTTTGCATGCTGCCTTAGTCTCTTGCAGAACTGCAAAGCCTGCAGTTATTTATATCGTTGCTCTGAAGAGCATATATAAAAATGTAATTAAATGGGGGTCATTTATGGCCTCCTGGGATGTGTACAAACAGCAAAAAAGTTTTTTCACACTGACTTTTTCTCTTGCAGAATTGCAAACCTGCTGCTACTTCCTTAAATAGAGTGTTGTCTGTGTTTGATTGGGCTCTGTTGAATTGGGGCTGGAGGGGACGGCACATAAGTACCCGTCCCCTAACTTGCACATCATTCATTGCTCCCAACAGTGCGCTGTGCACCTCACAACGGATTCTTTATCTGTCGCAAGATGAACAGCACAGCTCTTGTGTCTCTTAGTGCTCTTGCACTATTGCCTGTGAAATTTGGAAATTACCCTTTGGACTGCACCTAGAATCAAATGCTGCCTGCGTTAGGCAACACACAATTTAAATTAGGGGGGGAAACAAATGGACATCTCCACCTCCCATCGCCTGCCTTGCACAGCATCAGACTAGCAAGGTAAGGAGGGGGCTAGAGTTCACCTCCTGACTCGTCCTGCACTTGTGTCCCAAGATTATGAAGAACCTATATAATGCTTAAAGGGCACCAATCACAGCCAAAATCAAACACATACGTATTGACAATCTGACCAGTAGAACCTAAACATGATTAATCAAACTACATATACAGTTTCTTGAAAAAAAAAAAAACAGCAGTTGTTAAAAAATCCCATATTATGTCAAATGGGTTCTTTCACTGAGGGAGTCCATACTGTGACTACAACATGCAAATGAGTTCAGGAGCATGCTCAGATTGTAGCACTGCCCTGCCTATTCTACCCAGAATGCCTAGCTTTAGTAAACTCCTCCACTAGAAGTATCATGAGCTTTCCTTATCTTATCCTCTGTTGGTGATGTCATTATGTAAATGAAGGGCACACACTAACTGCCAGAAGGTGGCGGCACTACTGAACAGCAGTTAACACAGATGTTTGGCAGATTTGAAAATAGCTTAGTAGGTTTATTAGGCAACCAGGAAATTTCAACTGAGCTTGTGCAAGAGCTACAGTTGGCTGTGAAGATACAGGTAGGAGGAGTCAGTGAAATCCAAAATGCCTGCCTCAACTAGAACTGCAGTGGAGATAGGGGAGATTTTGCAGAAGGTATAGTGAGCTGATGATTTACATTATACAAACAATTCTAACTGTTTTAAAAATCGGATTTCTTGAACTTTCACATAGTGTATTTACTAAGTAAATTATTTTAGTTATGATTGGTGCCCTTTATATAAAGCATCCTCCAGGCATGGATATCACTGGGCCCCTTTGTATCAGCTTCATGTGTCACTTCCAGAGATGCCTACACTAATGCATCATTTACAATTAGTCATCGTGATGTCTCCATTACAAAATATTGTTAGATGGAACGTAACTCTTGCTTCCCAAACAAAGCGTCATTGTGTCATATGTTTCAGCTCTGTCAGTTTTACACCACACTCTATAATAAGAATCAATATTGTATAGCAATGTATGTCATACGTGGGCAGTTTCTCCTTTGTTCAGCTGCTGAGTAAATCTTTTCACAGTGTTTTAGGACATGGTATCAGCAGGATGTATATCTCAAAAAAGTGAATGGTTTCAATTAGTGATGGGCGAATCAGCGGTGTTTTGCTTCGCCAAATTTTTCACAAATTTGCCGGCACATTTCGTTTCAGATGTGGGTGCCTGTTTTTGGACGACAGCGTCCGTTTTTCGACGTCAGGCCCACTGCCAGCGTTGAAAAAAAAATGGACGCACACGTCCAAAACGAGACGCCAGCAAATTTTTGCCAGGGCGAAATTTCGCCTGCGTTTTGCAAATTTATTTGCCTGCGGTGAATCGTGGGAATTCACCGCAGATTCACCACTGGCGTGTAAATTCACCCATCACTAGTTTCAATCAAACTTGCACCTCTCAAGCTCCAGCTAGAATTTTAGGTGCACCAATTATCCAAAAAACAAACAGATAACAAAAGCACATTAACAAATAATTAAAGCTTCTTGTACAAATGAGGATTCTGTGTGAGCCACTCAGTTATCTCTGCAACTACTTTTAATACAGGATCCCTGCACTTGTGCTAAGCGTCACGGCGCCTGAAAAGTCTGTTCATAGTCAAGTTCACTCATCGACACAGAGCAACAGAGGTGGCAGTAATTCCAAGGTTCCCACAGTAGGGTGCAGGCCCGGACTGGCCATTTGTGGGTTAGGGCAAATGCCAGAGGGGCTGCTATAAGGTCCCATAGAAAGTCAGTGTTTAGTGGGCTGGTGGGGGCTGTTTGTGCCTCTATGTGGGCTGATTGGGCCTCTGTGTACCTGAAATGCCAGGGCCTATTTTAACTCTCAGTCCAGTCCTGGTAGGGTGCATCAATATGTGCAGCAAATTTGCTCAAATGAACTGTAAACTATCCCACAATTGCTTAAAAAAGGGCACGTGCAGTTGCGGTTGTTATGATCAATTAGCAATTGTCAAGTGCAAATCCGCACAAAGCCTCAATTACAGTGGAATTGTGGGGGGGAAACTGCTGAATTGTGGGTAAAAAAAACATGGCAAATAGCATCCAGAATTGCATTTTGCACACTGCCCTTGTGTTTGTAAATGTGTTTGGACCCTATGTTTTATTCTTAGAATACACTGAATATATGCACCTTAAATTGATATTATCTGCCCGAACCCAGGCAACTAAGGTCATATTTCCTACTCATATGTATACATTACACTACGCAGATTAAGAATATATTCTGTAAGATTTGAGTGCTAATTTACTATGATAGATGCTTTTAGTTTTCTTACTGGTATAAGGCTGGTTATTGGTTGCTATGGGCAACTGTAATTATGCAATTTACCACCTATATTAGTAAATTAGCCTCATTATTTTACATATGTCTAAACTTGTGCTACATTTTTTTTTTTTTTTTTAAATCGACAGATCAAACATTGCCCTTTATAAAGCCAACCAGTCTGAGATCAAGAACTATTATTGGACATGATGCAAGTTTGTCAATCCATCTTAGAGCAAGACTCTCCTGGGAAGATTCTGGCAGTTCTATCCTACTTTACTAACCTACTGGCTACCACACAAAAAACATACTTATTTAGAAAGGCTGCATTCCAAGAGCAGGTGGTCTCTGGAGGGATATTTCTATAAAGAAAGCAGATTAAAAAATACTGTGGATTAGTTTCAACATGAGACCCATGCATTAAAGGGGTGGTTTACCTTTCAACACTTTTTTCAGTTCGGTTGGTTTCAGATAATTCGCCAAAAGTAAAGACTCTTTCCAATTACTTTCTATTTTCTATTAGTGGTTGTTCTGATATTGAAGTGTAAATCTAATTTTCACCTTTCTAAAGTAGCTCTGGGGGGTTCAAAATTTAGATACATTTAGTTCTTATCTTTGTCCCTGCTGAGCAGAATCCCTGAGTTCCATTAAAGGAATACTGTCATGGGAAAAAACTTTTTTTCTTCAAAACACATAAGTTAATAAAGCTGGTCCAGCAGAATTCTGTATTGAAATCCATTTCTCAAAAGAGCAAACAGATTTTTCATTTTGAAATCTGACACAGGGCTAGGAATATTGTCAATGTCCCAGTTGCCCCAAGTCATGAGACTTGTGCTCTGAAAAATTTTAATCACTCTTTACTGCTGTACTGCAAGTGATATCACCACCTCCCTTCCCCTCCAGCAGCCTAACAACAGAACAATGAGAAGGTAACCAGATAACAGCTCCTTAACACAAGATAACAGATCAGGCCTGGACTGGCAATCTGTGGGTTCAGGCAAATGCCAGAGCGGCTGCTATAAGGTACAATAAAAAGTCAGTATTTAGTGGGCTGTGGGGGCTTTTTGGGCCTCTGTGTGGGCTGATTCAGTCTCTATGAACCTAAAATGCCAGGACCTATTTGGATTCTCATGCCTCGTAGATCTAAGAACAGCACGCAATAGTAAAAACCCATGTTCCAATGTTCCTTTCAGTTACATTGAGAAACAAAAACAACAGCCTGCCAGAAAGCAGTTCCCTCCTAAAGTGCTGGCACAAGTCACATGACTGGGGCAGCTGGGAAATTGATAAAATGTCTAGCCCCATGTCAGATTTCAAAACTGAATATAAAAAATCTGTTTGCTCTTTTGAGAAATGGATTTCAGTGCAGTAGTCTATTGGAGCAGCACTATTAACTTATGCATTTTGGAGAAAAAAAACATGTTTTCCCATAACAGTATACCTTTAAAGGGCACCAATCATGAAAAAGCAATTGGAAGGTAACGGCCCCTCCAACGATACCAGCTTGGCGCAACCTGATTAACAACTCTCTGTCCAACCAGAAAATGACATACTTTGCCAGGGGCTGCCCGCAGAAATTCGAAGCTATCTGGGGTACTTGGGTGTCCTTCCACGATAACAAAACAGACTCCACAGAAGATATGTGAGGATAAGTTATTCTACTCACTGTTAACTCCCCTCCCCTCTGTGCTCCAAATCTTTTCTTTCTGCTTCTCTTCTGTACTTACAACTGTTGTTTAATTATTAAAAATGTAATAATAAAAACTTTAAAAAAAAAAGGGCACCAATCATAACTAAAATAATTTACTAAGTAAATACACAATGTGAATGTTCAAGAAATCCAATTTTCAAAACAGTTAGAATTGTTTGTATAATGTAAATCATCAGCTCACTATACCTTCTGCAAAATCTCCCCTATTTCCACTGCAGTTCTAGCTGACGCAGGCATCTTGGATTTCACTTACTCCTCTTACCTATATCTTCACAGCCAACTGTAGCTCTGAAATCTCGCACATGCTCAGTTGAAATTTCTTGGTTGCCTAATTAACCTTCTAAGCTATTTTCAAATCTGCCAAACTTCTGAATTAGCTGCTGTTCAGTAGTGCTGCCACCTTCTGGAAGTTAGTGTGTGCCCTTCATTTGCATAATGACATCACCAACAGGGGACAAGATAGGGGAAATCTCGTGACACTTCTAGTGGAGGAGTTTACTAAAGCTAGGCATTCTGGGTAGAATAGTCAGGGCAGTGCTACAATCTGAGCATGCTCATGAACTCATTTGCATGTTATAGTCACAGTATGGATTCCCTCAGTGAAAGAACCCATTTGACAAAGTATGGGATTTGTTTGTTTTTTTTTTGTTTTTTTTTAACTGCTGTTTTTTTTCTTCAAAAAACTGTATATGTAGTTTGATTAATCATGTTTAGGTTGTACTGGTCAGATTGTTAATATGTGTTTGATTGGCGCCCTTCAAAGGCAGCTGTTAGAATTGATACAATAGTTGCTCATATTCCAGCGATTCTGTGAAAAATGTATCAACTAAATGTTGCAAAATTGTAACAGTTCAGAATCTGCTCCTGAATTTCTGAGCTGTCCGACAGACACCAGAGACAGGAACATTCAACTTTAAACTTACATTTTGGAAAAACAGTAAAAAAACACAAGTTTAAAGAAATTGAAAAAGTCTTTCTGGAGAACAATCTGAAAAACAAGTCAACTGAAAAAGTGTTTGGAAGGTGAACAACCTCTTTAAGGTTCTGTCATAAATTATTGGAAGACATTTGATCCAGTCTTGTAACTGGACATTGCTCCATACGTAATAAAAGGTACAAAGTTTGACCAGGAGCAGTAACTCCTAGTGACCAATAAAATGCATGCTTTTGAAAAGGTAACCTGTAACTGCCACCTGCAGATTGGCTGCTGCTCCTGGGCAAATTTTTGTCTTGTTCAGACACAATCCAAACAAAAGTGGGCCTCCAGGCACCCTAGGAAATCCACAGGGCCACACATATGAAACAAAAAACCATGATTAATTGCCAAAAGATCATGAAACGCGTCGGGCCAACAGACATTCTTGCTTTTTAAAGGGATCCTTTCATTGGAATTTATTTTTTTTATTCATCAGTTAATAGAGCTGTTCCAGAAGAATTCTGCATTGAAATCCATTTCTCAAAATAGCAAACAGATTTTTTATATTTCATTTTGAAATCTGACATGGGGCTAGACATTTTGTCAATTTCCCAGTTGCCCCAGTCATGTGTCTTGTGCTCTGATAAACTTCAATCACACTTTACTGCTGTACTGCAAGTGTGACTGATATCACCCCCTCCCTTCCCCCCACCCAGCAGTATAACACTAGAACAATGGGAAGGTAACCAGATAACAGCTCCCTAACACAAGATAACAGCTGCCTGGTAGATCTAAGAACAGCTCTCAATAGTAAAAACCCATGTCCCACTGCTTTCCATTCAGTTACATTGAGAAGGAAAAACAACAGCCTGCCAGAAAGCAGTTCCCTCCTAAAGTGCTGGCACAAGTCACATGACTGGGGCAGCTGGGAAATTGACAAAATGTCTAGCCCCATGTCAGATTTCAAAATGAAATATAAAAATATCTCTTTGCTCTTTTGAGAAATGGATTTCAATGCCGAAGTCTACTGGAGAAGCACTATTAACTAATGCATTTTAAAAAAACATGTTTTCCCATGGCAGTTTCCCTTTAATTTAATCTCAAAAAATGTTTTTTTACCTTTTTTTGTGGCTCTGTGGATTTCCTAGAGTGCCCGGAGCCCCCCTTTTGTTTGTATTGCTGATGGTTTTCCACTCCCTGAGCTGAGGGTCTGTGGCTAGTGCACCTGGACCACTGCTTTCATTTGATGAATTACTTGTGGCATCTTCCCTATTGGTTACTAAAATTCGTTCAGACACAATGTCATCAAATTCAGGAAGCAACACAAATGGTGATACATGTAAATAGATACTTATTGGGTGTAATGACCTGACACTTTTACTCCTAAAGATTCAATGTCAAAGCTAATTGTGGGACACTTTGTACAGCCCTTTTTAAAATTGAGATTCTTACCTCCACAACTAGGAAGGATTCTTTTCATATAATTTATATTGATGTAACTATAGTATCTATTACGTTTAATAGTAATAAATATTGTGGTGTGTATCTTATGCCCCCTAATTATTATTGGGGAACCCCACTTGAAGCAGTGCACACACACACGTCTAGGCAAACAATTGGTCAGGATTCTCAATCTTAAGCACTTAAGCACTTTTATTCAACAACTTTACAGTGAACAATGTCCAAGGGAGAAACTCGTTCCTCGGGGGAGGGGTTTATGCTTGGCTGCTCCTGTAAGCTTTTATAGGTTCTCTGTTTTACCATATAATTTACATCCTGACTGGTAGAGGAACAAAGCTTCACTGTTTTAAAAATGACAGTTTTAACTATTTCATTACTTTTCAAATGCATGCCCTACTTCAAGATATGAAAAAGGTAACTGTGTGTCTAAATTCTTTGTCATTATTATTCATCATATCATTCTTTGATTACTGCAGAGTTCAGAGTGTCAGTGACCCAATCTATGGATCGTTCTTTAGTTCCGGTGAGGCTTGGAGCAAGGGTCTTGTTATATATAACTTAAAAAAGCTGAAGTGTCATTGGTTGGGAAGAACAGGTATTAAGTGATGCTGTCTATGTACCCCTGCAGTCACCATCATGCCATACCACGCCAATCAAATGATTATAGGGTTCTGGTAATACCATTTATCCTTCTGCTAAGTCAGGTAATAAACCTGAGGCAGGAACATTAGGAGCAACTGAAACCTGTATTTTCCTTTATTTTGATAGGAGTTAACCAGATTGTTAAAGGCAGCAGCCTCCCAAAATATTAGGTATACTGGCATCAAACAGGAAATTAAGGACAAACAGACAAACAGGAGGTGACTTATTATAACTACAGGTATGCCATTCGTTATACAGACACCTGTTATCCAGAAAGGTCAGATTTACGGAAGGCCAACTTCCATAGGCTCCATTTAAAGGGCACCTACTGCAAAAAAAAAGTTAACCCCAACCAAAGGTCCGGGCTGATAGAGTCCACATTCGGGTTGGGGATAATAGTACTTTTTTAAAAAAAATTTTAAAACAAAAAACACCCACCCACCAGCGCTATCAAACTCACACTGGGAGGGAGCTCCCGATGAAAGCCATCATGACAGTGGAAGCGCATGCGCATTAAGAAAAGTGGCCCCGAAATTGTGGGCTCTTTTCATTATGCGCATGTGCATGACGTCACATGCGCATAATATGCATGCGCTTCCACTGTCATGTCGCTAGCAAACTCGCCCCGGGAGGGAGCTCCCGGTGCGAGTTTGCTAGCGCTGGTGGGGGCATTTTTTAAAAAAAAAAGTACTATTTTTTAAGTACCCCAACCGGAATGCAGCCCGCACCTTTGGTTGGAGTTAACTTTTTTTTGCAATAGGTGCCCTTTAAATTAAAAAATTATAATTTTGAAAAATTTCCTTTTTCTTAATAATAATAATAATAATAAAACAGTTTCTGTACTTGATTCCAAATAAGATATCATTTATCCTTATTAGAGGCAAAACCTGCCTATTGGGTTTATTTCATTTTAAATGATTTTTTAGCAGACTTAAGGTATGAAGATTCGAATTGCGGAGAGATCCCTTAATCAGAATTTGATACTTTATGTGTTCATTAAGGACATTCATAAATTAGGGTGTTTTTTAGGTTTTGTTATGTCTAATCCTGGAAAGTTCCAATCTCATTGTCTTAAACTCTTTTGTTGTAGGACCACCAGGATGCGGCACTAATCTGGAACTTATTTGTAGTCGTTGTGCTCCTTCCACAATTCACCTGCTCAGTGGTTGTAGTGGTGCAGATGTGGCAACATTCATTCCCAGACAGTAGTGGAATTTGGTTGGATCTTAGTACCTAACATCTGTCACTGAATAAGAAGTCACAAGAGGGCAGCTGGAAAACTCCCGGTCAAAGGTGAATTAAACACCAGAAAGAAATTCTTTCTGCTACCCAGAATGCTCTGGACTTGGATTTTCTGGATAAGGAATTTTTCGGTAATTTGGACCACCATTAGTGATGGACCGGTGTTTCGCTTTGCAGAAAAATTCGCAAATTTCCAGCGAAATTTGAGAAATGGCGAAAAATTTGTGAAATGGAGAATTTTGATGATTTTTGACTCCGGTGTCATAAGTTTAGACGCAGAAAATTTTGATGCCGGAATTTTCTCTGGTTATTCACAAATTTATTCACCAGCGCCGAAATGTGGAGATCTGATGCGAATTTGCCCCTGGCAAATATATTCGCCCATTACTAATCACTATACTGTCCCTCAAAGGAAGAAGTAAAGAAGTAGCTATAAATGTTGTTCATTATATTTTGTGCTTCTGTACCAGCCCAAGGCAACCACAGTCCTTTAGCAGTAAAGATCTGTGTCTCCCCAGTAGATGCCCCAGTAGCTCCCCATCTTCTTTTCTACTGATTCACTGATTCACATGCTCTGTGCTGCTGTCACTTACTGAGATTAGGGACCCACTCACAATATACAGTACACATAGAATAGAAAAGTCAAAATATAAAGCTGATTAGTCATTAATACAGATAATTACTACATGGCAGCACAGAAACCAGTGCAACTAGCATCAGAATTTAATAATCAGCCCTGTAGCATCAGCTTATATTACAGACAAACCTCATTTTCTGCTTGATAATTTGCGACGACCCCTAAGCTTAGCTTCTCAACAGCTACTCAGAGCCCACTGAGCATGCGAGTGTCACAGACACTTTCCAAGATGGTGACCCCCCCTGTGACAAGTGTGAAGTACTGGATCATTGCTGCTATTGACAAGGTGAAACTTTAGGCCGGTGCAAAAAATTCAGTATATAAAACATGGCATTTTAGCCCTATTCATTTTTAGGGTTTAATTGTCCATTAAATCTACTTAAAGATGACTTTAATATTAAATAAACCCAGCAGGTTTGGTTCACCTCCTATAAGGATTAACTATATCTTAGCTGGGGTCAAGTACAAGGTACTGTTTTATCACTACAGGTATGGGATCCGTTATCTAGAAACCCATTATCCAGAAAGCTCCAAATTGCAGAAAGGCCGTCTCCCATACACTCTATTGTATCCAAATAATCAAACTTTTTCTAAATAATTTTCTTTTTCAATATAGTAATAAAACAGTAGCTTGTACTTGATCCAAACTAAGATATAATGAATCCTTATTAGAAGCAAAATCAGCCTATTGGGTTTATTTAATGTTTAAATCACTTTCTAGTAGACTTAAGTTATGACGATCCAAATTAAGGAAAGATCCATTATCCGGAAAACCCCAGGTCCCAAGCATTCTGGATAACAGGCCCCATGCCTGTAAAGAGAAAAAGGACATTATTTTTTAAATTTGTAATTATTTGATTATAATCAAGACTATGGGAGATGGTCTTCCCCTAACTCTGAACCTTCTGGATAACAGGTTTCCAGAGAAAGATTCCATACCAGTATTTTGTATTTCAAGTTACCCCTTCCCCTGGTTGCTTCCATAAACTTAAAAAAAAAAAATCATCAGTTTATTTGAGTCATGATATAAAAAATAGTCTGGGGGGGGCATATAGAATGGATCTTGGAAATAAAAATACAAGTATGGGATCCGTTATCTAAAAACCCATTATCTAGAAAGATCTGAATTACAGGAATTATAAGCAAATATATTTTAAAAATCATTTTTAAAGTGATTTCCTTTTTTATCTGTACTAATAAATCAGTACCTTGTACAGGTATGGGATCTGCTATCCGGTAAACCCATTATCGAGAAAGTTCTGAATTTTGGAAAGTCCATCTCCCATAGACTCATTATGATCAAATAATCCAAATTTTTAAAAATGATTTCCTTTTTCTCTGTTATAATAAAACAGTACTTGTACTTGATCCAAAATAAGATATAATGAATTTTTGTTGGAAGTTAAACCAGCCTGTTGGGATTATTTAATGTTTACATGAATTTCTAGTAGACTTAAGATGTTAAGATCCAAATTACGGAAAGATCCATTATCCGGAAAACCACAGGTCCCGAGCATTCTGGATAACAGATCGCATATCTGTACTTGATCCAGACTAAGATATAATTAATCCTTATTGTAAGCAAAACCAGCCTATAGGATTTATTAAATGTTTACATGATTTCAAATAGACGTACTATATGAAGATCTAAATTACAGGAACATCTGTTATCTGGAAAACCCCAGTTCCTGAGTATTCTGGATAACAGGTCCCACGCCCGTTCTTTATACTTCTAGGAAAGAAAAGCCATGTCTTACCTGATAATCAGGGTTGCTTAATGGCAAAGCTAATTATATAAACATACTGACAAAGGCAGGGAATCCCTTTCACTCTGACAGATGATCCCTGAATGTAGTTGCATGCAAAGCCTAACAGGTCAAATGTGGGGTTTTCCACGTAAGTAAGGAACAATGGTGTCTAATATAATCCTCTGTTTGAGATACAGCAGAAGTCTAGTGATGGGCGAATTTATACGCCTGCGGTGAATTCACGGCGATTCGAGAAATGCCAGCAAAATTTCACCCTGGCGAAGATTCGCCGGCTCTCGTTTTGGATGTGCGTGTCCTTATTTGGAAAAAAACGTACGCCGGCGTCCAAAAATGAACTCCGGCCTCCAAAAACAGATGTGCGAGTCCAAGTCGAGACGCGGCGGCGTTTCGTGAATTTTTCGCCATTTCGCGAAAAGCCGCCGATTCGCCCATCACTACAGAAGTCCATACAAATACAGTTATAGGACCTGTCATGTACAATGCTTTGGACCTGGGGGGTTTTCAGATAAGGCATCTTTCCTTAATTTGATCAAGTACAAGACACTATTTTACAGAGAAAAGGGAAATTATTTGTTAAAATTTGGATTATTTGGATAAAGGGGAATCTATGGGAGACAATCTTTCCGTAATTTGGACCTTTCTGGATAATGGGTTTTCAGATAACAGGTCCCATACCTGCACTAAGGGAAATCAATTTAAAAAATATTAAATTATTTGATTAAAATGAAGCTTATGGGAGATGGCCTTCCCGTAATTCTGGACTTTTTGGATAATGGTTTTAAGGATAATGGATCCCAGCTAATTGCTGTGATATATTGGCTCCTGACTTGCTTTTTATGCAGAGAGAATCCACAACAGTTTGAAATTCCTCCTGAAGCCAGCAGATTTATTAGCCACCAGGCTCTGATCTAGAGGGAGAATCTAATTCACCAACAGATCTGAGTCAGTCTAATAGATGGTTCTCAATTGTCCTCCATTGGGAAAAGGGGAGGGTTATACTGTATGCCAGGAAGAGCCTGGGTGACTCAAAGAATGAATGACCACAGATGTTTTCATTACCTGCCACCCACCTCATGTCAATAATATTAGGCTGAACAATCACACAGGAAACATATAAATAGAGGACAGGTGTAGGGACAGCAAAATATTCCTCTGTTGTAACCTGGACCCATCCTGCACAACTCATACACACAGCAGATTGGAAGAAATCCAAAGGGTAAGTCTTCTTGAACATCTGGAATAGTTACACATGATTTGTGTGTATTAGATTGTAGATTGTGTGTATTACATTGTAAATTGTGTGTATTATATTGTAGATTCTGTGTATTAGATTGTAGATTGTGTGTCAGATTGTAGAGTGTGTGTATTACATTGTAGAATGTGTGCATTAGATTGTAGATTGTGTGTATTAGTTTGTAGATTGTATGCATTATATTGTAGATGTTGTGTATTGGATTGTAGCGTGTGTGTATTAGATTTTATCTTGTATGTATTAGATTGTAGAATTTGTGTATTGGATTGTAGATTGTGTGCATTAGATTTTAGCTTGTGTGTATTAGATTTTATCTTGTGTGTATCTGATTGTAGATTTTGTGTATTAGATTGTAGCTTGTGTGTATTAGATTTTATCTTGTGTGTATCAGATTGTAGATTGTATGTATTACATTGTAGATTTTGTGTATTAGATTGTAGTTTGTCTCACGTCAGGTGCCTCCTTGATGTAATGTAAATGTTGAAAGACTAGGATATATGATTATTGTAGTGTTTCTATTATGAATTTTGACATTGTAAGTGCACTGACTATATATACTGTATATCTGTGTGTTCTTATTTGGAATATGGAATAGATGTTCTTTATATGAAAAGGCAGATGAAGAAGTTTAAGCCCATGTCCCATAGAGAACATCCAGTAAGTCAGCACATGGGGGTATAGGTAGGTTCTGGGATAGCTGCCCTTGCTCTTCAAGTGTCTCCCTGTTCCAGACTCAGGAGAAATCCCCAAGCCAAGCTTTTGTATCATCATCATCATCATCATCATATGTGCCGCCTTGTTAATACCTTCACTAATCCTTGGCTAGGAATGAGACCTGGAGGGGATGCAGAAGAAGTGGGGCAGCCCTGAGGGAGGAGAGTCTGCCCAGTGAATTAGGGAGGATAGGCTTTTCCATGCTATTAACGTGCCCTGCTGGGAGGAGTGCCTGACAGTTGCTGGATGTTGGATTCCGACTCTTGGAGGGACACGGGAGAGAGCAGGGGGCACTTGGTCCCAGCAGTCCGGTTACACTTGAAGGCAGCGGAGAATCAGGCAGTTTTCACTGAACTTTTCCCCCTGACTTCTCTGATCAATCCGTGGGCAGCTGTGATTAGGGCTAGAGAGGTCCCAGCAGGAACATGCCGAGCCGGAGGAAGGTGATGGGCAGGAGGCAGCAGCACGTGTAACGCTTCTCACCCAGCCTCTCTCTTCCCCAGGTTTCCAAAAGGGAGAGATGCAGAGGGCAAGGACATGGCAAGCTCTCCTCGCTGTCTCCTTACTGCTGCTCACTGGCACCGTGCAGGGCATTGGGGAGGTGCGCCCGGGAGACAGGAAAGCGCTGTTAGATCTCCTGCTGCAGGTTATCGGGGACTCTAACACTCACAGAGACAGCGCAAAAGTCATTTCACGGCGTTACAGCGAGAGGGCTGCTGTACGCGCCGTCGATCAGTCGTCCAGGGAGAGAGAAGCGGCAGCCGCCAAGGCCGGCAGTAGGCGACCAATAGGTAAGTGTCTCCTTGGGTATATGAGTCTAATAGGCGGGAGGTCCCAGGGAATGGGCTGCTGATGCCCTGCAACTGTCATAAGCGCTTTATGAGAGACATGAGCAAATCCCCTGCTGCTGCTGTCGCTGCTTCACTTTTTCTCCTGCCTGTCTCAGCACCCTCTATTGGACTGGGTCACTTACAGACAGTCTGACTTGCACCCTATAGGAGACAGACACCTTGGTCTGGTTATGGGCAGCCAGTAACCCTGAGTGAGGATAAATCACATCTGGGGGCACATGTATCAAAGAAACTGAATTCTAGTTTCCCCATTGAACCAACATCCCCCTTTAAAATCATGAACCTTTACTGCTAGAGGTAAAGGCAATGGAAACACCAACTATGAATTATTATTTTTAGGTTCCGTTATCCGGAAACCCATTATATAGAAGGCTCAGGATTATGGAAAGGCCATCTCCAATAGACTCCATTCTATCCAAATAACCCAAAATTTTAAAAAAGGATTTCCTTTTTCTCTGTAATAATAAAACAGTAGCTTGTACTTGATCCCAGCTAAAATATAATTAATCCTTACTGGAAGCAAAACCAGCCTATTGGGCTTTATTTAATTATAAATAAATTATATATTAGTGATGGGCGAATCAGCGGAGTTTTGCAGAATTTTTCGCAAAAAATTCGCAAAACGCTGCTGCGTCTCATTCTGGATGCAAGCGTCCGTTTTTGGAAGTGCACGTCTGTTTTTGGCGTCCAAAAAAATGGATGTCAGCTTCCATTTTTTTGCCGCCGACAATGGACGCCAGTGTCCAAAAACAGACGCCCGCGTCCAAAACAAGATGCTGCCGAATTTTCACCAGGTGAAATTTCGCTGGCGTTTCGACAATGTATTCAATCGCAGGAATTCGCCGCAAATTCGCCACAGGCAAATACATCCGCCCTTCACTAGTATAGAGATCACAAATCTGGTAAACTCCAGGTTCAAAGCATTCTGGACCCAATAGGTCCCATACCTGAATCTGGTTTCCATTAAGATCCTAGCAACCTTAAAGTATGAAGATCCAAATTACAGAAATGTCTGTTATCTGGAAAACCCCAGGCTCCAAGCATTCTAGATAACAGGTCCTGTACACTCTGCTTGCCTCTTTTGAGGGGATGTGATGTGTTCAGTTATACTGTAAATGGTATATGGAAGCATAAGTTAGTGACCCAGTAAATTATATAAAGTCACCCACCCACTCGCTACTTCCCTGCTAATCCCAGCAGCATATAGTAAAGTTGCCAGGCAAGCAGGCAGATCATCAGCAGATGGAGGCAATGGCTGTGCATTGGAGTTCCCTCGCACTGGAACAAGTATTGAATCCTGACTCAGACCCCAGTAAAATCCTATACCTACACCAGAGGCCATAACACAGTTTGACTGGTTTACAGATGGAATGAAATAGTTGCATCTGTATGTCTAATTCTTGGTTTTGTTTTTTTTCTTGCCCCCGGGAATTGAATTAGTTTTAAGCAAAAAAGATGAAAAAAGGTGTATTTCTGTATACTGGTACAATGATCAAATGACACTTTTGTTAACTGTGTTATTGATGGGCTTGTCAGTGCTGAATTGCCAGAGAATACGTGACACAATACATATTGAGGTAATATCTTAAGGAAAATGACAAATTCCGGGTCCCCATTAAATTCTAATGTCATTTCCCCCTGGGGATTCTAGAACTGCACTTTGACAAATGCCTTAATAGTAGGTGGTGTTATATAGTGTATGGATTAGCTATAGATAAACTTCATTCATTATGAAGGTGCAGGGGTGGGGGGGAATTTATCCCAAGAGAAAGGGCACATATTGTGTACTCATCTGCTGCCCCCCCCAGTAGTGTTTGAGATGTTTCTGCCTCACTTGCTCCATGCAACACATTGAAACTCCAGGGGGGGCCAAGTCAATTATTACAGCCCTCCCCCCACTCCGTAAAGACTGCTCCCCTGCAATGTTTGCCCTGTCCCCTTAATTTCACCTAATGATTTGATGAAGTAGGCAAAGCACTGTGTCTGCTATCAGTGAGAGGAGGTGAAAGTGTCCATTGCCTCAAAATCAGAGTTAGACGCAATGAAAAAAAGAATGACTGGGCCCAAGGAGACCGGGAAAGAGTTAATTGAGATTATCATTATTACAAGAATTATACACAGTCATGTGATCTACTGAATGTAGCCATGTAACATCAGAATTATTGTTATTTTTATTAATAATATGTATTTTTAGAGCTCCAACATCTTGCGCATCACTGATTGCCAAATGTTCTATGTTTTTTTAGAGGAATTCTTTAGTCACTGTTCCCCTACATTGTTTCTTGAAAAAAGGGTTTCCAGCTTTTTCAACCAAAATTTAGTTTAAAGCCAAATATAATTTCTATTGTATATAGATATTTATAGTACAGTTATGGAATCCATAATCCAGAATTCTCAGGACCTGGGGGTACCGGATAATGGATCTTTCCGTAATTTGGATCTGCCCAATAGGCTGGTTTTGCTTCCAATAAGAATTAATTATATTTCCGTTTGGATCAAGTACAAGGTAATGTTTTATGATTACAGAGAAAAGGGAAATCATTTTTAAAAATTTGGATTATTTGATTATTAATGGAGTCTATGGGAGACAGCCATTCTGTAATTCGGAGCTTTCGGGATAATGGGTTTCCTGATAAAAGATCCCATACCTGTATATAGGGACCTATTGTTTACGTTAATAATAATTCTTGACCCAGTGAAAATGAAATGTGCAGGTATGGGACCTGTTTTCCAGAATGCTCAGGATCTGGGGTTTTCAGGATATGGGATATTTTTGTAATTTGGATCTCCATATCTACTAAAAATAATTTAAACATGAATTGAACCCAACAGGGTTGTTTTCCTTCCAGTAAGGGTTAGTTATATCTTAGTTGGGTACTGGTTTATTATTGCAGAGAAAAAGCAAATCATTTAAAAAAAAAATCTAATTATATAATTAAAGTGGACTCGATGGGAGATGACCGACCTGTCTAGACAACAGGATTCCAGATAACAGATCCCATACCTGTGTTAGTATTTAACTGCTTAACTACTGATTTTTTTTGGACCACTGCGCAAAAACATAGGGTAAATAATCCGTTTAGATGACAAGTCAGATCAGGGTTGATTTAGGTATGATTTTGGCTGGACTGAAGATCCTTCCAGCTGAGGAGTGCATTGAACTGTGTATGTCCCATCGGCAATATCTTTTCTCTGATCTGCTACAAATTAGTGAAACTTTACACGGATGGCTGGATTTGGTATAATACGAATGTTACGTGTCTGCGCTGAGTGTGAGGATGGTAAAAGCGTTGGTAACCTCATAGGGATTCTAAGGGCTTATTTAATCAAAGGCTGACAATAGAGTTCACCAAAAGGAAATTTCACAGCTATCTATTCACATCTATGGGATTTCTAGTGGCAGGTTATCAAGGGTTGAGGATAAACCAAGCTCTCTTTTACTTCTTTTCCTAAATATCCACCTTAAAAACTCCCCTCTGGTGAATTGCGGTGAACTCTATTATCTCTAACTAATTATCATTTCATCAATAGTAGTGAAAGAGTTCATGGAGCTCAGTATTACAGAGTTAATCTGTTTGATGCTGATATAATGTGGATTTAAACATGTTCCATGCTGCATTACAAGGATATTATACTGATGATTCGGGAATTTAGAACAAAGTGAAAAGTCTGTTTCGTTGGCTTGGGTCTGAGGCCACCCACTTTTTTTCCATTAGGGCTCAATACAAATATAACAGATATGTTCTTTTGTAATCCCACTACTTATGGGACTTATCAGCAGTAGTTAAAGGGGAAAAACAAAAAAGGTTACATACTGTACTCTATCTAACAATGGCACTTTATATTTTTGAGGTGTATAAAGCAATGGTACATGCATTATACACTTGAGCCTCTTTGGAAGTTGGTTTTTCAGTCATTGTCTTTGAAAGTCACTCAAAGGTGGTAAAGCCCTGAGCTTTCAAGTTGTGCAGTGGTCATACACAATAACTACAGATGGGCCAATGTTGCATTCAAAGCCTCTTGCAATGAGCCTTCCTTGAGAAGATGACATGGACATCCTTGCTGAGTGCCTGCTTATCTTCTCACTTCTTGCCCACAATTATGAATACTACTATCTGCCCATCAGTGGAACATAAAACTACAGATTCACAGTCACTTGATGGCTCTAGACATAGCTAGTGATTATTGCCAACTGTTCTTATATTACCCTCATCCACCCCCTTTGCCATTAATGGCATTCCACCCCCTTTTGGCCGCAGAAATGAGAAAGGTGGGATGAATTCACCACCAAGTAATAAGTCGTAAACAAATCAAATATATGGAGAAATAGCAACCAAAGAGATGCTGCATGGAAAATCTCAATTTAGCAGACTGTGCCCAGTGCTGTGTGTTTTTCAGTAGTCTTAGGGCTCAGCCACACCTGGCGATTCTGGAAGATTAGTCACATGGCGACTAATCTCCCCAAACCACTTCCCCCTTTCGTTTTCCGAAGTCGCCTGAAGTTGCCTCATGAGGAAACATCAAGCGACTTGAAACGAAGCTCTGTGTGTCATGCCACAGGCAACTTTTAATTATAGCCGGCTCAAGACAGGGGGAAACGGTTGGGGGAGATTAGTCACCCCAAAGAAGAGGCGATTAGTCGCCAGGTGACTAATCTCCCAGAATCGCCAGTTGTGGCTGAGCCCTTACAGCAGAATGTTCTTGACAGTCAGGTAACTGCGCAATTTATGTACCAGGATGTCTTTCATTCCTTTTGATCCATCAAACCCCATTCTGCTGTAGAGGGTGTTAGAACTCAGCAACAGCACTGAGCTCTTACACCCATTTGAATTGTTAATCCCCTCTGAAGATTGCGAGGGGGATTAAGAATAGGCAAATATAAACAAATTCTGGCATAAGTACTACCAATTTTTGCAGAAAGAGTCGGGTAAGAATTTAAGCAATCAGCCTTTGATGCAGGAATTCATGGTAAGGACCTTGGTTTGATTCCCTGTCCATTTGACCCTTGACAGATCACTTAATGCCCCGATGTCCCAGCATGCTTAGTACGTCTATCAAAGCTACACTGATTGCCGTAAAGCACTTTAAATCCCACATTAGGAAAGCCCTTTATTTAAAACCTTTGACCATTATTTTTATCATGGTTTAACAATGGGTAAAGGTTGGTAAAAATTGGAATTTGAGAATTAATATTTACCCCTTTTGACCTCATTCAGTTATGCTGAGTCTGTAGTGGAGTAATATATGTTGTGAATGTTGTAGTGTAATAAAATACACACTTAAGTACACAATAGTGATCAGCTATAAATCTGTATAATGAATATTTACGTGAAGCCAAGGGTAAAATACTGGTGGAAAGAGAACTTGTCCCTTTACTTAGGGTTTTTGCCTTTTCCCAAAATATCATAATGATTAGGATATGAGGGGAGTGGAATAAGGGGGGTGGATCAAGGGTTAAATTGGGGGCTGTATGGGGGCATAACTGAGAGGGCCATGGGAAGAATGGGAGATTTCCCAGCACATTTATATTAGCATCCCTGGCCGTAGCTGGTGTGATTTATTATCTATTGTGGTGAAATACAAACTGGGTAGCACCCCTACATTGACTTGTCTTACAGCAGGTCAGAGGTTATGCAAAATAGTTATGTAAATTGACATCTTAATCTGGAGTGAATCAAACTATGATCCTGTATAAATACACAGTTTTTTAACGTTGCAGTGGATTGTGACTGCTGATTATAGTCATGTGATGGATGGTGATAAATCATGAGTAAGGAGAGCAACACAGCTTTATAAATACAGTACATCTTTTACTTAACACCTTTTTAAGTGTACAACTTTTAAAATATCTTTACAATGTAGGCAGATGGAAGAGCAGAGTGCAAGGCCCTTGATTTAGTGCTTTATGATTTACACAATAGGGGATTAAGGACTGAGTAGATGGATCTAATGGTAATCTTGCTTGGAACTGTAGTATGTGTGGGACCTGTAGCTTCATCCTTGGCCTTTCCTGGAGAATTGTGAGCATGGTTTAAAGGGGTTGTTCACCTTCCAAACACTTTTTCCTGTTCAGTGGTTTTCCGATTGTTCTCCATAAATAGACTTTTTTCAATTACTTTACATTATTTTTTTTTTTACTTTTCCAAAATCTAAGTTTAAAGTTGAATGTTAGTGTCTCAGGTGTTTGAGTCTGGCAGCTCAGTAATTCAGGTGCAGATTCTAAACTGTTACAATTTTGCAACATTTAGTTGATACATTTCTCAGCAACATCTCTGGAGTATTAGCAACTATTGTATCAATTCTAACAGCTGCCTGTAATGAAAACCAGAGATTCTGCTCAGCAGGGACAAAGATAAGAAATGTATCCATTAAATGCATCAGTTTAGAACAGTTGGGGGGGGGGGGGGGGGGGGGGGGGGGTCGGCGACCCCCCGTCCCAGAGCTGCTTTAGAAGGTGAAAAATTACAATTTACACTTCAATATTAGGAAAAGGTTACAAATAGAAAATAGACAGTAATTGGAAAAAGTTGTTATTTCTGGAGATCTATCTGAAAACAACTAGTTTTTGAAGGTGGACAACCCCTTTAAGTAAAAGCTATGGAGCAAGGAGTATGACTGAAAATAGGCAGCCAAACTGAATCTGAATGTAAAAAATTGTTACTACTTTGGAGGAAATTTTAGGACAATTATATAATGAAAGAGCGCTAAACTAATAATAACGTTTTAGTTTATGGGGAGGAAATATAGTTTTTAATATAGTTTTTCACATGAACAACAGCAGAAATGCATAGGAGTAATGTGAAGAGTACAAATATTCAAATTAAACTCTAGTGTGACAGTTTAAAGGTACAGTGAAACCACAAAATGTGTTTAAAGTGTTTTCAAGAAATGAAAATATGTGTGCTTCAGAAAACCTACAATAGTTCATACAAACAAGCTGCTGTGTAGCCATGGGGGCAGCCATTCAAAGCTGAAAAAAGGAGAAAAGGCACAGGATACACAGCAGTTAACAGATTCACAGTGTAGAATACAATGGGATTCTTCAGAGCTTATCTGTTATCAGTGGGGTAATCACTGGGGGAGCATGGGGGGAAATTGCACCAGGGCCCGCTCCTCAGGATAAATATATCCCAAAGTAGAGTCTTGCATTGGTTTGGGTACCCACAGAATACCTACAGTGTGATGAGAACTGGCCAGATTATACTCCATGTGTCCATTGTGCGCTGCCTGTTGCAGTGTGTGTGTGTGTGTGTGGGGGGGGGGGG
>CM044441.1:116626470-116695421 GCA_024363595.1 Xenopus borealis | reverse complement strand
GGGGGGGGGGGGGGCTACAGGCGGCCATTCCAGGGGTAACAGACAAAATCAAAGCTTCCTAATGCAAAAATTGATCTGCATGATGTCCCTTCCGGTTAATGCAAATGTGGCAGACGTGCAACAATCACTGTAGGAAGTGGGTCGGTGAGAAATCCATGGGGTTGAGAAAGTAGGTAAATGACTCCGGGTCAGGTTAATGGAAAATGGTTATGGGTTGGGTATGGGTTGGGTATGGGTCCTAAAAGCACACCTGTGCAGGTCTCCCCCCAAAGTGTGTCTATGTTTTGCTATTTAGGGGCTAGCAACATTTTTCACTTTTTATGGACCAGATTTATAGATTCGCAAATACAAAATCATCCGGAAATGATTCTGCCAATTAGTCCAACCACAATCTGTGTGTTTAGCACCCACTTTTTAAACTTGTAGCATTAAATTGACCATTGCTTCAAAATAGGGTGAATGATTCCCCCAAGAGTACTAAGGCATAGCCGTATCCCAAGCAATAAACTGGTTAATCACAAAATGTAATATCTGGAGAGTGCCATTGACTACTATAGGACTAATTGTTTTCTATGTAACCAGATATACAAAGCCGGAGAAGTTCAGCCACCACTAAGGTTTGTTTTTACTGAGAATTAGTTTTTTTTGCATTAAAGTTCACAAACTCAAATTACATTTACTGAAACAACAGTTTTAAAGTTGGCATTTAAAAGCTGATGAGTTCAAGTAGTCAATGGGAGTTGTCTGAGGCAAAAATATAAGCCATTTTTTCAATGTAAGTTTTTGGTTTTCTTTCATTATTGCTAGACTCATTGAAATGTGCAGAATGTGGATTTGCTGTGTTCAGTTTTTGCATGAATAAGCTCGAATTGAAGATTAATGCATTTTTTTCGCAATAGCTTACCTGCCAACATTTTAGAAATAAAAAGAGTGACAAAAAAAGTTGCCACCCGTAGCATGTCAATTTATTTGACCACACCCATTTTGGTGGCCACACCCCTGCATTACCATGTTTATTTTACAAAATATTGGCAGTCTATGAATGTTTGAACATGTGTCTATGGTTTTTTTTTCAGTTATTACAGTTTTGCTAATAAAGGGGAATTACCCTTTAAAGGGAAACTGTCATGGGAAAATATGTTTTTTTTAAAAAACACATCAGTTAATAGTACTGCTCCTGTAGACTTCTGTACTGAAATCCGTTTCTCAAAAGAGCAAACAGATTTTTTTATATTTCATTTTGAAATCTGACATGGGGCTAGCCATTTTGTCAATTTCCCAGCTGCCCCGGTCATGTGATTTGTGCCAGCACTTTAGGAGGGAACTGCTTTCTGGCAGGCTGTTGTTTTTCCTTCTCAATGTAACTGAATAGTACGCAGTGGGACATGGGTTTTACTATTGAGTGCTGTTCTTAGATCTATCAGGCAGCTGTTATCTTGAGTTAGGGAGCTATTATCTGGTTACCTTCCCATTGTTCTGTTGTTAGGCTGCTGGGGGGAGGAAAGGGAGGGGGTCACTCCAACTTGCAGTACAGCAGTAAAGAGTGATTGAAATTTATCAGAGCACAAGTCACATGACTTGGGGCAGCTGGGAAATTGACAAAATGTCTAGCCCCATGTCAGATTTCAAAATGAAATATAAACAAATCTGTTTGCTCTTTTGAGAAATGGATTTCAGTGCAGAATTTTTCTGGAACAGCACTATTAACTGATGCATTTTTAAAAAATGTTTTTTTTCCCATGACAGGATCCCTTTAAGCTGCAAGTCTAAAGTCTACCAAGAGACCTGTTTATCTAAATTGTTGCAATTACTTATTTGCTTATCTCAAAATGGTTACAAAACTTCGGTGAACCTGGTGGCTCTCTGCCAAAAAGCAATTAAGTTAGAAACTTTGTATCTTTTTCTGGCTATTCAGTGCAGAGAAAGTTGGGACATTTCAGTACAAATGCAGGACTGCCGGTTGAGCTGTCAAAAGTTGGACTGTCCTGCTGAAAATGGGACAGTGGAAAGGTACACAATAGCCTTGGATAATAAGCTTATCCAAGAAATCATCAAAGCCTCTCTTTAATGTATTAGTACAATATGCCATATCAGCATCACCTGGCAGGGCATGGGCATTTTCCAACCTCACTGACCTCACTGTGAAGAACAACTTTCACTATTTTAAATGGAAGTTCAGTTACTCAAGTGAAAGGTGCGCCTCATGGTTCTCAAATCAGTTTTATGGGGGAAATGATCCCCCCGGTTAATGGTATACTGTCATGGGAAAACATGTTTTTTTCAAAATGCATAAGTTAATAGTGCTTCCCCAGTAGACTTCTGCACTGAAATCCATTTCTCAAAAGAGCAAACAGATTTTTTTATATTCAGTTTTGAAATCTGATATGGGGCTAGACATTTTGTCAATTTCCCAGCTGCCCCTGGTCATGTGACTTGTGCCAGAACTTTAGGAGGGAACTGCTTTCTGGCGGGCTGTTGTTTTTCCTTCTCAATGTAAATCAGAGCACAAGTCATATGACTTGGGGCAGCTGGGGAATTAACAATATGTCCAGCCCCATGTCAGAGTTTAAAATGAATTATAAAAAAAAATCTGTTAGCTCTTTTGAGAAATGGATTTCAATGCAGAATTCTGCTGGAGCAGTGCTATGAACTGATGCATTTTGAAAAAAAAATATTTTTTTCCCATGACAGTATCCCTTTAATGTAGTTGTAGAGAGTAATCATGTCCCCTTGCAAGCATCTTTTTGCCAGTGTTAACAAGCCCAGTCTTTCCTCGTAGTCTAATTTTACCAGTACAATTGCATATCTTCACTCTCTTCAGCTAATTTATATCCTTTTTTAGGACTGGAGCCCACAAATGCGCTGCTTTATGAGGGCCTTATGAGGGAATTAAGAAAATATACATATTTACAATAAGTTCAGATTTCATACAGTACAACTATCACAAGAATATTACATTAGTTACAGTGATAAACACACTTTAAGAAACATCATTATAAAATTAATTGGACCAAGAAAATTCCAAATTAACCCATGAATTCTCTTTCTTGCGGTTTAATAACCAAAATTTCACTGAGAATTTTCCTGCCAGTTGTATCTATGGTACCACTCTCATTCCCAAGTGACTTCCTACAGCGCATCAGCCATAAATTATATCTCACAGCAGAAACCACAATAAACAGGGTCTCACTATTGTACGAGTGTCTATTACTCACTATCCCATAGGCTCTTTCACTATAATTATTGGCACATCTCCTATAGATTCCCAGGACTTCCAGCACCTGTCTATATAACTCTCCAGATATGGGACAATCCACCAGAAAGGGACAATTCTCCACTGCACAGCCCCAGGGGCCCTCCCTACTGGTAATGTTCAGGTGCTTCATGTTACCCCTTACAAAGAGTTTGCCTTGCAAAGAGAGCCACACATTATCAAAGAATTTGGCGGGCAGTCTAGGGCAGTTTAAGTACTTGATGCACTCATCCATTAGGCAGCTGGTACAGTCCCTCAGAGCCAAAGGGGCAACAAAGAAGGTCTCCAAGATTTTCTCATACAACTGTTTCCTGGACAAAGAAGATATTTCTGGTGCCCTGATCTCCCATTTCCTCATTTGCTTTAGCGCTTGGGAGATGTGTGGTGGGAAATAGGCACATCTGTACCCAGGAGGGCCTTATGAGGGACCTATCAAGATGCAAAATAATGTTTACATCACTCGAGTTAAAGCACCTTTTTTATTCCTAGAGTTACAAATTTTATTATCCACAAAAATCCCCAGATCTTTCTCAGTTAAGGAGGCCACCAACACACATGCACTTTGTGTATAATTCCCATTTATGCTATTTTGATCGAAGTGCATAACCTTGAACCTTGGACAGGTTTCTGGCCAGTTCTCCAACTTAGTCAAAAACTTCTGCAAAGAGGCAATAATTTAGGATCATAAGCAAAAACAGAGACAGTACTCACAGTGACCACTAGTTCAATTTAAAGATGTATGTTCCACCACTCTCTATCCAAGTATAAATATTATGTTCCAGACTAATTTAACTTAATTTAATCACTAACCTTTTCTGTCATATAAATAATCATCATCATAAACAAATACTTTCCTGCCCTGATTAGTCCAGCAAGTCCTGGGTATATAGGGAGTAGTAATGGGCGAATATGACCAGTTTGCGTCACTGAAAATTTGCAAAATGATGTAAATTTGCCGAAATTAATTGAAGTCAAAATTTTAGTTCCCATTGGTCTATGGGTGTCATTTTTCCTATGAAACTTGGTGAAAAATTTTGCTTATCACTAACAATGAGTGGCGGTTGTTTTACTGTTTTTCTGCAACTTTAAAATGTATGTATACGCAACACACAGAGAGAGAAAGAGAGAGAGAAATTAGTTTACCCACTGTATTTAATCCTATATGCATATATGCACTGATTTATATATTAGACACTCTTCTAATAACAATGTCATTTCATTAAATAACAAGCGTTTCATGTAATAAAGCTAATTATATTATTATATTATCTTAAACACTTGATCTTTACTGGAGTCACAGAGTGATTAGTTCCTAATGCAGAATATGAACACATTTATTAGTAGCCAATATAGACTTGCCATTATGGTGAATTATAGACACACACTAGATCTAGATTTATATGTTTTATCTATTTTTTTGTAGCAAAGTATACTGGGTCTAGACATTAAAGATGTGATTAAGAAAAGTGTATATAAAGGTATGGGATACATTATCCTGAAATGGGGTTTATGTAAAGTTTCAATGTCTTTATGGTGATCCATATTAGGAAAAGATCCCATACCTGTCCAAGCAATATAGTTTATTGTTGTGTTAGAACATTTTTTCCCAGTATATTTGCATTTCCAGTCAGTGTTGACAAATATTTTTAGCGCAGTGTGATAACATTTTTGAATCTTACGGGGAATAACTTATCAACATGGAAGGTTCCATATATAAACAGTCATCCAGAATGCTGACCTAGGGTTTTCCGGATAATGAATCTTTCTGTAATTTAGAACTTCATACCTTAAGTCTCCTAAAAAAATCATGTAAACATGAAATAAACCCAATAGGCTGGTTTTGCTCCCAATAAGGTTTAATAATAACTAAGGGGCAAATTTACTATTATTCACCAAAAAATCCCTCGAATTTGTTCAGAATTCGATAAGCATTTGACTATCGAATGCTTATCGAATAGTTTTAGGTTATTTTTTCCTTGATATTCGATTTTTTCGATGAAATCGTACGATCGAATACTGGTTGTTCGATTTCATGAAAAAATCGTAATATTTCCTTCGAGCGCTCGAAAAATTCTTACAATTCGAACGATCAAGGCGTTCGATCGTACGAATGGTATTCGAGCAGGTATTCAATGATCGAAGTGGGCAAATTTGCATATTCGAATATCCGAAAAAATCGTACGATCGAAATTCGATTTTGTAAATTTGCCCCATAATGTTTAAAAATTTGGATTATTTGTATAAAATGGCGTCTATGGGAGAAAGCAATTTCATAATTTGGAGCTTTCTGGATTAAGGGTCATATACCTGTATTTGTAAAGAAAAAATTGTCTATTTTCTTATTTTTTACTGGTCATTTAAGGGGTACTATATACAAGATATGTGTTTAAGGTATGTGTTCCACCAGTTGTGAAATCATAAAAACAAAAATAATTTATTAAATTAAAGAATTTATGAATGCAAGTACACTTGTGGTTGCACAAATTTCCCCCACAGTTGTTGCAGACTTGCAACCTGCACTCTAAATTTATGTCTTTAGATTATTAAGCACAGATTTGTTCAGCTAACTAATAATGTGTTCTAATTGATAATTAAGGGGATTTCTTTTTCTTTCAATCAATAATTTACATATATTTTTATGAGTGCATTGAAAAGATTCTCATTAAAGGAGTGATTCATCTTTAGTAAGTTATAGAATGGCCGATTCTTTTTAATTGGTCTTAATTTTTTTTTTTTTTTTTATAGTTTTTGAATTATATGCCTACTTCATCTGACTCTTTCCAGCTTTCAAATGTGGGGTCACTGACCCCATTTAAAAACAAATGGTCTGTAAGGCTACAAATGTAATGTTATTGCTACTTTTTATTACTCATCTTTCTATTCAGTCCTATTCATATCCTATTCACTTTGCAGTTGCAAACTGGAGAGCTACTAAGAAATAACTCAAACACTACAAATAATAAATTAAAATTTGTGATGGGCGAATCTGGCGTCTGTTTTTTTGACGCCGGCAATGCTCGTCGTCCTCATGCAAAGCTTGTCCACAAAATGTCGCCTGCCTGCTCCATTTGATTTTAGTCCAAGGCTAAAAGAAACAATAACCTTAAAAAAGGATTTGGAATTAGTTCTTGGGATGACATGTCCCCTTTAAACATGTTAAATAAGACAACTGAGTAAATAATGTTTTGTGTTGACCACGTTCTCTGAACATCTCATCTCATAGTCACACAATCGTGTCTCTAAAGCATCTGGTAGGCATGGCAATATTGTACAAACCACAAGCACTCTGTTGCGGTTATTATTAAAAAAAAGAAAAATTTGCAAGATCTCATCTAATGTGGTTTATACACCCTTGTAACAATTTTTGAAAAATTAAAGCCTCTTTTCATAATCTTGCCAATTCAATCTTACAAGCAAACAAATATTTTACAGCAACTCTTTTGTTTAGTATCCAGCACTTCCTTTTTATTTCCCACTACTTAAGGAACATCAGCTGGGCTTGATTTGTTTGACCTTGGCATGGCAACATGAGGCCTCGGGGATCAGGGATGAGTCTGGTTCTAATTGGACATGGTTCAATTTGTCCCACTTTTTAATAGGTTGATAGGTATGGTGTGATCAACATAGATTATATCCGTCAGTAAGTATGTGTTATGCTTGAGGCATACGATGAGAAAGAGAGGGATTGTCAGCACTCAAGTTCATCCTTTGCAAGTAGAAATATATAAATAATTGTTACAAAATATGAGGCATTAGAAAAACACTTACAGATACTGACATGTTCTTTCCATTTGTGTGCATATTACAATATACCATGTCTCGCAGCTGGTCAACACCAAAATGTAGGTTAGACCAAAAACTGATTTCTGTTGTCTGGGTTCATTTGGTCACATATTATAGAAGGGTTGATTAGTTTGGCTGATTTTGATTTTGATTTTACTGTCTGCTGCTGATTTGGTTCTGTGCAACACACAGTTTGCATTCAAATATCCCACCAAACACATAAGTGCACCTACTGCTGCAACAGTTGCTACCACTCCTTACAGCTTCCACTCATCCCCAATCCCCTAAGGACTAAGGTGAATCTGACCCCAGGAACACCCTGGAAAAAATACACTGTGCTTCCATACTTGTTAGCAATAATTACCCATATCAGAAAGACATAGACCACACCTCCATTAAAAATGATTATCCTTTATTGTTCACTATTGGGAAAGTTACATAAGAACATGTAGACACATCACTACCTGACGCATTTTTTTACTACACTAGTCCTTAATTATAGGTTAAATGATGTAAATACATGTCTTTTTCCAATCAAAAACAAGATAGCAGAAAACATTTGTACTCAAGCACACTAAAGGAATGAAAGAAGAAGGATAAATTATTTCTTGTTATTATACAAAAACCTATATTTCAAATTTGTTTATTGCAAAAGCATCAACAATCCTACACAATAGATCATTTCAGAACTTAAGCGAATTTCAAATCTTAATGTTGTTTAGACAAAACAGTTCAGTCCTTCGGTGCTCCTAGTCCCAAATTTAAAGATCCAAAAATGACCCATACATGCCAGTAAAATCACTGCGGAAGCACATTCATTACATGTAGACATGGCAGTAAAATCGTTACAAAAAAATTCAACAAGCACCTTAACCCTAAATATAACCGGGAGATCACTTCAGAAAGTGGATTGGTTGAAAGCATTACCTGCCATTGCTAGAGCTCTCGTGCGCAGTCTTATACATTTTATCATCCTAAAGAGAGAAAGTTTCCTGGCAGCGAGCAGCTATAGCTGTCAGCTATGCTGTAGGTCAGCTGGTGAAAGGGCTGCTGGCCATTTTTGTTTTCCAAGTTCCCTTGAGTTTGCAACTTTTTTTTTAGAACTGCTAGTTTTCATTAATGGTCATTTATAACATGCCAACATATTCTGCAGTAAAATAAATAGGTGTATACATTGAACATACAGATTAGATACAAAAATGACCAACTGGTTTAAGAGGTAAAGAGAACACTACTCCAGAAAGCTTACAATCTAAACTCGCACAGTGGTTTTCTAATCAATAGGAGATTAATTATTTTGGCTGCAATGCAGTTCTTCATTTCATAGCATTAATCAGTAATTTTAGAATTTGGGGGACCTCCAAACCTTTTTCTTTTCTTATCCTATTAAATACAAGGGATTTTTACTCATAGTTTATCACACTTAGTATATATTTGTAAGACACCTCGCTTACCTCCCAGCACGCCTTGTTGCCTGCTTCTGTGCGCAGGCACGCACATCCACCTTAGTTTTTCCGATGCTAGCATTTGACGCCGGGCATCTTGACACTGGCATTGTAATGCTGATGTCACTAGTCACGGCGCTAATTCTTCTTTTGTTAGTGCCCAAGCTTGGCTTCAGTTTACTACTCTTGCTCAGGCGTATTTAATATTTGATTATCTGTTTTTTGACTCCTGCCTGACCCTTGGTTATGATTCCTGCTGCCTGCCTTGAACCCTTCACCTGTTTTTTACTATGCCTCTTCAAAATCCTTGCTGGTACCTCGTTTATGGACTTGTTTCTTCCTTGTTGGTTTCCCCAGCAGAAAGCCAGGGGCCCCTAAAGGGTTAATCTGTGAAACCAAGGGGCTGATTTACTAAGGGACAAAGTGGGTCAAAGTTAATATTTGAAGTCAAAAAGTTTGATTTTTTAAATAATTTTTTTGGATAATTCGACCATCGAATAGGCTACTCCGACCATTCAACAAATCGTCAAATAGTAAAATACTTTGACTTCAAAAATCGAAGTACTGTCTCTTTAAAAAAAACTTTGATTCTAATACTTTGACAAATTAAACCTGCCAAAGTGCTATGTTGGCCTATGGGGACCTTCATTTTCTTTTATCGAAGTAAAATCGTTCAATCGCACACTAAAATCGTTCGAATCAAACGATTTGAACGATTAAATCATTCGATCGAACAATTTTACTTCGACCGCAGGATTGCCAAATTCGGTGAAAAACATCAAATTCGATGGTCGAACTTCACTTCGATGGTCAAATTTCGACTTACTGCTGGATATAGTCTGTGTTGATCACACCATACCTATCAACCTATTAAAAAGTGGGACAAATTGAACCATGTCCATTTAGAACCAGACTCATGCCTGATCTCCGAGGCCTCATATTGCCATGCCAAGGTCAAACAAATCAAGCCCGAATTTCACTTCAAAAATACATAATTACTAACATAATAACCATATTTTAAAACAAACTGTGAATCAGTTGACAACTCAGTTTCAGGAATAACAGAATCAGTGTATTTACTGTCACAGCAGAAGTAATGTATCTCTTATTTAGTCTTAGAAGTGTTTTGGAGTATAACAAGGGTGTATGTGCATGAAGGGGGTCATTACAGAGATTCACAAAATGTAGGAAAACAATATAAGATTTCAAAACATTGATTTGATTAAATTTGACTGTTTCCTTGATGATGAAGCTTAAAGGAAGACATTCTATAACTCTAGTTCTACAGCACATTATTTAGTTGCCATGTGCAGTATGTCTCTGCTTTTTTTTTTTTTTACTCAAATGAGCACTGTGTGGCTGTCTAAAAACAAGCATGGTCAACCTGATCAATAATCTGTGCTGCAGCAAATACTTTTCTATACAGCAGCAGAAAGTAATATACAGTATCTCATTTGACCTAACTTGCAATTCCCCTTGGCTTTTTGTACCAAGCAAGACTTAATGGGGGTGTTGGTATGATCATTCATTTATTCAAGTAAATTAGTCTAATTTGACTCGTAGGGGCAGATTTACTAAGGGTTGAATTCTGAATTTAAGAAAATTTTAAATTCGACAATCAGACATTTTATAGGCTGGATCGAATAGGTCCGTTTTCAATCTAATTTAAATTGTTGGAATTGTTCAAATGCATCATGTATACGCGATTTTAAAAAAAATCCTTCAAATTTCCAGAACTTAGACAAAAATCTCTGAATATGTTTTAGGAAGTCCCCCATACGGTAAAATAGCAATTCGGCAGCTTTAAGGCTGCAAAGTGTTGAATTAGAATTTTTTTAAAGAGACTAAGAAGTAATGCAAATGGCTAGTTTCAATACTTGTGGCCTTCTCATGCCAGCTAGTCTCACTGCTGTGTTACTAAGCTCCTTCTAAACCAAAGAGATGCAGTTATACTAAACTGTTTATCCGTGAAACACAATGTTTCTTAAAACTAAAAGAAAGGTCTGAAACAACTCTTTATTGAAGATGTTCCAGTATAATTCTAAAACCATGGAAATAACCAATGTACTGCTATATCCTGGCAAGTCAACAAACGTGCTGTGGTCACATTAGGTCTTACTTGTCCATTTTTGGAAAAAACTTTTTAAAACATCTATTTAGCCTACATTGTACTGCTCCATTAGAAATAGTTTAAAAATCAGTTTAACAGTGGTTTGGCACTGGTTGAGTCTCACAGAACTCTGGCCTTATGCTGCTTCACTAAGTCGCAACATCATTAATGTTTTTCAAGCAGTAGCAACCGTAATGTTCAGCTCAACATTTCATTTAGTAACTTTCTAAAAATTTAAGGATATTTTCGATCGAAAATGCATCAAATAGGTCAGTTTTTGATCGAATAAAAATTGTTCGAATGCATCTTTTGATTCAAAGATTTCAGAAAAAAATCCTTTGAATTTCAAAAATTTTCAAAAACACTTGTTAAAGGTTCCAGGAGCCCCCCCCCATAGGCTAAAATAGCAATTCGGCAGCTTTAAGGTGGCAAAGTGTTGACATTTTTTTTAAAGAGACAGTACTTCGAAATTCGAAATTTTTAATTTTTCAATTCAAATCGAAGTTCACTTCAGCCATTAGTAAATGTGCCCCATGGTAATAAAAACAAAACTCTCCACAAAACAGTAGCAAGACACGTGTAATATTTTTTAATAGTTAGAAAAAAAACACTTTATGAAGAACCTATTTTCCTATTTATAAAGAGAAACACTTGCAGTCTAAATAACAGTATCCTGCAGGTTCTACTGGGCAAAATTTATAGTCTGTAGGGGTAGCATATGATTATGTGCTTTTCAATAGAATGATCTTCACCCACTTCATTTTTTAACTTTAAAATATGATTTAATGGAGGAAGACAGGGCTGAAATTGTTTTAGCCTGAATGAAAATCAAGCATTTAACCCAAACACTACTACAGTTATATAGAAACTCTAAACTAAGTACTGCCTCCATGGTAACAGCACTGAAGATCAAAATCATATCTAATCTTTTATCTATAGAAACTAGCATAAAAAGTGATATGTAACTATTAGAACTCCAGCTGTTCTGAAGCGAGAGCCCCCGGACGCTCCTGCATATGTGGGCAGTTGTGCGACAACTCCAGCAGTGTTTAAAGATGACTTGAAGAGTCTTAGAAATAATCAGGAGTAGAAAACATATTTGATAATACACCAGTAAGTTACTAATTTGGTTACCCATAATTCATTGCACTGATCATTTAGATTTAAGTCAGATTACAACACAGATGTGTTGGCCATGCCTTTCAGAAAGCATACAAAGAAAGTATTGGATTATTAGACTTTTTTATTTTTATTGTGCACATTTATTTTCTTTTTTTCTGCTTTGCAAAGCAGCATGTTTATAGACCATATAACCTCCTTATGGACAACCTGAAATGATGAAAAATGTCTTAATAATTTATTAGACTTTCATGGCTACTTTGTTGTAGGTAGGTCCAAACCCAAAAGAAAATATTGGTTGGAAAACTGTACTCATTGAAATGCTATACACCTAGTTCTTGGCCAGTCTATACTCCCCTAAACCAAAGCACTACACTTTTTGCACTAAGTGCACCAGACAGGGCAAGGTGATGGTGAGGTTGATATTTTGTTGCAAATTGGAGTGTCAGTTTTAGTTCTTTTAGTGTCTTTAGTCAAATTACTTTCAGGTTATTTATTAAATAGTGATGGGCGAATCTCCCAAGTTTCGCTTTGCCGAAAAATTCGCGAAACGAGTCGCGGCACGCTTTTGACGTGCGTCGCTTCGTTTCAGTCGCGTCGTTTTCACCGTACGTCGTTTTTGTTGCGTCAAAAAACGACACGCGACTCGTTCTTTTGGCGAATTTTCGCCAAGCGAAATTTCGCTGGCGTTTCGCTAATTTATTCGCCAGCGGAGAATCGCACGAATTCGCCCCTGGTGAATAAATTCGCCCATCACTAGTATTAAACAAAGTATTTAGACAAGGCCTGGAAACCCATAGCCTACAACCTGATGTTTCCTTTCAAACTAGTGACCAGTACATGCTAACTCCTTTGGGGCAGAGACACACACAAATATTTGGGGAGATTAGTTGCCATCGACAAATCGCCTCTTCTTCAGGTGGCTAATCTCCCAAAAATGGTGCGACATTTATAGCTTCCCCTTTCTCCTTCTCCCAATACATATATGTAATAAATGGAAGTTGTCTGCACATTCTATGAGGGTAATTAATTCGTTACATATGATGTGTTAGGAGGTGCGGTTAAAATAATTATATTTTGTAATCTCCCAAAAAGCCTTCCCACTGGCTAGAATCTAAATCGCCGGCAGGATGGTACTCGGAGCACTTAATTTTCTGAAGTCACCCGAAGTTTCCTCGTGAGGCAACTTCGGAAAAAGAAGCAGTCCAAGTACCATCCCGCCATTGATTTAAATTCTAGCCGGTGGGAAAGCTTTTCAGGGAAATGAAAGAGATGATTTTTGGCAGGTGAATAGTGATGGGCGAATCTACCCAGTTTCGCTTTGCTGAAAAATTCCGGAATTTCCAGCGAAATTCGCAAATTGGCGAAAAAAATTCAGAAACAAGCCGCGACACGTTTTCGACGCGCGTTGCGTCATTTTCGTTGCGTCAAAAACAACGCGTGACTCGTTTTTTTTTTAGCTAATTTTCGCCAGGCGAATTTACGCTGGCGTTTCGCAAATTTTTTTGCTAACGGCGAATCGCGGGAATTCACCGCGAATTAGCTCCTGGTGAATAAATTCGCCCATCACTACAGGCGAATAATCTCCCTGAATCTTGAGTGTGTCTCTGCCCTTATTAGTTGCTATGGGTTACTACATGTGGAGCATTTTATTATGTGCTTCAGGATACTAAGAAAGATGACTGTACAGTTGTGTGGCTCCTATGGGAGGAACCCCTAATTGCTGTTATTAATAGTTTTATATTTCAAACAGTTATATCATCTAAAAGTCGAACAGTTGCATTGTAACTCAACCATGTTCAGAAATGTAAAAACTCGATCTATTAAGCATAAACACTGCAAAACAAACACGTGATTTCATGAGTTGTGTGATAGTTGCTGAGCTAACGCATTGCATGAAATAAAAATATTATAATCAAAGCTTGTCAGAACAATGTTCTTTTGGATTATATCCTATTTTTGTTATAGCCTAAAGCCTACAGTCTGGAAACCAAAATACTTCTATAACTCATGCTTTTTCTGTAGTGCATGTGCTCTGCTTATATAACAGTTGTATTTGTACATCACACTGTTGAATATTAGGTAACCATGTTTTGAACATATGGTTAATGTGAGGATCATCTTGGAAATGCTAATACTTTGATAGTAGTCGAGGGGTATATGCTAGATGGCATGGCTACAACATATACATTGAAAGGTTACCTGCAAAGATGACTTAAGAAAGAAGATGAAGTTTAAGTACTGTAAGATGCTATTGTCCAAACTTGGAAATAGTGCATATTTCACTTGTACATACAAAGAATCAGCCGTGGGAAAGGATCAATATGTCATTTAAAAGCACTGGCCGTGATTGAAAAAAGCTTATTCATGTATTAAGGAATTTTCATAAGCCCCAATTATTATCACACTGAATATCTTTGGTACTATTGAGTGATGTTTTAATAGTGCATTAATAATTATTTGATGAGGACTGGTAGAAGTTTGAAGGCATTTATTTGAGGCTCCTGCAATGGGTTTTGCTGAGCTGCACCCTCTTGTGAAGGAACTCACTCCTTTCTTTTTTCAAACAAAATCTATTAAAACATCTTCTTACTTTCTCTTAAGGAGGGTATGTAATTACAGCATCACTTAGAACGAGGACTTTTAAAATAAACTGTTGGATATGATACCCTATTAAGTCATTTCATGTCCTTTCATCTTTTCTATTTAATAAAACCTGCAATGTTGGAGGCCTAGAGGTTTAATGTTGGAAAACACTGTATTATTACATAGATGTTTTGTCAGAAAGCAGAGTTTTGAGAAGGTGGCAGAAGAGAAGCAGACCCACCTCTATCTGTCAGGGTTGCAAACAAGAATTATAGTAACATTCCTAAGGATATCTCTCTTTAAAACAGGAGATAAAAATGGGCTTAGAACTTTTCCAAGTGTGACAGATGCTCTAGATATGCTGATCACTGGTTTTCTATCAAGCAAACCCAGCAGTTTCAATACATTGTACTCTGAAAACAGAGCATTCAAAGTAATCAATGTATCCTGATTATGTTTTATAATCAATTATGTTTTAATACAACATTTATTAAGCTAATATATTTTACTTCCATTTATGACATTTAATCTCATGGGGATATATATCCGGGAAGAATACAATGCTGGTGGTCCTAGTGGACAGATGAAGGAATACTCTGGATTAGTGATAACTCCTTTGCGAGAAAGCAGATCTTTGAGATGGGCTAAATACAGAAGCAGACCAAACAAGCTGTCAAGGTTGTAAACAGGAATTAGAGGGACATTTTAACGGCTATCTCTCTTTTATGAGTACAGTTAAACAGGTGCTTTGCTAAATACTTGGGATGACTTCCTGGAACATATATGTAGGATTCTAAAAAGGTAGGGATAATAGTCACTCCATCACACATCCTCATTGTTTTTTTTCACACAGAAAGATCTTTCCGGAATTGTGAATACACTTCTCAAAAAGCTCCTGAGCCTTGATCTCTTATTACTGTGCCCTATAAACTCTAAATACAAATGGTACTACCGCTCTTTATAAATCTATGCTTGCACACCCTGCAGAAAAATACAATTGCCAATACAGAAAGATGCATAGATCCAGTTGTGTTGCTATTTATTAGTCCTGTGTTTGACTTGTTTTGGACATCCTGAATCTTCTTTTTTTTTCTGCAAACATGGCACCTTAATGATTAAAAGATGAAATGTGGATGGCCTACACCTTAAAACACATTTTATGAGCTTGCAAGGTTAAGCGATGGGAGTAACTTGCCTTCCAATGATCACATAGAGGAAATAACCATAAAAATGTTTTAGTATTCATTATTTCTGTCCTGGCTGGTGCTACAAAATTGCCCTTTCTTCTGTAACTGAAACAACCACACAAAGCCAATAAATGATTGTAAAGGAAGATATAATGAGAACTGAATATCCCTGAAAGCCTTTGTACATACCTCAACTACTATTTCTTTAGATAGGATGCTTGTGAACAGACACATCTAGAAAAAATGTCAAGTGGCAATTCAAACTGAGGCTAGCAGTCTTTCACTATGTAACATTTAATCCAATAATTAAACTACTGACTTTGTTACGCTGATAGTGATGAATTTCATGATTTCAAGAAGCTTTTCTATAAAACTGTTTCTAGCACAATTTTACAATGTTATCCATATTTACTAAGGCAATGTATTATAGTTATTCCACATTTACTTAAACAACTTAAATGCTCTTTAGTCAATGTAGTCTTTTACTAACCATAGAAAGCTGGTCTTACATATGAAAAGCCAATCACATGGCAACATCTCAAAATGAGTGGATATTTCACTGATATGGGCACCTTCAGGCTAGCAATATCGTGTAGGCCTGATCATGCCAACAATCAGATTATGACTGAAGCTATGACTGAGGAATGCATAAATGTTCAGATACAGTGCTTGATTAGGCATGACCAGATCAATACCTGGCTGATTTTCAGCCTAATATTGGTTGGGGAGGCCTGTCAGCTGGCTCCATATCTCTAAAATATTGGGAATGCTTGGTGATCACACAAAGGTTGGGAATCAGTGCTTTACATAATTGCTTTGCAGAGCTGAGAACAGCCTCAGTCAGGGTACTATCTTCTGTCCATGCTATGTTCTGTCCATGCTTGCATGGGTTTCCTCTAGGTAGTCCTCTTTCTTCTGACCCTCTAAAAATGTACGTCTGTTAAAACTGACTATATAAAACTATGTATAATACTATTGTGTGTTTGTGAATGTGATCAGGACAATCATGATCCAAATCATGATCACTTGGCTAAATGCCATTTGTTTCAAACATTTAAAGGAAAAATATACCCCCAAAATGAATACTTGAGCAACAGATATTTGGTATGTTTATGTGCACTGTTGAATCTTACGATCCCAGAAGGCTGTCGTTATTTTAAAATGTCAATTTTATGATTACCCAATGGCATATGCTATTACAAAAGTATATTATTATGAAAATGGTTTATTTACATGAAGCAGGGTTTTACATATGAGTTGTTTTATGCAATATCTTTTTATAGAGAGCTACATTGTTCGGGGGGTATAGTTTTCCTAATAATTTCATGGGGAGATGACTTCCAGCATTTTGTAAACTGCCTACAAAGATATACAACAGTGGTCCTCAAACTTGGCCCTCCAGCTGTTAAGGAACTACAAGTCCCACAATGCATTTGCCTGACTGTGGCTGTCAGACTCCATCATTGCATTGTGGGAATTGTAGTTCCTTAACAGCTGGAGGGCCAAGTTTGAGGACCACTGATATACAACAACAAAACACTTGAAAGTGGCCTGTGTGCCATTACCCTAAAAACAAATTCACAGAGTATGGGGCTGATTAACGAATTTCACATAAAATGATCGAAGTTCAATCGAATTAGATCGAACACCGATCGTACACATTTTTCATGAAATCGTAAAGTAAAATTTGGCCTCTTCGATCATCGAATATTGAATAGATTGAATGATCGAATGATCAGATATTCGATAATCCGATAATTCGATGATCGAAGGATTCAAAATTTTAAAGTTATTCAACTGCCTACTTCGCCAGATTGAACCTACCGAATTGTAATAGAAGCCTATGGGAAGCTCCGTACGAATACCATTCGTACGATCGGACTCTCAAAGGAAATTTTCACTATTATTTAGTGAAATCGAACGATCGGTATCCGATCGTACGAATTAATCGAGAAATCGGATATAGTGCAAAATGATAGCCTAAAACAATTCGATAAGCATTCGATGGTCGAATACTTATCGAATTGCGAATTTGGTCAAGCTAATTTCTGGGAGTAATAGTAAATTTGCCCCTATATGTTCGATAAAGGTGACATTGGCAAACGTACATTGCAGGCTGACTATTGTTCCTTCAGAGGTGGCAAAAGTGCATAAAGTGTCTGATTTGCATATAAACTTGCTCTTGTATTAGAAATGGTTTCAACAGAAGCAGTAGCAGTAGAAGTAATAGTAGTAGAAGCAGAAGCAGTAACTATATTACTTTTAAGATCTACAGGACAGGGGCCTCCTTCCTTCCATGTCTCTTACCACATGGTGCTTAATCTCTGTATATTTATACTTATTTATTGTCTTCCCTGTGTGCACTTATCTATACTGTAAAATTGTACACATTGCTGCACATCCTAGTAGTGATAGATAAATGATGTGTTATGTTGTCATATGCTCTGGAGTGAAAAAGCAGATGTGGAAAAATATCTGAGACTTAAATTGTAGTTTATTCTGCCACCTAATATTTCCAGTGACCATTTTGATAAAGTTAAGCAGATCTGAATAAGTATTCCCACTATAGCTCAGTACTGGATTCTGTTCATAATCCTGGTGTGAGTAAGTAGGTCTGGTCTCAAAGTGGTCATGTAAGATTTTGCATAATTAGTGCAATGCCCTGATTTTCTAGTCTTTAATTTTATACGCATACAAAAACATAACTGTAACCTTACCCACTGTTTTTGGACATTGAATACACTTCTATATGATGAGAAGCTAAACGAGAAATAGCTTAGTGTTTCCTGGAAAGATCTATTGAGATGATTTACAGGCCTTTACAGTTAATTCCATATTTATGTTTTTTTTTCATCTATCACCTAATGATCATCATTTCCAAATAACTCAGAAGCAGATTTTTTTTTCATCTGTCCTTAGCAGATTATCTGGTCATAGAGTGGTTTACATGAACCGATAACAAATGATGCAAATGCATTCAATTAAAGTAAGAAGAACGCTTCGCACATGGTAGGCATTTTCATATAAAACAGGTGGTGTTCCTGGGTTGGGTCTGACATTTTTATGCTGTGTTAACTATAATTATGTGAATTTAACATGCACAACATTGCTTTAGTATAGCAATGAAATCTGTTTTATTGGAAACACAATTGAATTATAATACCAAAGAAATGGGACCACTTTCATGTCACACTTTTACACATTTAGAATGATCTAAATCCCATTCACTTCAGTTTATATCAATGCTCTGAATTGCAGAAAGGTCATCTCTCATATACTCCATTTTATCCAAATCATCCAGATTTGTAAAAATTATTTCCTTTTTCTCTGTACAGGTATGTGATCTGTTATCTGGTAACCCATTATCCAGAAATCTCTGAAATATGGAATGGCTGTATCCCATAGACTCCATTTTATCCAAATAATTAAAATTTTGAAAAAATATTTCCTTTTCCTTTGTAATAATTAAACAGCACATTGTACTTGATCCAGACTACACTATACTGTAATTAATTCCGATTGGATGTAAAACCATTTTATTGGGTTTATTTAATCTTTACTTGATTTTATAGTAGAAGTATGAAGATCCAAATTACAGAAAGAGCCATTATCTGGAAAACCCCAGGTCCCAAGCATTCTGGATTATTGATGAGCGAATTTATTTGCCAGCCATGGATTTGCAATGAAATTCTGAATTTCACCATGTGCAATTTTTTTTTTTGCAAAACTACTGTGAAAATTCACAGCGGAAAAATCGTCCATAAACAAAAAACCCCATTGACTTTAATGCATTTGGACAATAAAGTCTCCATATGAAAAAACATTGATTTAATGCAAATCGAGAAAGCACTATCGCAAATTTTATGCTGTTTCACTAATGCGCTCATCACTATTCTTTATAATAGGTCCCATGCATGTACTAATAAAACCGTACCATGTACTTGATCCCATCTAAGATATAATTACTCCTTATTGGAAGCAAAACCAGCTTATTGGGTTTATTTAATGCTTACATGATTTTCTAGTAGACTTAAGCCAGGGATCCCCAACCTTTTGAACCTGTGAGCAACATTCAGAAGTAAACACAGTTGGGGAGCAACACAAACATGAAAAATGTTCTTGGGGTGCCAAATAAGGGCTGTGAATGGCCATTTGTTAGCCCCTATGTGGATTGTTAACCAACATTGAGGCTCTGTTTGGCAGTACACCTATTTTTTATACAACCAAAACCTGCCTTTCTGCCTGGAATTAAAAAATAAGCACCTGCTTTGAGGCCACTGGGAGCAACATCCAAGGGGTTGGAGAGCAACATGTTACTCACAAGATACTGGTTGGGGATCACTGGCTTAAGGTATGAAAATTATGTAAAAATCTGTTATCTGGAAACACCCATGTCCCAAGCATTCTGGATAACAGGGCCATTACCTGTAATAGTAAGTACACTAGTAAAGTCATTAATGTTATCATTATTTTGTGTATAATTAGTAAAATTCATGGGGATCACGACAAATTGCAGTTAAGTCACAAATCACATTTTCCATTCATTTTCAGAAAGCTGATAAATCATGATTATTATAAATATTTGGTAAAAAAAATGCCACTTTTAAATCACTTGAATGTTAAAAATACCTTTCCATGGACTTCTGTCGGAGCCTGAAGGTTTTAAGTGGTGTCAGTTATATTTATTTTTATGATAAATCATAAAGAACTATTGGAAAAAATGCAAATCACAATGCTCCACAGTTTTGTGCAAAGTCAGAATCAGCCCCCTTGGTCTATGCAGATGAACTCATTTCACTTTTTTCTCATGGCTTCATTATTAATGCAAAGTGTTCAAGTGCCCTCCCGGCAGGATGCAAAATTCTTTTAAAAAAAAAACCAAACAAAATATCAAGAAATAATGAATGAAATAATTCAATTTTTAGCATGCAATTTAGAATGTTTAGATTGAAAGAATGTTATTGGAGCTTGTTTAGTATGTAAAGCAAATTTCCTCTTCCGCTTTCTTCAGCCTCCCCCCTTAGTTTAAAAATAATTTCACAATTTCGTCCCTATTGGGTTTATTTTTCAAAAGATTATATGATAAATAGTCAATTTAGCCTACAGATTTGGTAGGATAACTTAGGATATAAAGTGTTTTGTTTGTATTGGAGAGTTTTTCTTGTTTGCTAAATCTAGTTCCCAGGGTTGTGTTACACTTGATACAAACCCAAAGGAGTCACCAGAGGAATTGTAATTCAATCCTGGGATTTCTAAGACCTCCTTCCAACTTGGAAAGAGATTGTTAGGGCCTGTACTTGTTCATGCTGATAGTGACTTTCTATGGTGACTTTCCTAGTTGTTGGTCATAAATATGTCTGGTAGTGATGATAAGCAGCAATGACAGGACTTTGTGTATAATTGGCAAACACTGTTCATTCAGTAGCAAGTCATGAAATGCACATAGTAATTAGTGATGGGCGAATCTCCCGTGATTTGCTTCGCCGAAAGATTCGTCAACTTTGACGCGCGTCGCGTAATTTTCGGCGCGTCGCGTCGTTTCCGACGTGCGTCGCGTCATTTTCGACGCGCGACTCGTTTTTTTGGCGAAATTTTGCTGGTGATTCGCGAATTTATTCGCCAGCGGCGAATCGCGGGAATTCGCCGCGAATTCGGCCCTGGCGAATAAATTCGCCCATCACTAATAGTAATGTTTGTTTACAAATTACTTGTCTGGGGAAAATTTACTAGCTGACAAATGCAAGAGGTCCTCTGCACTCAACCCATTATCAATATATTTAAGACATTGAGACATTCTGTGCATACAGCTACTAAAAAATGCCTTACCCTTTAAACAACAGGGATTGTTTGTCCATATATTGCAATATATTTAAGCTGGCCAACTACGTCAAAGTCATCCCATATCTGGCCAGTCCTACACTCAATTTTCATCTGATTCATTAAGAATTCTATTACTTCATTAAACATTTTTTAAGGGACTAAGTTTTACCTGCAACTTACTTGCTGCTTTCAAAGTAAAACTCCCAATCATGGATGCCCTTTTATTAGACACCAGTGGGATCACCTGACTATAGCTGGGAAGTGTGGGGGCTACAACAGAGAGCTGGTCACTGCTCCAGTATAACTACAACAAACAAGAAAAAGTTGTGCTCAAAAGAATGGAAGCTCAGCCTTAAAGCTTATTAGGGTGAAATGCTTATTTGTTGAATTGGCAGTATCCAGAACTGGAGCAAAGTGACTGTTATAGGCATAATTGTTAGAACCATACATTCCAACATCATTGTACTAAATGGGGGCTAAAAGGATAAATGAAATGGAAGCTTGAACTCATAGAGTCTCGTAATCTCCCCTGCTTAATATTTGAGGGGTTCCTCCTTTCTGTATTCAAGTTATACAAATAATATTGGCTATACTTAAAAATAAACATAATTTTGCAGAAGCAATAGCAATACAAACACCGCTTACACAATACTAAGGGGCCGATTTACTAAATTCACATGAATAGATTGAAGTTCTATCGAATAATCGTAGAATTAATTCGATTGGTCGAATATGCAAATTTGGCTTATTCGATCATCGAATAGCGAACGATCGAATGATCGAATAGATTCCAGTGATCGAATATTCGATAGTTCAATCATTCGATCAGTGAAGGATTTAAAATTTTAAAAATATTCGACTGCCTACTTCGCCAGATTGAACCTACAGAATTTTAATACAAGTAGTGATGGGCGAATCTACCCCATTTCGCTTTGCGGAACTTTTTTGACATGCGTTGTTTTCGTCGCGTCGCGTTGGCGAATTTTCGTTGGCGTTTCGCGAAATTATTCGCCAGCGGCGAATCGCGGGAATTCACAGCGAATTCGCCCCTGGCGAATAAATTTGCCCATCACTAAATACAAGCCTATGGGAACCCTCTGAGGCTAAGTCCTGATTGAATAGGATTCGTATGATCGAAGTCTTCGATCGTTCGAATCGTAGGAATCATTCGAATGATCGAATAATTCATTCAAACGATTGAACGATCGTTATTCGATCGTCGAATGATCGAAGATCGAATAAAAGGGTAGACTAAAACTATTCGATTAGCATTTGAAAACTGATTGCTAATCAAATATCGAGGAAAAACGAATCTTTTTTGGGGAATAATAGTAAATTTGCCCCATAATGTATAAAAGAGGAAAAAGCCTTCTCTGTATTTTCTCTGCTCACAGAAAACCAGAATCTCCAAATGTAAGCTTTCTTTTTCTGCCTATAAAGTAGGTCACATTAGGATTAACATGATGAAATGAAAAGTAAATTCCTATGCATTATTGGCTGTGCAAAGTCAAAATAAATACAAATACTGGGAAAGGGTCAGATTAAATGTACAAAGCAGAGAAAGGGGTCATAGCAAAAAGTACAAAGCCAATGTGCATTTCTAAGCATATTAGATTGGTTCATTCATTCATGCTGTCCCAGTGGTAGTAATAAATACGTTTTCTCTTGCATTAGTTGTTGCCTATATGGTCATTACAAGTCATATACCGATCAAACTCAGCTTTCATGTATTGCTGCTATAAAAGAAAAGAGGCACTCAGTAAAACCTGTACATGTTTTGCTTCAATTTAGGGGAAAAAATGCTTTCTTTGGATCAACATTCCAGCATCCAGGTCTACAACCTTGTATACTGTATGTCGCTAAAGAATTTTAACACTAACAGATGCTGCCTCAGAAGTCAGTTGTTCCAGCAGTGTGTTATCCATCCTTATTCTCCTTACAATGATGAAGCATTTATGGAAGTAAAAATGCCTTTACTCTATTACCAGCTGACCTTGTGTCATTGGAGCAGCGATGAAAAGATCTACTGATCCTGCTTACTATACAGGCCCTTTATAAAAGAATAATAAAAGTATGGGGTCCATTATCTGTAAACTCATTATCCAGAAAGCAAATTTTGAATTCCGCAAAGGCCATCTCCCATAGCCTCCATTGTAATCAAAAGAGTACCTTTTACTTGTTCCAAACTAAGAAATCATTAATCCTTATTGGAGGCAAAACCAGCCTATTGGGTCTATTTAAAGTTTACATCATTTTTAATAGACTTAAATGAGTGTTCAGATTACAGAAACAGTCCTGAGCATTTTGGATAAACTGAATGTAATCAAAAACACTTTATTATTCTGCTTCGCCATGCCCAAACTAGTGGTGACTAATATGTAACATATCTCACACCAAAAAAAGCATCATTAAAAAAAATGCCAAGCTAACTAAATTTTTGGTATAAATGTAAACATATAACTGTTTAATTCCATCTTATGAGTATACAAGCTTGACACTAAGAAATTTGGCACACAACGGTTGGATTTTGGTGGTTTTAGACTTTATAAATCTCAAATTGCTTTTTTTAAAGAAAAATAGAAAACCATGAATGTTTAAAGTTTCTTGGAAAAACATGGCTGCGGGCCACTAAGAGTAGCCCGCAGCTAATATTCACTTTCATTTTATAGTGAGACAGTTACAGATCAAGAATCACTGATGATACTATATAGAGCTAACAATGAAAAGCATTCCAGTTTGTACTAAATAGCAAAGACCCCATGGAAAACAAACTGTGCACCACATTAAGTAAATTCACAAGTTCTCCTGGTAGACTTTGTTGTATTTGATAACTACATAGGTGAGAAGGACCTCATATTATTATTATTATTAACATGTATTTCTATAGCGCCAACTTGTTGCGTAGCGCTGTACAACCAGCTCATAACCAGCAAAGAAAGCAGTTTAAACACTTGGTGAGACAAATCTGTGCTAGAAGCAAGACTTGCTGTTTGATCTCTGCTTCTCTGAAACAGTGTTCTATAAACTTAATGCGTTTAGCTCTGTTGTTGTGTATTTCAGCGTTGCAACTAAAACGAGATTGCTATAATTCTGATAATCGAGGGATTAAAGCAAAAAAAAAAAAAAAGAAAACGGAGATCTTTGTAGAGCAAGATCATTTACCAAGAGTTCAATGGACAACATTCCTACCCATATAAGTATGAATTATCTGAAGGAATGTATTTTAAATTCAAATCATAGCTAACATCAAAGACATTGTGTGCTGTTTTCAAGAAAGTATAGATTTCAAACATCGTGACATAAAAAACTAAGAGGATGAATGCATAAATATAAGGGTGGAGGGCTGTATTACCACTAAACCTGGAACATTTATTGTAAATGTAGCTTCTGATTATGTTTTTTGGGGGAAGACAAATATTAATTGTAGCAAGATCTATCAGAAAGTCACAAGATAACATGCCTTGCATTTCTAATCGTTTTTAGCATAGCTCCCTTGGCTCCTGTGTCATGAGTATTTAAGTGCAGAAGTTCAAATTTGAAAATATGTGTGTATTTTCTTTTGTTCTGCAAAACCAGATAAATTAGTGCTTATCATTATGCATGAAAACATAGCTGTCCATAGGGTTAAAGGGCAAGGAAAGGCAAAGAAATAAAATCCCATTTTTACTTTCTTTAATGAAAAATAAATCTATCTCCAATATACTTTAATTAAAAAATGTGTACCGTTTTTATAAGAAACCGGACTGTATGCAGTGAAATTCTCCATTCATTTAGTGCTTCTGGCAGGGAAACAATCACTTATGAACAGCAGGGGGAGCCCCTGCCTTACTTACCAGCCATGCAGAACTCAAGCAGACCACACTGAGCATGTGCAGTGCCAGTGTCAGACAAAGATGTATAACAAAGTTACAAGATGACAGCCCCCTGTGGCCAACTTTGAAAGCATAAATCATTTGTTTGATTAGGCTTGTGGTGCAGTAAATTCATGGTTATGTTTAGTATACAAAATACAGCATTTCTAGCCTTATTCTATTTTACACTTTCCTTGCCCTTTAAAATGTATGAAAATAGCAGGGGTCATTTACCATACCACTGGCCAGAAGTGCAAAAGCATGCCCAATCAGGTAGCATTTCTGCCCAGGGGTATGACTGTGCTGTGTATGTAACACCATTTAAGAAATTAAGCACACAATGCAGAGTGTAGCATCACACCAGCCCTGTCCATTGCATAAATATCCTCCAAATCTGATTCATCATGAAGACTAATAAACTGCAGAATAGAAATTGATACTAATTGGCAGCCACTTAACGGGTGCAAAGTTTGCTCCAGTTCCAGTAACTCAGAGCAGCCATTTAGCCATTTAGTATTTACTAGTCTGCTGGTTTAAAGTGAGTATCTGAATATCCAATTAACATATGTGGGGCAAAGTTTTCACAGCTTATTTGAAGCAGCAATTTGGATGGGTAGTCATATCTTATTTTGATTCCTGACTAAGTTACATTATTTTCTCTTTTGGTATTACATATTGACATTATATTTTATTTAGTTTGTTTCTTCAGGATATGTCTTCTCTAACTTTCTTTAGCTATGTTTGTGACACCTGCCACAAGCATCACTTAGCTTCCACGTGTAAGACATGCACCTCCATAGATGCTTCAGTACCCACGTCCACTCCATTACATCCATCTGTGCAGATGCCAAGTTGTGCCCGGGGTTCAATTAAACAGTTTTGGCTTTTATGTCAGTTTATCTATGCTGATGGAAGTTTGTTGGAAAAAGTGGACATGGGAGTATTTTCACATTATCTAGTCTACTGTATCAGGCTTAGAAACACACAACAACCAATCAGCAGTTGGCATTTGTTGGTCATTTGTGTTCTAGTGGAGGTAATTAAAGGAAGGGTAGAATGCGCTATTTAAATTCCTATCAGTAATATTTTGCATATATCTTGGCCTGGAGGGGGAGCATGCAATGTCAAGAGAAGACAAGAGAATGGATGTACTGCTTGAGGGGGAGACCATTAAGATGGAAAGGATTATTCAATGCAGATGTCTGTGGTCTGAGACGGGTTCATTAAGGGGATTATTGAAGATTGACCTCTATCCTTCAACATATCAGTCTCTAAACTGACGTCTGTCTTGGCACCACAGATGTATCAGTATCCTGTTTTCAAATTGTTTAGCCTGAATATTCTTTTTGAACAAGTAACTGTATCATCTGTTGTAGCAATACCCTGTTTGTTCCATAACAGGCTTACAGCAGGAAACGAAGAACAAGTTCTTGCCAGCAGGGCTGAGCAAAAAGTGGATTTGCTCCCAATAATAAGCTTTGATGGAAGTGAAATTGAGGGGCAGATTTATTGTTCCATTAGTTTTTTGTTTTTGCACTAAAACTAGAATTGGAGTTTCAGAAGCACAAATGTTCATTATTTATTAAAACTTTAAAAACTGAAATGTAAAAATTCAGCATCTAAAAGCTGGCAGTTTCATTTAGAAGTCAATGGCAGTTGTCCTAGGCAAGTTTAAAAAAATGTTTTATATAAAAAAACGTTTTATATAGTTGGTAGACTATTAATTGATCAAGTTTTTAAATCAACAAATGCACATTTGAGTTTGGTAAGAGAAAGAAAGAGGTGAGTATACATGGTTGAAAATACGCTACGCATGTACCATTCTGTTTATGGTACAAGGGTTCCCAGATTTTGGCATATCTAGCTTTTAGGTTAGTTTAAGAGGCTGTCATTTTGAGTTTGATGATTTCTGAGCTTTTTTTGTATTAAATAAAAACCTCAAACTCAAATTTGGATTCTGATACACATGCCTCTAAACTATCTCCATGTTATAGAAGTACTTTAATCATTCATTTCCATTACAAATATTTTAATGACATAGACTTTTCACCCCTTTAAATCCGCATTTATGAATGTCATAATTATATTAATTATCTTGTTTTCTTTTTTTTTTTTTACAGAAATATTTTCCAGGGATCCCAGCCTAAAAGACAAGTTCATAAATCATTTTACAGGTAGGGTGTAACAATTTCTAATGATTTTTAAATTTTGTTTTGAGGCATTTATATTACTGCAAATCATAATTTCTGATTTCTGCTTGAAGCACAGATACATATATTGCCTGGGGGTAAGAACCCAAAGAAAAATTTGTTGTCATGTTTCTGTTTGACTCATGAATGTATGTGAGCAAACATCTAGTAAACAGGAGGGTTGAGGATAAATATCTACTGTATGTGAATTTTCCTGCAAACTACAAACATACTCAACTGAGAAATGTTTGAGTTGATTTATTCATGAGTACTTTTCCATTTCACCTTCTTTTGCGAAATGATTCACTCGAACCACTTGTTCTGAGTTAATGAGGCAGTAAATGAGCTTACACGTTTCGCGCTATAACCCTGGCGTTTCTGGAACACTAGTGATTCGCAAAACGCCAGTGAAAATTCAGCAAAAAAACCGAGACACGCGTCAATAACGACGCAACGTGTCAAAAACGTGCTGCGACTCGTTTCACGGATTTTTTCACCAATTCGTGAATTTCGCTGGAAATTTGCGAATTTTTCGGGGAAGCGAAACTGGGTAGATTCGCCCATCAATATGGAACACCATTTATACATTTCAATACACATTTTGTTCCAGATTTAAATGTTCATTTTATGGGTTGTCACCTGAAAATTAATGGGCCAGAATAGAAAAAACTTTTCTCCTAATTCAGTTCCAATTTTTTCCCTTATAGATTTCAGTGGGATATGTTTTTCCTGAATTGCATCTGGCTGTATGGGGCAATCTAGACTAGAAGATTGGGATACGTCTTTCTTGTCTAATTTAATCTGGCCCATTTTTTTTTTCATTTTTGAACCACATTATTGTTAATGTAATTGTTATTTGTATTAATTTTCCTTGCCTATGTACAGGAAATGGCCCAAGTTTGTCTAAATCTGTTCCACTGACTTCAGTGAGTTATGCCTGGTCCTAAGTGATGTACAATAAAATCAAAGCGGTACAAATTTATCTGTATAAATATAAAGACATAAATGTTCCATTTCCTCTTATATTTATACAGTCTTGCTACTAAGAACAATGGCAAACAAGGCTTTTGACATCACTACTGGTTGCTTAAGACATCATTGTAAGAGTAGCTCCCATCCTACAACAATCACGGTGTATATGTGACAGCCATAGGTCAAGGATTACACAGAATATCATCCGGAGATGACAGTGAGATGCAAGACTTTGCCAACCTGTTGTTTTGATCTCTACTCCTTTAAAGCAGTGTTCCATAAAACTCATGCATTTAGCTTTGTTATTGTCCATCTCAACCTTGCACATTAGAGGAGATTAAGAAAAATCTCAATAACTGAGGAAGCCATGAAATCTTTTGTACAGCAAGGTTATGTACCAGGGTTCAATGGGCAACATTACTACTCATATACGTGAATCATTTGGAATGTGTTTCAAACAAAAGTCACAGCTGACATCAAAGACATTATGTGCTGTTTTCAAGAAAGCAGAAATCTAAAACAACATGCCAACACTAAGAAGATTTCTGCATCAAGTTCAGATCTGATTTCTGATCTATATTTTACAATGTACACTGAATTTAAATATATATCATTGTATAAGCACATTCATTTTACAGCGCTATACAATATGTTGGTGCTCTAAAAATACATGTTATTAATAATAATAATAATAATAATAATAATAATATAATACAGGTATGGGATCCATTATCCAGCAACCTCTTATCCAGAAACCTCCAAATTATTGAAAAGCAACCTCCCATAGACTCCATTTTATACAAATATTCCAAATTTTTAAAAATCATTTATTTTCGCTTTGCAATAATAAAACAGTACCTTGTTCTTGACCCAAACTCAGATATAATCAAAGGGGTGGTTCACCTTTTAGTTAATTTCTAATATGTTATAGAATGGCTACTAAGCAACTGTTCAGTTGGTCTTCATTATTTATTTTTTATAGTTTTTTATAGTTTTTGAATTATTTGCTTTCTTCTGACTCTTTCCAGCTTTCAAATGGGGGTCACTGATCCTATGTAAAAAAAACAAATGCTCTGTAAGGCTACAGATTTTTTTTTTTATTGCTACATTTTACTACAAATCTTTTTATTCAGGTCCTCTCCTATTCATATTCCAGTCTTTTATTCAAATCAATGCATGGTTGCTAGGGTATTTTGGACCCTAGCAATTAGATTGCTGAAAATGCAAACTGGAGAGCTGCTGAATAAAAAGCTAAATAACTAAAAAAAAACAAATGATAAAAAATGAAAACCAATTTTTTTATTTAATGTTTACATGATTTTCTAGAACACTAATGGGGCAGATTTACTAAGGGTCGAAGTTAAAATTCGAATTTTAAAAATTCAAAATAATTTTTGGCTATTTTGATTATCAAATAGCCCAAAATTCGATTAGAATTTAAAAAATTTGAAAATTCACATTTCGAACTTCAAAGTACTGTCTCTTTAAAATACTTCAAATTTGACACTTTGCCACCTTAAAGATGCCAAATTGCTATTTTTAGCTTATGGGGTACCTCCTGGAACCTTTAAGGAGTGTTTCTCAAAAATATTGAAATTCAAAGGATTTTTTTTCCAAAATCGTTCAAACAATTCAAACTATTTTTATTCGACCGAAAACAGACCTATTCGATCCGATTTCAATCTAAAAAATTAGATGGTTGGATTTTTTTTAATTCAAAATCGACCCTTAGTAAATCTGCCCCTTAAGGTATGAAGATCCAAATTACAGAAAGATACATCTGGAAAACCTCAGGTTCTGAGCATTCTGAGTAACAGGTCCTATACATGTGTTTATAAAACTGTGTGATAGTATTTTGAACGTGAAGCAAAAAGTAAATATGTAAAAGTAAATATGGTATTGAAGACTTTTAATACAACTTTTTATGCCCAGATTTCTAAATTTGTACCATTGACTTTAATTGGTTATATCTGGTTTGCGATAGGGTAAAAAATTTATACAAATGACTGTGTTAATTAGGGGTAAAATAAATAACTGTAATTATTACTGTTGTGTCATTATGGAGCTGCAGTATGTGCTTACGTGTTGGTTTATACTTTGCAGTCATCAGGTTAATCCCACATCTTTATGACCTTTGGCTATCATAATCTCTTTGCATGTTTCCCTTCTCTGGCAATCTATATTTTATCAGTTCGGTGAAAGGAATTCAGTGAAGAAGATCTCCTTTCAAGTATCTATGCTGTAGATGGCAGTCAAATGTTTTATCCAAATATCTGTTTCCCTTCTCAGAAACCTATCCTTTAGCTATATACTGTAGCAAAATAATTGAAATCCACATATTTATAGGTATTTAACAATTAACTGAGTAACTGTACAGTAATTCATAAAGGCAGTAAGGGAAGCAAGGGAAGGGGAATCACTGTGAACTGGCAGTGTAAGAAGTAGGCATGGCACACTTTGATGTGATGAACTAAGGCAGACTTTTATTTAGACCAGAGTCAGTTGACCAACACATTTCAGTTACGCACACACACAAGCTGAAGCCTCCAGGACCCCTTTCAGAGTTACATAATTGGGTTGAAAAAAACCTCAGTCCATCAAGTTCAACCCCATGAAACAAACACACACTCATTCTGACCTATCTATACACTCAAATAAACAATAAATACCAATATCTATATCAATTGTAGATTGTAGTATCATGATCCGAGCAACTCCAATTTCCCAAATGGACCTTATTTATTATTTAAAAAGTCCGAAAAAATAGGTTCGGGCAAAAATCCGGTAACTTCTCGAAAAGTACGAATTTTCCAGACTTTTCTTCAAATACTAATTTTTTCTAAGTTTTCAGATTTTTTGGTCTGAAATCCCTAAAATCATCGGATATCGGTAAAGACAGCAGAGCAAACACTGGGACCTTTGACCCATTGACTTATACAGGAGCTAGAAAGCTTTGAGATGCTGAATTTTTGGAGTCAGACTTTTCAGACCATCTGACTTCAATAAATTCCAAAGAATCTGAATTTTTTTAGTCCAAAAACTACTAATTATTTGAATTTCTGAAATTCAGAGCTTGATAAATAATCCCCTTAATGTACCTGTAAAGAGTAATCCCTCCCAACCATGACAGTCGGCCCTCATAATTTAAATTTTCCATCCTCCTAACCAGTTAAGTTGCACGTCTCTGCACTCTCTTCAGCTCATAAATATGCTTCTTTAAGACTGGAGTCCAGAGCACTATCTGGTAGAGAGCCATTAGCCATTGAGGCTGCTCCTCTCCCAATAAACTGCTTCTCTGCAGTGTTCAGCATACATTGGCCCAAGCTTCTCCCAAACTCTAACTGGTGCACACTGTGAAAAAATCTGGTAGGCCCCGTTGACCTAGGCCAAGTCACATGCCTGTGCTGACCCCTCCCCTGATCACATGGATGAAGAGGGGTGTGGGTTGAAGGGAGCGGTGTGGATTCACCACATGGGGGCCCTTGAATTTATGGCCCCAGTGGGCCCATAACACCCCAGCCCTGGCTGGTTGAACTAAATATTGCCTGAACTATTCAAAATTCGACAAATAAATAATTTTTCACCTCTTCATATGCTTCATATCAAGAACCATAGTCCAAGTAGTTTGTAGTTTATAGTAGACAGCTAATTTATACAACTATGAAAAAACAATTGTGGGATTAGGCTTGCTGCACTATAGGAATACGAAATGACAGATTATATTGGAGACAAAATTTGTTTAATATCTCACTATTTTCATACTCTTTTTAAAAAAAAATTTAAATTTATGGCTACAAATAGACTAATGGGTTAAGTATGTTTAATAAGAAATATATTTAGAAACAAATCTGACTATAGTTTCAAGGATATTAAGCAATTCTTCAATATCAGATAAAATACAGATGAGGTTTATTTAACTGGATCTACAATAGCTATTGACTTTCATTGTTAATGACAGATGTTCCAAAATGCTGGCAAGCTCAGATTACAATGGTTTTATTTAAAATCAGATCATGCTAGTTTGAACAGAAATGTTGTCTCCTTCTTTTGTAACATTCTCTCATTATAAAACGAATAAGAGAACCGTTGACCATTTTTTGTGCTTCATATGGGATGGATTCACTGGGGTAACATACAGATGAAGCCACTTTGGATTGTGCATTTGACACAGAATAATTTAACAGACATCCCATTTATCTCACTTATCACAGAATATTGTGTCACAGCATCCCATCCAATCAAAGAGTTCACCATTGAAAACAATGGTGCTTTGGTATGCTAATGAAAATGTTAAATGCATTAAATGAGTTAAGATAACTTTAGATAACACAGTTTCTTCAATTAACCCTGAGTCACAATGCATTTAACACACAAATCCAAGTGGCTGCAACTGCATCTGTATCCACATTTTAAGATGTGTTATAAGGATAAACGAATACTTAGGATGAACTAATACTTGTACCTAACAACCTGGCTCAAACTTACATAGCAAGAAACAATGTGACTGGCCCACCAGTAAGTTCAATACCTTTCGGAACCTAAATCGAGCACAGCACAGTCAAAGGTTGATAAAGTTGTTTTCTTCTTGGAAAGCGTCTGGTTTTCTTATGTATGTCTATGTTTTCTTGTCTAGGTCCAGTGACATTTTCAGCTGAATGCAACAAACATTTTATCCGAGTTTACCACAACACAAAGGACTGTTCAACGCCACTTTGTAAGTAGTATTTAAAAAAAACAAAAACAAAAAAAAAACATTATCTAGCACACACATATGCATACCTTAGAATTTACCCATAATGTAGACGTGCCTTCCAGTCTTGTTATTATTTCTAGAGCTTTAGATTAACATTTAACTTGCCATGTGATAATCAAACCATGGAAGCATCTTTGTTTATGAAAGTAACTCATTTTAATTACATAATTACTTTGCATTCATGCTGTCTATTTAATTCCGTCTGCCAAATGGCCTTATGAGCCACATGTGGGATTTCGTGAATGTCCACTGTCCTCTCAGTCCTGCCCCTTGGTCACTACAAGTTCTTAGGAATCTGAACATTAATATCTACAGGTTCTGAATCCTAAACGTTCTTCCATAATTAAAAAAAGTATATTTTGTGTGTGTTTTGATTTTATTGATATTTTCATAAATGAAAAAAGTAGTTCATGAAAATTCTTGATTCTGTTACAGATTACAAACGATGCGCAAGGTTGCTGACACGGCTAGCAAAGAGCTCATTTTGTTCGCAACCTTAAAAAGATACTGGTGTAAGTATATTCAATTCATGTTTTGCTTGCCTTTACATCATATATTGCTTTTATATAATCATTATAGTTATGTGGGTGAGAGCTGGTGGAAAAAGATCCACATGTCTAACACTGATACAGTAAGTGTTTTGTAAATGGTGGATTGTACTGGTATAGGAACTATTATCTGTAATGTTTAGGACCTGGGTAATTCCAGATAAGGGATCTTTCCATAATTCAGATCACAATAATTGGACCTGAAATATCTTTCCATAATTCAGCTTACAATGCCTTAAGACAACCAAAAATAATGTAAACATTAAACAAATACAATACTATTGTGTTGCCACCAATACGGATTCATGAAGCTTAATTACCATCACATGCAAGGAACCGTTTTGTTAATATTTGTTTTATTATTATTATTTACAGAGAAGAGGGAATTCATTTCTAAAAATTAGAATTATTTGCTTAAAATGTAATCTATGGGAGACAGCATTCAGCAATTCAGAGATTTTTGAAAAATGTGCTTACGAAGGGATCGCATACCTTTAGTAGAAAATGTATCATACAAATGAAATGAAACCCTTATACAGGACAGTCCATACTATAGGCCTGCAGCTTAAAAAATACAAATGTTTATTAGTCTTTATCATGACCAAGGCAGCAATATAAAGGGCTGCATTTACAGCCTTGTGTCTTGGCACCCTGCTGACCTCAATGTTACTACCCAGTACATGGAATTGCTTAACTATGGATGATAGTGTTCTTTTAACTCAGGAGTGCCTTCTCTAACTAACTGTAATACTTTACAAGCCAATGGTTGGCAAAGCATCCTGGAAGTTTAGTCCACATCTAATACAGAAACAATTCTGATGCAAGGGTTCTTTAGAAAAATTTTCTACTGTTAAATTAATGTTTCATCATCTGCTGTCCAATTCTTGTTATGGAATCCTTTCACTTAAGGCTGCAAAAAGCAGCATTTCATTGATAGAATGTGTTATAATATGAAACACTTGGGGGCAGATTTATCAAGGGTCGAATTTAGAGTTCATGGAAACTCCCACAAACTCCCATAAACTACCATGAACTCAAAATTCAACCAAAATTCGACCAACTACAATTTATCAAAAAATAAAAAATTTTTAAACTTGGGTGAATGGAAGCGACGCACAAACCCGAATCGAATTCTAAACAAAATCGAATTTGATCCAAGTTTTTTCTCCCCATGGGCTAAAACAGCAATTCGGCAGGTTAAAGGTTTGAAGGTGGCGAATAGTCAAATTCGAATTCTCAAAAGGCCAGTACATGATAATTTTTGAAAATTTCATTTTAATTTTTTTAAAAACTATTCTCTAGTCAAAGTTCACTAAGATAAACTTAAAAATTCTAATTTCAAAATTCAAATTTGAAATTTGAATTTTCACTTTGACCCTTGATAAATCCAAATCCTAAATACGAATACTTCTTACAGATGCAGCCACTTGGATTTGTGTGTTAAATGCGCCGTGACTCAGGGTTAATTGAAGAAACTGTGTTATCTAAAGTCATCTTAACTCATTTAATGCATTTAACCTTTTCATTAGCATACCAAAGCACCATTGTTTTCAATGGTGAGCTCTTTTATTGGATGGGATGTTGTGACAGAATATTCTGTGTTAAGTGGGAAAAATTGTATTTCTGAGTTAATTTATTCTTTGTCAAACACAGAATCCAAAGTGGCTTCATCTGTATATTCCAAATTGATTTAGAATAGTTGAATGGGATCAGTGCAGATCCCACTGACTTCTCTTGGACCTCGGTAACTTAACCTGGAGAAGTTTTGTATTAGAGGTTTTCGTAGTATATACTAATGGTCACATTTTGAAGTGAAAAAACTTCGAAATTTGACCATTGAATTTTTTGGGGGGCCATTTTCTATCGAAACCAAACAGGTCCGCTTACGATCAAATAAAAATTGTTTTTAAATCAAAATCCTTTGAATTCCTAGAACTTTTCAGGACAGGTTCTAGGAGGTCCCTCATAGGCTAAAATGGCAATTCGGCAGCTTTAAGGTGGCGAAATGTCAAATTCAAAGGAATTTAAAGAGACAGTACTTCAATTCAAATCAAATTTTGGGCTATTCAATAGTCGCAGTAACCCAAAATTTCTTCGAGATTCGAATTTTAAAAATTAAAATTTTATTTGAAAATTCACTTTGACCCTTAGTAAATGTGCCCCTTAAAAAATGTCGAATTTTACAGCTTTTACAAAAAAATAGGAAAACCAAAAACATTTAGGGGCAGATTAAGTAAGGGCCAAATTTTAGAAGTAAAAAAAACTTCGAAATTCGACCCTCAAAAATTTTTTAAAGGGCTTTTTCGATCAAATAGGTCCATTCGATCAAATGATTCTCCGCAAAATCCTTCGAATTCTTGGAACTTTTTTCAGACAGGTTCTATTAGGTCCCCCATAGGCTAAAATGGCAATTTGGCAGCTTTAAACTGGGGAATAGTCAAAGGATTTATAGAAGGCAAGTATTTTGAAATTTAAAAATTCTAATTTTTAAATTTTTTCAATTTGAATCGAATTTTGGGCTATTCAATAGTCGAAGTAGCCCAAAATTACTTCGAAATTCGAATTTTAAAAATTCTAATTTTATTAAAATTTTCACTTCGACCTTTAGTAAATGTGCCCCTTAGAGATTTGTACCAGAACTGTAGATTCTATAATTAGTAACACATAAACGGTTAAAACAGCCATAATTGCCTATGGCAGTGAAAGATTGCAGATTTTGAATTAACACATTTTTTTTTTATTTCAGATCTCATTTACTAAAACAGAACTCTGATCTGCCAAGAATGTGCCTTGATACTATTCTGAGATAGTACAGATATTTTATCCCACGATGATCTGAGTTACTGTTTTCATCTTGAATGCATCTTTTGCATTATGTTGAACATTCCATAGTCATGTGAATATAACATTTCTAATTTTTGAATATATTGCCCAGAGCTGATACATACAACTATTTATTTAAATACATTGTATATAATATTTACTAATGATACACTAAATATATTTAATAACCACTTGCATTTATTTTGCTGTTTCTCGTTTTCCATTGTAATTAGAATATGTTGCTCAGGCTCGAACATTTTTATTTGCACTAACTTGAAAACAAAAAAAAATCTCTATGTAATTGAATATTTCTGAGCTTTAAGGGAGATTATTTTCAGATGTACAAGTACATCTGAGATTGTATTATAAAGCTTTTGGCAAAATATTGCACATCAGAATAAATGCACATTGTACTGGCAAATGTGTAACAGAAGCAAATACAATTCTGGAAAACTGCAATGCAATTTTGGTGGAATAAAACATGTTAAATTATATAGCCAGCTGTATTGTTGCTTTCATAAAATCCATTTGGTCTAAGATTAGCATGACAATGCCAGGCCCATGTGAAACTACTGAATTTAAATACAAACACAAAAAAAAAAAAATACAGCAAGTCTAATTTTAGTTACTTTTTTGAGTTTTTACATAGAAAATGCAACAGTACCATAACCGATGAATATCCTGTTACAAACCGAAACATATTTTATATTGTTATTATTTTTATTTTGGAACAACCATTGTGAAATTTAGGCTAATTCATGAAAAAGTGGAAAATTACCTATACCGACATTTACTGATTATGGCTTCTTTCTAAATTTCTGTGTATTTCTGGACATAAAGTGCCATTAAAAAAATTACCAAAGATCTCACTCTTACTTTCTTTAGTTTTCATGTTAGAAATGTATAGCATTGTAACTGAAATCCACCTGTAATTTCTGGAGGATTGACAAGCATCACTTACCCCTCTTTTAAAAACAAGGAAAGGAGAAATAATATCCCATTTGGACAGTATGGGAGTATGAGACCTATTCTCCAGAATACTCGGGACCTAGGGTTTTCCGGATAACACTCCTAAATCATTTAGACATTAAACCCAATCAGGGCCGGGCCAAGGGGTAGGCAGAATAGGCACATGTCTAGGGCACAAAGCTGGCCAGGTTGCCTATGGCGCCTGGTTGGTCTGGCCCGGCACTGAACCCAATAGGCTGGTTTAGCTTCCTCTAAAGATTAATTATATCTTAGTTTGGATCACATATAAGGCACAGATTGATTATTAAAAAATAATTAGAACAAGGAATAATTTTAACATTTGGATTATTTAAATAAAATAGAGTCAATGGGAGATGGCCTTTCCGTAATGGGTTTCTGGATAATGGATAGGGATGGCGCGAACTTGTTCGCGCGAACATCCGCCATTCGCGCTCACCAAAAGTTCGCGAACGTCGCGCGACGTTCGCCTTTTGGGTTCGCGCATAGTTGCGCGACTATTTTCAGCATTTCTATGGCGAATTTTTTCTGTGCTTCAGTGGCTGCAACTATTTTCAGCATTGATATGGCGAATTTTTTCTGTGCTTCAGTGGCTGCGACTATTTTCAGCATTGATATGCCGTTTTTTTTCTGTGCTTCAGTGGCTGCGACTATTTTCAGCATTGATATGGCGTTTTTTTTATGTGCTTCAGTGGCTGCGACTATTTGATTTTTCAGATACATTTGTGCCCTTGATCCCCCTCTGGCATGCCACTGTCCAGGTCGTTGCACCCTTTAAACAACTTTAAAATAATTTTTCTGGCCAGAAATTTCTTTTTTAGCTTTTAAAGTTCGCCTTCCCATTGAAGTCTATGGGGTTCGCGACGTTCGCGAACTGTTCGCGCGTTTGTCGCAAGTTCGCGAACGCGTCCGCGAACTTTTTTGCCGCGGTTCGCGCCATCACTAATAATGGATTCCAAACCTGTATCTACACTGAGAAGATAGTCCAAAGGATTTTATTGCTGGATGGAATAATCTGCACAAAAAAATATACCCAAAAATATATGATACAGGTCATGTATAATACAAAAAAGATGCAGGCTAAGACACAATTTTTTGCTAATGCAAAGTTATCAGTTGTACGAGTCTATGGTTTCTTTTCCATCTAGTAACTGGAAGGTTTAAGGGTTATGTGTCTCCAAGAAACAATTCCTATGAAATATAAAGACCATGAGGTACGTAGTTCATATTTTTGACTAAGGTAGAAATTCCCTTTGGTTTCCTAGCTTTTCTAGAAGTTGGGTGAAGAAACAGTATATTGATATTCTCAATTTCTACAAGCCTCCAAGGTTCAAATTCCAAAGAGTTGCTTTACTAAACTTTTTCTACTAATGGGAGTGCTGTGCAAAATTAAGAGATACAGTAATATGTGTTCAATAAATAATAAAAGTCATCCATGACTATCTCAGGATTTCCAGAATGCAAAAGAACTTGTATACTGTATGTCTTCTCTACTGAATTTAAGGACAACAGAAGCATTATCAGCTCTAACAGTGAAAAATTTAAAGACAAATCCCAGTGGCTATATACAGATTTTTTTGGGGGTTTATAGTGCCCTTTTAACGTACAACTGAGAAAAATGTCCTATGCCAGTGGAGTAGTCACATCACCAGTGGGTTTTCCCATTATTTTCATTAAAAAAAGGGCTGGGCTATTTATATCTATTCGCAATCTAGATAATGAGGACCAAGCTGAAAAAAAAGGCATAATTGCAGACCCATTATTTTGTGGTTCATTTATGCTTCAATTTATACAACACCCAGGCCTATATGTTATTTATGTGTCTTTACTGACTTTCCCTTTATTAGATCACAAATGGTATATTTTCCTTTATTGATAGGTCTTTTGAAACAGTTAACATACAACAGGCTTCATCAAACTGAATGTTTTACCTCACGAGTTTTATATTCGAGATTTTCTTGATTTTTACACTTAGGGGCAGGTTTATCAAGGGTCAAATTTCAAATTCATGGGAGTTATTTAAAACTCCCATACATTCCCATGAACTCGATATTCGACCAATCGAACTGTATTTAAAAAATCGAATTTTCTAAACTCGGGTGAATAGGATCAACCCGAAAACATACATTGAATCGAATTCCATTCAAGTGTTAAAAACTCAATTTAAGTTTTTTCTCCGAAAAGGAAGGCAGCAAACTACTCCCCAAGATGTCTCCCATTGACCAAAACAGCAATTTGGCAGGTTTTTGGTAGCGAATAGTCGAATTCGAGTTCTTAAAAGGCCAGAGTATGAAAAATTTCTAAAATAGATTTAGAATTTTTTAAAAAGACTGAAACCAAATTTTAACAACAACGTCTTGGTTATAATAAAACTCAAAATTCTAATTTTCAATTCAACCCTTGATACATCTGCCCCTTAATAAATCTAAATTTTTTAGAGTTTTTTAGAGATTCGTGGAAAAAATTTAATTCTATTTGAAATGTGGTAATGCTTTAGGCTATTAATGGAAAAATGTGCTTATTAACATTTTTTTGTGTGAATTTAATATAGTTTTTACAAAAGCATTTAGCAATCCAAATCCCCTTCTGTAAAGAAATTGATGGGTTTGAGCCGATATTCAGTGTACTTAAAATAATAAAACTTCATATTGAAAAAGTCATCATTTGTGTGCCAAAAAACTACACCATCTCTAAGCACGTCTTAAGAATGTGCTATGAAAATGTGCAGAGTAATAACAGCCCAATGAAGAATATTACATTTTGAAATAGTCATTCTTTTTCATATGTGTGCAATGTGCATTCATGGCTTATTAAACTTCCCCATTAATCTTGAATGTCATTGTATATAGTTATTTAAATTATGTTATTGTTCACCCTCTGTTATATTAATACATTGTTTGAATGTACAGCGATGTGTATAAAGTTAGCGATATATAAATAAAAATATAAATATATGCAAATTATTTATTCATAATTGACTTTGAGGTTTGTATTATAAATACTGTCTCTGCTTTTTGGCTAAATTATGCAAAGGAAAGCTCCAGGGACATTGACTCAATGGACAAAACCAACATTCTGGTTAAAACCTAATCTTCTGCATTCTGTTCAGTTTTATTATCAGCAAAAGCAAAAAAGTAATGAGGAAAGAATATTAAAGGAACAGTTCAGGGTAAAAAAAACTGGATAAACAGACAGGCTGTGCAAAATAAAAAATGTTTCTAATATAGTTAGTTAGCCAAAAATATAATGTATAAAGGCCGGAGTGACTGGATGTGTAACATAACAGAATACACCACAACTTCCTGCTTTTCAGCTCTCTAAATCTGAGTTAGTCAATGACTTGAAAGGGGCCACATGGGACAAAACTGTTCAGTGAGTTTGCCATTGATCCTCAACTTGCAGCTCAGATTCAAAAGCAATAGTTATGGCCAATGTGGCCCTCCCTTAAGTCACTGATTGGATACTGCCTGGTAACCAGGGTAACCAATTGGTGGAAACCAAGAGAGCTGAAAAGCAGGAAGTTGGATTCTGGCTATTATGTTAGACATCCAGTCACTCCAGCCTTTATAAATTATATTTTTGCCCAACTAACTAGACTTGAAAACATTTTTTATTTTGCACAGCCTATTTATTTACCCAGTTTTTAATTTTATACTGAACAATTCCTTTCAGGTTGGTTTTCTGGAGAAGGGGTGCTTAGAAGACACAATTACTTGTGAGAATAAGTGGAGCACATGACAGAGCTAGGAAGTGAGAAAGGCTCTGTGGAAAAAACAACTTAAATGCCCCCAGATCATTATGAAGGACTGACTATACTGATAATTTGGGTGGAACTTGTCTACTGAACTTGACCAGACAGTAGATCCTGTGAATGTGAACAGTCTAGTGAGTTACTGGATAGTGATGGGCGAAACGGCCGCATTTCGCTTTGCCGAAAAATTTGCGAATTTCCAGAGAAATTCGCAAATTTTTCGCCGATTCGCGAAACGAGTCGCGCGTCATTTTTGACGTGCGTCGCGTCGTTTTTGACGCGCGTCGCGTCGTTTTTGACGCGTCGCGTCGTTTCCGATGCGTTGCGTCATTTTCGGCGCGCGTTGCGTCGGTTTCGTCGCGTCGCGTCAAAAACGACGCGCGACTCGTTTTTGCGCGGCGAATTTTTTTTGGTGAATTTTTTTGGTAGTTTCGCGAATTTATTCGCCAGCGGCGAATCGCGGGAATTCGCCGCGAATTCGCCCCTGCCGAATAAATTCGCCCATCACTATTACTGGAGTATTCCACATTGAGGCAACCTAATTGGACTCCTCTTCTTTTGTAAACTGCTCTAGTTGTCAGAGATGTGAAGGATGTTTTATGCAACCTGATTTTTCATATCTCCTAGCATGTGTTATGAATCATTGCTGACCATTTCAGAACAGCCCATCATTTTATCCTTAACCAGTTCAGGTGCATTTTGAAGCTTGCTTCAGTAATTTTCCTGCTGGTAGACCTATGATCTGCAACAGAAGCCAAGAAATTCAGAATTCATTGGTTATCTCCTGATTTCATAATACAGGTAGTGATGGGTGAATCTGCAGCATTCGCTTCGCCGAATTTTTCTCCAAAAAAAAAAACCGGTGAAAATTAGCAAAACCCCGCATTGTTTGGGATGCTGGCGTCCATTTTTGGATGCCGGCGCACATTGGACGTTGATGTACAAAAACGGACACCCGCTTCCAAAACGAAACGCAGACAAATTTTTCATGAATTTATTCGCTGACGGCAAATAGCGGGAATTCGCAGCAAATTTGCCTCAGGCGAATAAATTCGTCCATCACTAAATACAGGACCAGAGGTTTAACTGATAATGGTTATTTCTGCAATTTGGATCTTTAAAAAAAAAACACAACCAAACTCCCATACTCAAATTTAGCTTATTTATTAATTTAAAAACTCAATTTAATTGGATTGTGAAAAACTCAATAAAATCAAGCAAAAACCAAAATCGCTCAAAGTTTTCGGTCTTTTTTCCGAAATCGCTACATTTTTTCAGGTTTTAGCCCAAAAACATGAAAAAGTCAGATTTTTGGACTAAACCCAGCACAGACCACCAACTTCAAATTGAGATAGATGCCTCTCACATTGACTTATACAGAACCTCGACAGTTCTGAGATGGCGGATTTTCAGATTCAGCATTTTGCAGTATCCAGGTATAATAAATCTTGAAAAATGTTGCATTTCTCTAAATTCTGTGGTCTGAGGCATTGTATGTATGTCATGCATGAGTCATGCATTGTATATTTGGATGGCATTCCCTATAATGTATTTTCAAGGCTTTTCTCACATGGAGGTCAACTGTGGATGTAATAATTCACAATATACTCACTCCCATTGAATCAGATATAATGTGTAACGTTTCCATCTTAGGTGTTGGTTATATTAGACCCTCAGTCTCAGCTGGGCCCTCACATATGTGTTGAGAAAAGGTGGTGTTGCAGAACTGTACCTCTCAGTTGCTCAACAACAGGATTTTTGGACGCCAGGAGTTCTTAATCAAAATAATAATTAATTATCCATGACAGTATTCCAGCACAGTACACACATTTTCTAAGGAAAAGTGGTCAAGGCACATTCAATAGCATAGCGCATCACACACTGACACCCCTTTGGAGACAGACATGACAGGAATCTTATTTTATCTGTGACACCCTTAGTGGATCACCTACAGAAGAACCTACAAGGAAATCTCTAGCCTGATTCCCTATGATCCCTATGCTATACTGTCAGTATCACCTTGGAGAGATACATCCAATCTATCCTGCTGTGTTGGAGCACACTTACACTCCTATAGTGTACTATGCCAGGAGATACACCTACCACCATCTCACATCTCACTCACAGGGACATTTCCCCTAACTTTTCCAAGGTTCTCAACCCTTCGGGCATTCCTTACTGGGGTCTAGGCTCTCCAGAAGATATCAGCATGTGAAAGTCAAAGAACAAGAGCACATGGCACCTCTCCTTTATAAAGACTTAAGTAAGAGTCACATTTCCTGACTAAATCTGGAACTTCCAGGGGTACACTTCAACCTGGAAAAGGAAACATTACCCCCTGACTAAATTAGGCCCAACTGCTGGCCAACCCACAGGATTAACAACAGTAGGGGATTTACAGAATAAAGGGGAAGTTAATCATATTGACCCCTACAAATGTATTAAAATTTGAGGCAAATTTATGAAAGATCAGCTGGGGAATAAATAAACAATACTAGGAATTTGAAATAAAAAAAAAAATATATTAACACTTTCTTGACTGTTATGACTTCTGTCTTCTATGTCACAATCGCTAATACAATGGGCCCTGTATATTTGACATAATTAACCTTGAGATCTTTCCTTAATTATGTAATCATGCAATTATAGTTATCTGTTGGTTCTTACTACATCAGCTGAATATAAATAAGGACTTTAAAGAGGTTTGTATTCTTGAGATCCATATCAGATGTGTAATGATGCATTTTGTTTGAATTCTTGAAAAGTGAAAAAACCCTAGAAGATATTTATATTTGTCTCAATGACTACAGCTTTGCGTAAATCATGACAAGCTCTGTCATGATAGATTGTTACTGGTTGAAACTGAAGGCAATCTGAAGACAACTGGAGATCATAGACAGCTGCTAAAATCTATCATTTCTTCTTGAGACAAAATAAAAAAGCAGGCACCCTAAGGCTTCTTGACTCAGTAATCAATGATGGAAAATAAATAAAACTTTTAAGTGAAGAGATGTTTCTGGGTATGTAAAGACTAACTCCATTGTAGTTTCAATGATATATAGATGAGAACGTTGGAGGGGTAAAGGAGACAGATAGTTACATAGTTACATAGTTAAATTGGGTTGAAAAAAGACAAAGTCCATCAAGTTCAACCCCTCCAAATTAAAAACCCAGCATACACACACACACACACACACACACACACATCTCCACTCTTTCAAACCTCCACTCTTTCACACAAACCATATATGCCCATAGCTATACTAACTGTAGAGTTTAGTATCAAAATAGCCTTTGATATTATAGGGCCGATTTACAAAATTCACGTGAATAGATCAAAGTTCAATCGAATTCGATAGAATTTCGATCGTAGGATTTATTCGTTTGGTCGAATATGTGAATTTTGGCATATTCGATCATCGAATAAGGAAAGGTCGAACGATCAAATACATTCGAATAGAGCGAAGGATTTTATTTTTAAAGTTTATTCAATTGCCTTATTTCGGCAGATTGGACCTACCGAATTGCAATAGAAGCCTAAGGGAGCACTCCCGAAGTCTTCGATCGTTCAAATCGTACGAATCATTCGAATGATCGAATCATTTATTCGTTCAGTCGAATGATTTATTCGACTGATCAAATAAATTTGTATTCGATCGTCGAATGATCGAATATCGAATAAAAGATAGCTTAGAACTATTCGATTAACATTCGAAAATCGAATGCTAATCGAATATCGAGTAGAAACTAATTTTTCTTGGGGAATGATAGTAAATTTGCCCCTATGTCTGTCCAAAAAATCATCCAGGTCCCTCTTAAAAGCATCAACAGAATCAGCCATCACAACCCCCCCGACAGTGCATTCCACAACCTCACTGTCCTGAAATGAAAGTCCTTTTCTTCTAGTCTGAAGGGGTGGCCTATAATAGATATATGTGTCTATAATGTCCTCTAATATATTTGTAAAGTGTAATCATGTCCCCTCACAAGCACCTTTTTTCCAGAGAAAACAACCCCAACCTGGACCGTCTTCCATTCCTCTAACCAGTTTAGTTGCATGTCTCTGCACTCTCTCTCCAGCTCATTTACATCTCTCCTAAGGACTGGAGTCCAAAACTGCACTGCATACTCCAGATGAGGCCTTATTACTGATCTATAAAGAGTTATAATTATGTTTTCATCCCTTGAGTTTAGGCCCTTTTTTATGCAAGACAGTACTTTATTTGCTTTAGTAGGTACAGAATGACACTGCCCAGAATTGGACAACTTATTATCTATAAAAACCCCAAGATCCTTCTCACTTAAGGAAACTTAAAATTATTGGGCTGGAAAAAAAATTCTACAGGCATATGCATTGAGGAGAGAAATGACATTGCATCTCTTGCTTGCACTCCTTAGGTGAATATTTACTGCAAATTTGCACAAAAAAGTCTCCTTGGGTGTCCATGGCAAAATTTTTTGCTCATCCCTTTCCTTTGTGTGCGGTAACCAAGCCTCTAACCAGGCTCAAATGACCAGACTGTGGCTTTCACACTTCAAATAGAAAGCTCATTGGATGCCATGCTTGGTAAGATTGAAAGTCACTGCAAAAAAGGGATGGGTCAATACAATTCCATCATCTGTGGATGCCACTTTATTAACAGTTGGGGACCTGATTAAAGACAGAACTTCAGGACACCTATACAGATATGCCATGAGTCAACATAAACTCAAAGCCATAACCAGTCTTCAAATATATAAGTTTGGCTAATGTGAGGGCACAACATCTTGAATAAATCAGTGACACCAGCAGGCACCACCTAGCTCTTAATGGGATACTGTCATGGGAAAAAAATTTTTTTTTGTCAGATTTCAAAACTGAATATAGAAAAATCTGTTTGCTCTTTTGAGAAATAAATTTCAGTGTAGAAGTCTACTGGAGTAGCAGCAGTATTAACTGATGTGTTTTGAAAAAAACATGTTTTCCCATGACAGTACACCTTTAAAATGTGATGATCAACACCGACATGCTTAATTTGTACAATACACTGCATTGTGACATTAAAATTGAATCATTAAAGGGCAAGGAAAGGCAAAGAAATAAAATCCCATTTTTACTTTCTTTAATGAAAAAGCAATCTATCCCCAATATACTTTAATTAAAAAATGTCTACCGTTTTTATAAGAAACCTGGCTGTATGCAGGGAAATTCTCCCTTCATTTAGTGCTGTGGATAGGAATTGTCAGACGATCCCTAACTTCTGGCAGGGAAACAATCATACTTATGAACAGCAGGGGCAGCCCCCGCCTTACTTACCTGCCATGCAGAACTCAAGCAGCTTTGTGTTTTGATCATTTATGACGACCCCTAAGCAGCCCAGACCACACTGAGCATGTGTATGTAGTCTAGTCTTGCAAAGATGTATAACAAAGTTACAAGATGACAGCCCCCTGTGCCCAACTTTGAAAGCATAAATCATTTGTTTGATTAGGCTTGTGGTGCAGTAAGTTCATGTTTATGTTTAGTATACAAAATACAGCATTTCTAGCCTTATTCTATTTTACACTTTCCTTGCCCTTTAAGGCAGGTCTCTTGTATTCTTTATAAGTTCTCCCAACTATTACTTATGTAACAAAGAAAAGGTGAGGTAACAGTACAGTATCTTAGTAAAATGAAAGCCATACCTCCTTAAAAACCACAGTGATTTTACGTTCATCATTTCATCATAAACTATTTACATACAAATACAAATTAAAAATAATTTAAGACAAGAATTCTTACCATTAAATGGCAGCCTTGCAGACATTGAATATGTAAATATATAATTAAGAAGACAAATGGAAATTTTTTTTTTAAACATGATTGTGTTTTACAGGAACCAGCACACAGTAACACCATTTTTTATGATGGGATTTGCTCAGTAAATTATACTGGCAAAGATTATCATGCACTGCAACTCTTTATTTTTATAGTTTGGTTTATATGTCTGGGATTAGCAATGATTGCATCCAAAGATTAACACTAAACACTAGGGCCTGGGGTAGCCACTGTTTTAAATTGTAAATGATCCACCACTCTTGTAAAAAGAGTTGTGGAGCAACACATGCAGGAAAACAGTTTATTGGGGGCCAATTAAGGATTAGCTATTTGGTAGCCCCTATGTGAACTGGCAACCTACAGGAGGCTCAGCTTGGAAGAAAGTCTGGTTACAAAACTTGCTTTCACAAGTGGAATTTAAAAATAAGCACCTACTTTGAGGCCACTGAGAGAAACATTCAAGGGGTTGGTGTGCAACATGTTGCTAGCATGACACTGGTTAGGGATCATAGGCAAAATCGGCTTGTGAATGTGAGAGAGACTAGGCATGAGTTGATATGCATGAGTGTTTGTAAATGGGCATTATTGTGCATGGCTATTTATGGCTGCCGAAGCAAGGGAATCTAACAAGTCCCAGTCTGAGCCCCTCTGCATTTATTCTGTGTGTATTACACTTCCCATATGGTCTACTATGTTTTGGCACTTCACACTAATTGGCAGCTCTGTTCCTGTTTTGCTGTCCTGCTTCTACTCTAACTCAATATGTTGGACAATATGAACATTTATAAATCATAAAATATGTATGAAAATATTTAATAGTGGCTGGCAGCCTTATATAGAAACTCTTTAGAAACTCTCTCATATAACCTGTATAATTCTTGAAAAGGGGTCTCCTAGCAACAGTTATGACCCATGTGCCTCCCTCAAGTCACTTGTAACTAATCAGCTGCAAAATATCCAGTCCAGTCACTACAGTCTTTATATTATATTTTTGGTTAACTAACTGTAGGGGACCAGAGAAATCCTTCCCCTGTTTCTCTGCCTGTGACATCATCCAACCCAGTTACAGGCTGGAGAGCCATCTGATTGGCTGGCCACCGCAGTGCATCTTTGGGAGAGATGATGTGCCCGACTTTAGAGCCAAATGTATGAGGTCTTCAACAGAGCTGAACAGGGCCAAGTGAAAAGAAGCTGCTGTATATGAAGAGGTAGAGAGAGAGCCCATCATGTTCCCTGCCAAGCTGCTACTGACTCAGGAAGTGAAAGGAGCCACTGATTGATCCTGCTGCAGAGCTGCCTGTAATCTCCAGTGTGAGTGCCTCTGAGAGCACCTGGTGAGTGAGACACCCAAGGGAGGATCCTGGCAAGGATACAAGTGTGGGCCCCCTGGTTGGAGGACGGTATTTTGCATTTACCTGCTATGTACTATGCTCTCCAAAAGGAAGAGGTACTTTTGGGAAAGGTAGCGCTACCTGGTGTATAAGAACTCTGGGGAAGGGACATTCCATTTGATCTGAACTGTGTGGTTATTAACCCTTCCAGAGGATTGGGACTTTGAAACAGTCAGGTACCCAATAATGATTTAAGTAGGTCCCACCTGTCTCCATTGCAGGAGTGCATTGTGTATTAGATTAACAAAGTTCTTTCACTACTGTTTATATAAAGTTTATATTTGTTTTACTTGAAAACTGTGTGTTTATTTTTCCTAGTGGAACCCCTCTGAGGTGTGCTCCTCAGTGTTCCCTAGGTTGAGGCACTGCAAGTCCCATTTCCCAGTACTTTTCATACACAAAAGGGGCTCAGGGCCCCTGGATTGCCATGGGTTAATTGCAATTTAAAGAGACAGTAATCCCAGGGTAATTAACGAGCTTAGTTCTGTGATTGCCAAACCTCTCTACTTAATTTTTCAGGATTCATTGAAGTCTGGCATGGTGCAGAGAGACTAGCGAACAGCTAATGTGGTGCCCCTATTCAGAAAGGGATCCCATTCTCTATAGGCCAGTTAGTCTGACGTCGGTGGTAGGAAAGCTTTTTGAAGGATTAATAAAGGATATGATACTGGACTTCATAGCAAATAACAATACTATGAATTTGTGCCAGCATGGTTTTATGCGTAATAGATCTTGCCAGACTAACTTAATTTCATTTTATGAGAAGGTAAGCAGGGACCTCGATTCTGGGATGGCTGTGGATGTGATTTACTTAGACTTCACTAAAGCATTTGATACAGTGCCACACAGAAGGTTACTGGTTAAATTAAGGAATGTTGACCTGGAACATAGTATTTGTAACTGGATAGAGAACTGGCTAAAAGATACACTGCAAAGAGTGGTGGAACATTTTCTACTTGGACCAGTGTTGTTAGTGGGGTACCGCAGGGCTCTGTACTGGGTCCTAGTGATGGGCGAATAAATTCGCCCTAGGCGAATTCGCTGCGAATTTCCGACATAAAAAAGTTTTGTCGGAAAAAAAAAGTTTCGGCGAAACGCTCACGAAAATTCGGCGCGTGTTTTGTTTCGCCGCGCATCTCGTTTCGTCGCGCCCAGTTCGTCGCTTCGCTTCAAAACAGCACAATCTGTGCAGTGAAAAATATTTTAGAAAATAAATTAATAAAATATGCCTTTTTAATTTTTCACTATTTTAAATAATAATCACAGATGTTTTTAAGAAGCTGGCAAAATGGGAGACCTTTTTTTCTTTTGAAAAGATAAGAGTCCACTAACAATCCAGGGCATGTGTGTATATTAAGTGAAACACGCATGTAAATTGCTCTTCTCATTGACTCCAATGCTATTCAGCACATTCAGACACAAAGCAAAATATGCCATTTTTTATAATTTTTTTTCACATTTCCATACCTCCCAACATTTTGGAAGTAAAAAGAGAGACAGAATTTTTTTTTTCCATACGTAGCGCTGCAACATTTTGACCACACCCATTTTTGTGGTCACACCCACTAATTAACATGTTCTTTTACCAAATTTGGTAGGTTATGAAATTTTGAAAATATTTCTCCTTATCTAAACTGTTAAAAATACAATCAATTACTTATTTTATTATATCAAAATTGTTAAAAAGCATCTTTTTTGCACCTGTTAGCTGTTTTTCTAGGCTCTCTGCCAAAAGCCAATTAAGTTAGAAACTTCTTTCTTTTTCTGGCTATTCCGTGCAGAGAAAAGAGGGACTTTCCAATACAAATGAAATGAAGGACTGCAGGTTGCACTGTCAAAAGAGGGAATGTCCCTCCAAAAAAGGGACCGTTGGGGGTATGCATTTCACATGGCAGTTTCATCACATTGCACTGTGCGTCAAAACTATTGTAACGCGTGTCAAAATAAGCGTGTGTCAACTTCGCGAATTTTTTCTCCGTTTCGCGAATTTTTCAGCGAAGCGAAATGCCACAGATTCGCCCATCACTACTGGGTCCCTTGCTTTTCAACTTGTTTATTAAAGACCTGGATGTGGGCATTGAAAGTATGGCTTCTATTTTTGCAGATGATACTAAATTGTGCAGAACTATATGTTCCATGCAGGATGCTGCCACTTTGAAGAGTGATTTATCTAGGTTGGGAAACTGGGCAGCAAACTAGAAAATGAGGTTCAATGTTGATAAATGCAAGGTTATGAACTTTGGCAAACATAATATAAATGCAAGTTATACACTAAATGGCAGTGTGTTGGGAGTTTCCTTAAGTGAGAAGGATCTTGGGTTTTTTATAGATAACAAGTTGTCTAATTCTGGCCAGTGTCATTCTGTAGCTACTAAAGCAAATAGGGTTCTGTCCTGCATAAAAAAGGGCATAAACTCAAGGTATGAAAACATAATTATGCCTCTTTATAGATCCCTAGTAAGACCACATCTGGAGTATGCAGTGCAGTTTTGGATTCCAGTCCTTAGGAGTAGTGATGGGCGAATTTATTCGCCAGGGGCGAATTCGCTGCAAATTCCCGCGATTCACCGCTGGCGAATAAATTCGCGAATCACCAGCGAAATTTTGCTTGGCGAAAATTCTCCGGAAAAACGAGTCGGAGACGTGAATAGTTTCGCTAATTTTTCGCCAATTCGCAAATTTCTCTGGAAATTCGCAAATTTTTTGGCGAAGCGAATCTCGGGAGATTCGCCCATCACTACTTAGGAGGGATGTAAATGAGCTGGAGAGAGTGCAGAGACATGCAACTTAACTGGTTAGAGGAATGGAAGACTTAAATTATGAGGGTAGACTGTCAAGGTTGGGGTTGTTTTCTCAGGATAAAAGGTGCTTGTGAGGGGACATGATTACACTTTACAAATACATTAGAGGACATTATAGACAAATATCAGGGGACCTTTTTACCCATAAAGAGGATCACTGCACCAGAGGCCACCCCTTCAGACTAGAAGAAAAGGACTTTCATTTGAAGCAACTTAGGTGGTTCTTCACAGTGAGGACAGTGAGGTTGTGGAATGCACTGCCGGGTGATTTTGTGATGGCTGATTCTGTTGATGCTTTCAAAAACATTGGATAGACATAATATCAAAGGCTATTTTGATACTAAACTCTACAGTTAGTATAGCTATGGGCATATATGGTTTGTGTGAAAGAGTGGAGGTGTATGTGTGTGTGTGTGTATGTTTTAATTTGGAGGGGTTGAACTTGATGGACTTTGTCTTTTTTCAACCCAATTTAACTATGTAACTATATGTAACCAAATTAGGGTTATATAACTATATTATAAACATTATTTATCCAGTTATTATTTTTATACTAAATAAGTCCTTGAAGGGTTAGGAGTTATACCCTAAAAAATAATATGGCTACAAATACCATATTATATATATTATATAATGACCTTATTACACCAGCCTAAAGTTTCAGCTTCTCAATAGCAGCAATGATCCCGGATTTCAAACCTGTCACAGGAGGTTGCCATCTTGGAAAGCGTCTGTGACACTCACATGCTCAGTGGGCTCTGAGCAACTGTTGAGAAGCTAAACTTAGGGGTTGTCTCAAATTATCAAGCAGAAAATGAGGCTTGACTGTAATATAAGCTGATGCTACAAGGCTTATTATTAAATTCTTATGCTAGTTACAATGGTTTCTGAGCTGCCAAGTACCTCTAATCAGCATTATTTTGTAAATGCACAGAATTTTACTGCTAAAAGGCTATAGTTGCCTTGGTCTGGTACAGAAGCCTAAAACATAATATACAACATTTCTAGCCAACGTTTTAGTTAAGCTTTAGTTCTCCTTTAAGGCTTTCCTAAAGTGGTGTGTGTGTGACTAGGGGGTGTGATTGGGACATGGTGGGTGTGATCAGGATGTTGCAGGGCATGGACAAGATACATATCTATGGATATATTGTGTCAAGAACAAGTCTTTGCAATTGTACTATTCACCTCTATACTTTCCTGAGAATTTCCCCAAAGTTCCCCCCTCAATCACCACCCAGCTGTTTCACTTCCTGTTTCCTCAGCTAGGAGCTCTTATTAGCACTTTATACTGTAGTCTGCAAGCCAATCATCAGCTCCTAGGTGAGCATGCCTGTTGCCTAACCTGCCCTGTGTGAATGCTGAGCTGTGACTGGCTGCCCACATCCCACTGTGCTTCTGGGTAATGACAGTTGCTATGGAAAGGAAACATTGCAGGTCTTGGTGCAAGAGGGTTTTACCCTGAATTTTCAATTCACACAGATAGGACATTGTTATGTTTGGTAGCCAAGGATGAGGAGAGTATAACAGTGCTTTATTATTTATACAGGCTCATACAGGCCTTACACAACAACAGTAACTTATTACTTTTACTTTCAAGCTGTACAGAAAGTCCTGTGTATGCATAGTACAAGTCTTGTGCACAGTGACACCCGCAGGCCATTTGTATAAAAACTACAGACATGCCAGTGACTCTTATGTAACAGACAAGAGACCAGAAAATCCACCCTACAAGCGGGAATAGGAGTGGCTCAGTGGTTAAGTGATGAGCCTTTCATATGGTGTTCCTTGGCACTTTGGTAGCTCTCAAATCATCAGAGTTAGTAGAAGTGTGCTTCTAATAAGATTAGGGGCCAATTTACAAAACTCACGTGAAATGATCGACGGTCGATCGAATTCATTCGAATAAGGATCGTACGAATTTTTCGTAATATCTGATATTCTAAGTTGCCCTCTTCGATCATCGAATACCGAATTATCGAATAGATCGAATGATCGGATATTCGATAATTTGATCATTGGATAATTGAAGGAATCAAAATTTTTTAATTATTCGACTGCCTACTTCGCCAGATTGAACCTACCGAATTGCAATAGAAGCCTATGGGAACCCCCCATAGGCTTCTGAGACTAAGGGGCCGATTTACGAAATTCACGTGAAATGATCGAAGTTCGATTCGATCGAATTCGATCGAATAAGGATCGTACAAATTTTTCGTAATATCGGATATTCTAATTTGGCCTCTTCGATCATCGAATACCGAATTATCGAATAGATTGAATGATCGGATATTCGATAATTCGATTGTTCGATGATCGAAGGAATCAAGATTTTAAAATTATTCGACTGCCAACTTCGCCAGATTAAACCTACCGAATTGCAATAGAAGCCTATGGGAACCCCCACATAGGCTTCGGAGACTAAGGGGCCGATTTACGAAATTCACATGAAATTATAGAAGTTCGATCAAATTCGATCGAATAACGATCGTACAAATTTTTCGTGAAATCGTAACGTGAATTTTGGCCTATTCGGTCATCGAATATCAAATAGATTGAATGATCGGATATTCGATCATTCGATCATAAACTGGTTATTGGTCATTTATGTACTTAATCTGTATGTTCAGTGTATACACCCATTTATTGTACAGCATTGCAGTATATTTTGGTACATTTTAATTGCCCATTAATGATAAATATCACTTGCAAGTTGCAAACTCAACTGATCTTGGGAATTGAAGAGGTAAAGTTGCCCCGTTCACCAGTTGTCATACAGTATAGCTGACAGCCCCCTCACCTCTCTTCTGGTTGCATTGGACCCTGCTGGCTGCTCACTGCATGAATACCTTATCTCCCCAGGATGAAAAAAATTAAAGATGGTTGTGTGTTCCGCTGTGGAACGCATAGCCATCTTTAATAATAAAGTAAGTTTCAGTTATGCAAGAGGCATGCAAGTCAGGCAAGAAGTATTGGTTCACAAGTGATGCTAAGAAATGCTTTACAGTACAGTACTTCCTGGTATATTTAGGTATATGGTATATGAGTTGATCAAAATTTTTTTGCAGGAATCCTACTGCCATGTCTGCATGTAGTTAATGTACTTATAATGCATTCCTGCAGTGATCCTACAGGCATGTATGGGTAATTATTGGTAAAAGGTGTCGCAGAGCAATGTGCATTTATTTAGTGGGGAGGGGGTTCCCAGGCTTTAGTTTCACCTTAGGCCTCATATTTTGTCAAGTCATCCTTGTTCACACATAGAATGGAGTGAGGGGCAGCGAACACTGTAAGTGGTGGTAGCAGTGGTTGCAGCAGGGGCACTTATTTGTTTGGTGGGCCCTTGGGGTTTCTACTTGAAAGACTGTGACATTGTGTTAGACTGGGCATATTTACAAATCAATAATAACTAATAAGAGATTTACTTGCATTTTGTATTCTTATCACTTCATTTTAACTGCGTAATGGTTTCTTTGTAATAGAACAATCCACAGTGCTAATAAATTAAACTCATTGACTGGCATTCTCCCCCCTCCTTCATGAAGGGATTCCAGCAAGGCTACCCCCTTCACATTTCCCACATAGTGAAAACAACTTAATTTGGCCTACTAATACTAATAGGGCATACCTAAACTGGATATCGCTACACCCATGCTTTTACAAACTAGCACCCATATCTATGCATGTAAACCAAATGGAAACAGAAATCCTTGAGGGAAACTATACCCCTATTAACTTACATAAGCTTTCCATTTTGATATCAAGTTTTTACATTATAATTCACAAATATCTAATCTACCCACTTGTAAAACATATGCTTCTATTTTAGTTTTCATCTTGCATTCCAAAGATTGTTCACTTCTAAATTATGATAATTCATCAGTTTAATATAAAATGTTCTCTGTGTGCTCTTGATCTTCAAATATGTTTGTATCTGGTTTATTTTATTTCACAGCGAATCAATTAAAAACTGCTAAAAATCACATTTTGTAATATAAGCCAATAATAGTGTTGCAGCTCAACCACTCCCTGTCTTTTGTTTCTCCTGCTCCTGCCTGTGCATGAAAATAAAAACCTGCGTTTTGCTGAACATAAATCAGCTTTTATTAGCCCCACAGCTCTAATACTGGCATACAGATGATATTCTGTCAACAGCACAAACGTGTCTGCAACTCATCCTATAGCCACAAAAGAAAAGAAATGCAGCAAAGACAGGATGGCAGGATGCAATGTAGATTTCTTTTTGCTCATATTTACTGGGGTTAACCCCAGCTTGGTGAGAAATCTCCCCCAATTTATATGTGGTACTGTACATGGTAAATTGGTATATCAAGACAACACCAGAGCTGGTGTAGATTGGTGGATAATAATCAATTCTGCACATTTTCTACAGTGTAATCACCTATAACAACTAGTGATGGGCGAATCTCCCGCGATTCGCTTCGCCTAGAGATTCGCGAATTTCTAGAGAAATTCGTGAATCGGCAAAAAATTCGCAAAACGAGTTGCGGGACGATTTTGTCACGCGTTGCGTCAACTTTGACGCGTCGCGTCGTCTTCGTCGCGCGCGCCTCGTTTTTCTGCGAAATTTCGCCAAGCGAAATTTCGCTGGTGATTCGCAAATTTATTCGCCATCGGCGAATCGAGGGAATTCGCCGCGAATTCGACCTAGGCGAATAAATTCGCCCATCACTAATAACAACCAATGAGAAGGTTAAATTTAGTGGTCACAGACATCTGTTGGTTGCTTGGGATTTCTACACCTGGGCAAACTTTGAGCATTTTTCATATTTTGGGTAAATGTGCAGTAAGCACAATTGGAGTGAAATTGGTGCTCGTTACATATTGAATACTGGGGTCCAGGTCAGGAGTCAGCTCAAAATAAATCTTCTATCCAAAAATCGGGAGGATAATAAATGTTAAAACATAAAAACCCCAATACCAGGTCTGTTTTTTAATGGAATGCATACTGTATAAACTATGGCACATTCTGATGCTTTTTAAATATTTCCAGGTCTTTCCCCAGAGTATTTTATGAGGCTACTGTTGTGATAAAGAGGTGCATCATAAAGTTGGGTATGTGGGCCTTAGATAAAACATCCCTTTGTAAATAGGTAAATTGAAATAAAAAAAGGAGGGGAGAGAAACTGATTATTTTGCATATTGAAATGCATATAAACTGGTCTTGTAATGCATCAATAGGAAAATGAGGTCCTTCAGGAAATTTAAAGAGGGAGAAATTTAAAAATGTAAATATTGAGGAACAGGCCCGGGCTACCTTTCCCCTGATGCATGATGTGATCATGCAGGAATGAAGTGCTGTTGGGGGAACAAGGGTTTGCACCAGGGGTAGGCGACAGAAGAGGTATGTCCTTGGCAACCCCACTTTGTTGTGCCCTAGGCACGTGCATCTTTTGCCTGCCTACCCCTATTTCCAGTCCTGTTGAGGAATTTAGAACCCTAAGAAGAATGAGGTCAGTCAAAAGGGAATTGGTTGCATTTTGTAAGCTAATTTTCTGAGGTCAGTGAACACATGAAAAAGATCTAAGATTAAACAATATTACGTATATGACTGAAAAAAGGGCCTATGTGGTATTGCATATGTAGAGGAGACCACACAACAGTCACAGAGACCTGAGGTTTTCCACATGAATATACTGTATCACTGACTGCACTTGACAGCAATGTATCCAAGAGAGGCAGGCATGGGGAGAGACATAGATGCCCCCCTCTGCCCCCTACCTTGTGCATCATTCAGACGTAATGATAGGTGAATCTGGGGCGTTCCACTTCACTTTCTCGGGAAATTCGGGAAATGTCGAAAAATTCATGAAACACTGCTGTGTCTCATTTTGGACACGGCATCCATTTTTGGACGGTGTTGCACACTGCCGGTGTTGAAAAAAATGGACGCCGGTGTCCAAAAATGGATGCCCGCATCCAAAACAACACGCCGGCAAATTTTTCCTAGCATTTCGCAAATTTATTCGCCAGTGGCGAATCACAGGAATTTGCTGCAAATTCGGCCATCACTATTCAGATGCAATATCTAGGGAGCAGTGTTGGACTTAAGTCACCACAGAGGCCTGTACTTTCTAGTTTTGGTAAGTACATGGCCACCCGGTGCCCACAAAATTGTGTGCTTCATCTTACACCTGGATTTTTCAATATGGCCCAAGGTGTAGATCGTATTTGACTTGTCAAATATTCAAATTCTTTCTATTCGGAACAGAATAGACTATTTGCTAGTCTTTTAAGGCAGGATTACACAACATTACAACAGGATTACACAACATTACAACAGGATTACAACACATAGCCCAAAATTACTTCAAAATTAACATTTTTGGAATTCGCATTTTATTCGCATATTCACTTCGACCTTCAGTAAATGTGCCTTGTGGTGTTTAAACACTATTGACAAAGTCTGGAATTAGCACACCCTAGCTCCGGGTGTTTCCTAGCTTCAGTAGGTGCACTTGTGCATGGTGCTTCAGAAGATGCAATCTCTCACTAGGAAACCCTTCTAGTAACCCTGGACAATAAGGATTTCCATCCACCCAAGGAATCATATCAAACATACTGTAAAAGCTGAAATTGAAAAGCACATACTTTCACTGGTCTCATTTGATCATACTGATAATCCTTTTAATTGCTCCACATAAACAATCAAATGACAAATGGATCTTTTTCTACTAAATAGTGCTAAGTACTACTATCTGAAGTAGCCTATTACCTGGATGACAATTATTTCTGTGTAAAACCCAAGGAATTGATAGAATGTAATATAATCTGTATTGCAGTATAATCTGTGTAGGTACACAATGAGTAACTGGAAGGTCTCAGTAGAAGGACATTGTGGCTCCCAATGTAAGTCATTTATATACTCGTCAAAGTGGAATGTCAGTAAGATGTACCACTTGTTTCCTAGACCTTGCTCAGTTATTCAGTCTTGCTTTTTTGACCTGTTATGTAAATTTTGTAATGGTTTATGTCAAGATCACTTGAAATAAATTCCACATTTTCATTCCCAAAGCATCACATCTTGTTATTAAATATGATTTTTCTACAGCAATACAGGAAGCACTCCTACCACAAATGTTGTCTTCATCCATGTCCTAAGACACATCATTAATCCAATTCCCTCTGTTACCTGTGCTAGTTTTACCAAGATTAGAAGAAAAAGAGCAAGTTTTAAGAAATACATGCATACTGAGTTACTTTGGTTGGTTGATGAATGAATGTTATTGTTTTTGAAGCAGAATCTGCAGGGGGGTGGGCGGAAAAGGGGGGCCTGAACTGGTCCAGTCTGTTTCCTCTATAGCATGCAAATTCACCTTCCCGCTGCCCCCCACCATGACCACATGTGGGGGAGGGGGGTTGCAGAGAAACACGAGCAGGAGCACTTATGCGATGTTGTTACGGCCCTAGAAGTAGACATATACAGTACCATAAGTTACTGTAAACCAATCCTGGAATTGTCTTTTAAGGCAGGATTACACACCATCATACACCAATTGCATAATATCGGGTGGAGAAAGAGACTGGGAAGCCAGGGACTTCATTGTGAAGTTTCTGTGCCTTATGGGTGCCAGTGAGGTCTAGCAACAGCAAAAAAAATTACATTGGAAAAGAGGCATTGAATACATTAAAATTCCCACACTTTGGTCACTTCCCAAGAGCACATAAAACCAGCTCTCACACAAGGACCAAACATTTGTAATAACTACAAATACCTCCAATGTATGTCTACTCATTGGCATGCTCATTGGAGATCACAGGAAGCTCTGGAGCAGTGAAGGTCACTCTTGGGTATCTTGCAGTTAGCTTAATGTGTGGTTTTTGAGGTTGATACTGCAATTCCTCAATGGAGCTAAGCTGTGGCAGCAGTCTCCCTGCTCTCCTAGACAGTTTCCGTGTCTGTCATGGAGTCATTTATAGCATCTTGGAGCTCCTCCATATTGTTAACCAAGTTCAAGCTCCTCATGGTCTCTCCTTCTTGTCCAGCCATCCTTTGTTGCTCTAGACACAGAGTACCAGAGCTCCTACCCCCTAATCACTCCCCCACCAATAACTAGTGGGTGGTCCCAGAGCAGGAATGGGGAACCCAGGAAGATAAATGAAGGGCTGCAAGAAATGGGGATGTCTTTCTTACCCTAACAATGCTATCTCCTATATTAAATTGCTTAGTCTGCCATGCCTTTAAAAAAACAAATGTCAACCTGGTTAACATGCTTTTATGGCCCAAGAAATTATTTTGATGAGAACTACGCAGAGTACATTTTTCTTACTTTTTTCCCAATTCCTAATTTATTTTATTAAATGCTCACATATCTGTTCTCAACCATGCAGATATTCTTCCTAGATCTTAAACATAGAATCCAGCGCAGTGAAACTTAATTACCCTGTGTATTATGGATCACTGAAGAGCTCAGTAGTGTCTGCATAACATGGTAATGATTTAATGAGATTTGCAGCTTTACTACAGATTTCTAAAACATTTTCCTTTCGTTTAGCTCACATGATTTTGGACCTTTGATGTTGAGAGGTCAAGTTTTGGCGGGGGATTAAAGAATATTGAAGAAATATGATATACAAAGTCATGGATGAAAAATAATTCTGAAATTGTTTGCCAGTGGGAAAGTAGGACTATGAGCATAAAAATAGATGAAAATATATCCATTAAAACAGCAGAAATTCTATCTAGAATTTTATTGATAGGCCAGGAGGCCTGTTGTGTAGGTCACACCACCTCTAACTTCATGTTACGGCATTATAAATTACAAAAGGAAGAGTAAAGTAGGTGGCATGTATTTGTATTAGATGCCTTGTTCAATTTCTTTATAACAGGGGCCCCCAACCTTTTTTGGTTCGGGGACCGGTGTCGAGGCAAAAATCTCTGCCGGACTGATACAGGAAAAGCTCCAAGTTTGAGATTGATCCTGTTCTAAAGAAGAAAGCCGAGAAAGCGTTACATGCATTGTAAGCCAATTTGGTCCTGAATTATAGTACAAATACTTCTGGTTCTGACTTATAGTACAAATACTTCTTGTTGGTCATCTCTTCCAGGTCTGATACGTGATGTTAAGTGCAAAACACAATGGCTGCCACCCCCAAATGCAGCTTGTATTTCTAGAGCATGTACGGCAGCTGGTTGGGAAGCTTAGTTTTTATCAAGTTCTAAAAATACATAATTACAAATTAGCATTTTTCTTTGGGTGAATTGCATGCAAGTTGTGGCTCATGCTTTTCCCCTGCATTTGTGTATGAATCATGCCACTTCTGGCAATGGCATTACTATCTGACTGACTTGTAGCTATTGACACAACCCTGGAAATACTCTGAAAAGGTACTGCAAGTCGCAAAGGAGCATGTGTGTGTATAGATACTTTTCATAATAGCATTAATACATAATCAATTTTGTGCCCATTTTGAAAGTGTGTTTGTAAACGAACCACAGCTGGAACATCAGTCATTTATGGCTGCATGTTAGAATGAGTATTCTAGTACTAATCATGACATTCTTACAAAGGATTCTCTTGGGTTAAGCTATATTCAACTTATGTAGGACTCACTTAAATGCTATCCTCAAGAATTAGTATTATTTCCATACAAACACCATGCATTACGTACAGTATCCATCTTTTAACAATATTTGACAAGGTCATTTTCACAAGCAGCCAGTTAACTTGCCTGGATTGATTTAGAGTGTTGGACTGTCAAAGGGATGAAGCACCTAGCTACTGCATGTCAGGAAACGCTTAATATTTTAATAAATGTTTTCTCAATTCTACTTAAACACTCTAGAAAAGACTGTTCATTCCTTCCTCATTTTATATAACTATTTTCCTGAACACATTCCTCACATAACATCTGAATATTAGCTGCTATGTCTATTAATGGATTGCCTTGTCTTTGTGCATATGTTTTGAATTTTTACAGATTTACAGGGAAACTAAATTTGACCCTGGTAACTGCCCTTTAGCATTTTGAAATCAGCTTCTTCTTGAATCTGACTTATCAGTATAGAGTTCAATATGTGTATGTGAATAATACCTGTATTACGTTTTCATATAAGCACACTTATCCTTGTGCAAAATTATTTGTGTTCATTAAAAAACATACATACACACACATATATTCTTTTGCTATAACCCATGTTGTACACAAACCTATATAAATACAACTCTAATACTCAGAGGGGCAAATTCACTAAAGAGTGATTCCCCAGTGACAGCTTCACAGGCGACTATTTTCCTCAGAAGTAGTGAAGTTTCGTCCCGGGCAACAAATTAGATGGCGGATGAAAACAAAGATGCTATAGTTTTCAATTCTGCCTAGACCAACTAGTTCTTGCGCTCAGGCTAATTTAAAGTGAATGGAGCTATTTGTGTTACATGGTGCATCTAATACATTACATTTACACTGATAACTAGACATGCCAAAGGAAACTTAATAAAGTCGATAGAGTTGTTTTAATGCCTTACACATAAGGCCACTATAAAATAATGTGCCATATGGTAGAAAATGTATGGGAGAAAGCGGGTACCCTAAGGAATTAGGCCAATTCTAACTTAAAGTTATCCTTCTGTTGAATAGTTATACTCTGCCGTTTGCATAAAGGGATTGATTGCTATCAAACCTTGGTTGTACCCTTATGTATAAAAGCGAAATAAACAGAGAAATATCTCACAAAGACCAAAATGTAGAGGCACTCACCAAGTAGGAAGTTTGGTCCTGGTGCACCTGCTCCAAACCCTCAGCAAACCATAAGCAATAGCAGCATGGGCAATCGTTGGATTATACAGGGGGTCACAAAAATATAAAAGTCCAATTCTTTATTCAAAGTTGCATTAAAAAAATTACCATCTCCTTCTTCCCTATGCATTTTGTGTAGTTCTTGTAGTGCTTGATTGCCCATTTTGCTATTGCTTATGTTTGTACCTGCCTGTGTTTTTCTTATGCATCCATAAACCTGACCCATGTTCTGTGATGATGATAGGTATGTGTTCCCATGTATGTGACAATATATAACTTCCTTATAGAAACATTGGTTTTGGGTGCCTTTCCCAACTCCACAGCCAGAGAGAGCAGATTAGACAATATCAGTGGCCATTTAGCAAGCACTCCAAAAATAACAACATTGATGGTTCAATAAAATAAAAATACAAGTTTATTGAATATTGCATGTCCATAAAAAATCCTGATGCATTTTATGCTACAAAGCAAAAATAAAAGTCACCATAAGAAAAAACGTCCAGTGACAAATGCATTTGGACAAAAAAGTCACCATAAGAAAAAATGCCCATTAACTTTAATGCATGTGGACAACAAAGTCACCATAAGAAAAAATGCCCATTAACTTTAATGCATGTGGACAACAAAGTCACCATGAGAAAAAACGCCCATTGACTTTAATGCATTTGGACGACAAAGTCACCATAAGAAAAAATGCCCATTGCATTTGGAAAAAAAACTCCCATTAATGCATTTGGAGCAAGAAAATTTGTTGCACTTTTTTATTGATGCTTACAATTATAAACAACTTTTCAATTGTTCTTAATTCTTTTTTTTTTACTGTTTTAATTATTTGCATTCTTCTGACTCTTTCTTTCACTGACCCCACCTAAAATACAACTGCTCTATAAGGCTAGAAATCTATTGTTATTGCTACTTTTTATTACTCATCTTTCTATTAGGGCCCTTTCCAATTCATATTCCTTTCTCTTCTTCATATCTGTGCATGGTTGCTAGAGTAATTTGGACTTTGGCAATCAGACTAACTTAATTTCTTTTTATGAGAAGGTAAGCAGGGACCTCGATTCTGGGATGGCTGTGGATGTGATTTACTTAGACTTTGCTAAAGCATTTGATACAGTGCCACACAGAAGGTTACTGGTTAAATTAAGGAATGTTGGCCTGGAACATAGTATTTGTAACTGTAGAGAGAACTGGCTAAAAGATAGACTACAAAGATTGGTGGTGAATGGACTTTCATTTGAAGCAGCGTAGGTGGTTCTTCACAGTGAGGACAGTGAGTTTGTGGAATGCACTGTGTAAGGAAAAACAGCTTACCTGGCGGGCAACAGGGGCACCTGTTGCACCGCCATCGGCGGGGACGCCCGCCTCGTGGTTCTTCTCCGCTATCTTAGGGGCGCGCACTCGCGACTCGTCGCCATTTATTGACGCGCGTCGAAGTTGACGCTGGCGTCGAAGTTGACGCAAGCACGTAATCGACGCTCCTTTGGCGCGAAAATTAGGGTTTAAAAGGCCAGCTCCTTCAGTAGCAAACTGCCCGTGATAGGACTTGTTTCCTGGTGCTTCTGAGCCTTTGTGCGTCTGATTTGTATCCTGCTTATATTATCTCCTGTGTTTGACCCGGCTTGTTCCTGACTATTCTGAAATCCGTATTCTGACCCCTGCCTGTACTTCGAGTCCGATTCCGTCTCACCCCTCTGATTGATTACCCGGTTTTGACCCTTGCCTGCCTGACGATCCTTGTTATCCGCCTGCCTCGACCCAGCTTGTCTGTTTACGAACTTGCCTAATCCTGTTCTACGTGACCTTCGGCCTTACTGACTTTTACAACAGTCGTGCCCCTTTGCTTGCCAGAACTCCTCGCCTTGCTCCTCTCGTTAAGTCCAGGTGCATCCGAGTAAGCTGAGGGCTCCTCCCGAAGCCAAAGGCAGTCACACAACTGGTGAAGCCGAGCCGAGACCAGGGAGCTTGGCATCTGTTCTGGTTTAGGGTGCCGACCGTGACACACTGCTGTTGTGATGGCTGATTCTGCCGATGCTTTTAAAAGGGGATTGGATGATTTTTTGGACAGACATATCAAAGGCTATTTTGATACTAAACTCTACAGTCAGTATAGCTATGGGCAAATATGGTTTGTGCGAAAGAGTGGAGGGGTGTGTGTGTGTGTGTATGCTGGGTTTTAATTTGGAGGGGTTGAACTTGATGGACTTTGTCTTTTTTCAACCCATTTTAACTATGTAACTATGTATGTAACTTTGCTGAAATTGCAACCTGGCAAGTTGCTGAATAAAAACCTAAATAACTGAAAAACCACAAATAATAAAAAATTCACACCATATGCAAATTTTCATAGAATATCACCATCTACATCATACTAAAAGGTGACTCAAAGGTGAACAACCCCTTTAAGAGCATTGCATAGGGATGTGTACAGAACTGCAATGCCTTGGCTCCAGTTAGGGTTATACTGCAATCTTGTTGTGAGGACTGAAAATCATGTACATTATATTAATTGTATGGCTAGCAGTGCAGTGCTGTCCTCTTACATATTGTCAGGATCGCTGTCCGGCGCCTAATCCAAGATGACGGCGCCCATCGCTACCACATGAGTAGCAGCAGTGCTGGTGCAGTGACGCCAGTGGCGATGATGTCACGCAGGTCCAAGTCAAATAAAAGGACACCCAGGATGCTGGTTCAATGCCCGGTTGTAGGATCTATTTTGTGCATTCCTGGGTGTCTGATAATTTTGTATCTATTGATTCCTGGACTTTGACCCTGCCTGAACTTGACCTTGCCAACCTTCTGCCTGCGTATTGATCTCTGCCTGGACTTTGACTTTGCTATTGTTCCTGAACCCTTGTCTGCCCGAGTGCCCGGTGAACTTGGACTTAACCCCTAAGCTTTCTCCTTGGTCTGGACTACCCCCGCTGGGAGCAGATAGGCCCCCTGACACTTATGAAGTATTATGTAATTTCTGTATAGAAAATATAATAGATAATATAATAATTTCATTTATTTAACTGTATGAAAATGCCTTTTATGGAGATTTCCCTCTTAGGCCACCATACCCCTACCATGTGATCCTGTGTCATACCAGGAAATGATCAGTATAGCTGCCATCTTCACACTGTGTACAGCTAGCACATTTTCATTCCACAGTAATCCTATCTCACCCAGCCTTGTGGTAGCATCATTGGTAGGCATTACTTGTTCCCCAAGCCTATCTATAAAGACAGACTGTTATTTACATTTTTGTACCTTAGATGCTAGTTTTATAGTTTATGTGTGTTATGTGCAGCTACCTCATGGCACTGTTATACAGTATGTTCTTCCCCAGTTATCTAGGCCCTCTCCCCTTTATGTTACACAGTGTTTATGTATGTATGTATATATATATATATATATATATTTTATGATTTATTGTACAGTTTACTAAGCACTGTCATTTCTGTTTCCCTAGTTTCTCACCTTATCCTTTGTTAATAAAACTGAAGCTTAATATCCTGTGTCAGTGGATTAATGAAGGAAGGAGTTTAGCTGCATGTCAAGCTACAGTACAGCCCAGGGTAACACATATGGGCAAATTCACTAAAGCACGAAAATGCGCTAGCGACAGCTTCACTGGCATTTGCCACACTTCGCCAGCCGCAAATTCACTAAAATGCAAATTTGCGCTCAGGGCATCGAATGTTAGCAAAGTTGCACTACCGTTACTTCACCAGGCTATGAGCATTTACGCTAGCGATGCCTAATTTGCATACGGCGTGAAGTTAAACATATAATAGAAGTATATGTTACAGCCAATGCATTACACTACACAAGCCCAGGAAACCTTTAATAAATAAAATAAAGTTGTCCTATTGCCCTAAACATGTACCCACTGTATAGTTGAGTTGCCATATGTTAGGAAATGTAGGGGGGGAAGGAGGGTAACCCCCAAACTATCATCCTACAAAAGGTAAAAGACGCCAGCGTTTTTTTGGGACTTACTGCATGCGCAGTAAAGCAACGGCTACCAGGCAGTTAGATGAAACTGCAACTCCCTGCATGTGCAGTAAAACAGCAGCTGCCACACAAGTGGATTAAATCAGCCATTGCTATTAAGTCATTACAGCACAAAGAAGGCACTACAAGTGATGGGCGAATTTATTCGCCAGGGGCGAATTCGCAGCGAATTCCCGCGATTTGCCGCTGACGAATAAATTCGCGAAACGCCAGAGAAATTTCACCTGGCGAAAATTCGTAAAAAAAAGACGAGTCGCGCGTCGTTTTTGACGCAACACAACGAAAACGACGCAACGCGCATCAAAAGCGTGCCGCGACTCGTTTCGCGGATTTTCCGCCAATTCGCGAATTTCTCGGCGAAGCGAAACTGGGGAGATTCGCCCATCACTAGTCACTACCACTAAAACAGGCAAAGGCTTATCCAGTGTTGCGTAATGTCACAGAAAAAGACATCTTCATTAGTGACCAGATCCTAAGTTTCTGGCTCCTATGTTACTAATGCCACCGCCATTGCCCACGCAAAAAGAAAGGAGATGTAGGTGAAGATGGAGAGAGCACACCTGAAGGCAGAGAGAGCACATGTAGAGGCAGAGAGAGCATGCCTAGAAGCAGAAAGGAAAATAGAGAACACTTCAGAAGCATCCCTAGAAAAGATGGCCTCAAGAGGGAAGCTGCAGCAGCCTAAGCAGAAGCCCTAGAGATGATTGTGTACCCTGATAGTGAAAGAAACAGCAAGGTACCTGATCTAGAGGTCGAACACCAAGACCCACTACAATGCACTAGAGAGTATGTCCACCAGCACTCCAAGCAAGACAAAGATTTTCTTTCAGCACAACAAGGTCAACATGCTGCTCCTGAGCTAGACCAAGGATGTCATATACCTCAAAAGGCCATCAACAAGCTGCAATTGCACCAAAGAAACTACACTGAGCAAAGCAATCCTGCTTATAGCACCCACTCAAGTCAGGTACCCAAGACTAGGGTTGCACTAGCTTCCACTGATGTTGAAGCGGTATGTAACAAATTAGCCTAAAAGAGAACCTCCAGACAGGTATGATTACCCACCTTTTCAATATTACACACAACCATCTGCTCGTTCTAGTACTAACCAGGTCAGAATGGACTTTTCCAAGTTCTTTGCATACCGCAACTAGTCACGAAAGGACTTGTAAAGTTTAACGACCGCCCAGAAGGCTTCAGAGCCTGGCGATCCTCCTTTCAAAAGACTTAGACCTATCTTACAGTGGGGAAATTGATCCCCTTATCAAATACCTAGGGACCGAGAACTACAAGTAGCCAAAGCTGAAGGGGACTTACCAGGGGTTGCATTCCATGACACAGCCAGAGGTGTTAACCCTATAGTGCAAAAGTTGCCCTATAACTTACACGAGCGGTGGATGGCACATGGGTCAAAGTTCAAAGAAGTGAACAGTGTTCCATTTCCTGCCTTCTCCATATTCGTGGACTTTGTATACAAACAAACCAAGATGAGAAATGACCCCAGTTTTGATTTGACTCAGCCACATGCCACCCCTTCAATACCTAATACTCACAAAGCAACAGTAACAGTTCACAAAACTAATGTTTTCACTCCAGCTTCTTCTTACAGGTAAGCTGATATCTCCCACGAGGAGACAAAGATCAAAGACCCTTGTAAGCAGTGTTCCCTACACCGGAAGTTGCACCCTCTTCTGAAATGCAGAACCTTCAGAGAAAAGCCCATAGTGGACCGCAAAGCCTTCTTAAAGGAAAATTACATCTGCTACAAGTGCTGCTCATTTTGTCAATGACTGTAAGGTCAGTGTAAAATGCACAGAATGTGACAGCACACATCACAACACAGCATTACACCCTGGGCCAGCCCCATGGACTATATTTTACACCAAGGTGTTAGTGACCATGGCGGGGAGGAAAGCGACACTTCTACAAACATACCAGAGGTCACTTCCCAAGGTACAGAAGTCTGCAAAGGAGCCGCAGGTGGCAGATCCTGGATGATCAGAGACACAAATCTCTAGCCTGTCCAGCCTTCTTTGATGTATTCAATATCAAGGGTCCAAGCATCCCATACTCCCTCAAAACTTGTGCAGGAGTTATTGAGACAGCCGGGAGAAAAGCATCTGTTTATCAATTAGAGTCCATAGATGGACAAATACCCTTGCGCCTGCCAACTATAACGAAATGCTATCGGATTCCTGATAACAGATCTGAAATTCATACACCAGATGTGGCTAAGCACCATGTACACCTAAAACGTATAATGCATTTAATCCCTGAACTCAACCCCACAGCCCAGATAATGCTTTTTCTTGAAAGAGATATCCTACAAGTCCACAAAGCAAGGGACCAGATAAATGGCCCTCCCAATGCACCTTATGCACAGAAGCTAGACCTTGGATGGGTCATCATAGGGGAAGTTTGCCTGTAAGATGTAACAGGCCAACCAGCATCAAAACTTTGTATAGAAACACATGTAGAATGGTCTTTCTTTTCACTTTCAGCCATGTACAAATCGTTTTCTGGTCAAAGAAACTTAGAATAACCAACTTTGTAGGAAACCTTTATTGTAACTGCTACCCCTGCTGTGAGGATGAGGATCACTTAGGCTGCACCGTCTTCTGGAGATCCAATGCTCTCTCCATTGAAGACAAAACCTTCCTAGAGATCATGGAGCAAGGTATGTGTAAAGACAATGCCAACAGCTGGGTAGCCCCACTCCCTTTCAAACCACAAAGACATTATCTTCCTAATAACAGAAAAAAGGCACTCAAATGTTTCACTTCTCTTACACGCACCCTCCAAAAGAAACCGGAGATGAGAGAGCACTTCTTTACATTCATGAAACAGATATTTGAGAATGGACACGCAGAAGTAGCTCCCTGTATCAAAGGGAAAAGGAATGAACTTGCCAATCTTTGGTATATACCACTAGGGATGGCGCGAACAGTTCGCCGGCGAACTTGTCCGCGCGAACATCCGCTGTTCGCGCTCGCCAAAAGTTCGCGAACGCCGCGCGACGTTCGCA